>CM042257.1:8802552-9272552 GCA_023566225.1 Romanogobio albipinnatus
CGGTAGGACATTTACAAAATATCTTCATGGAACATGATATTTACTTAAAATCCTAACGATTTTGGCATAAAAGAAAAATCAATAATTTTGACCCATACAATGTATTGTTGGCTACTGCCACAAATACTGTATACCTGTGTGACTTATGACTGGTTTTGTGGTACAGGGTCACATTTGTGGAAACCGTGATACATTTTTATTGGAATCTTACATGAATAGAATGTTCAAAAGAACGTCTCGGTTACATATGTAACCTTCGTTCCCTTTCGTTCAGTCACTCCGTGTAACGTCAGTGACTGACGAATGGGGGTTTCACTTAGAAGCCAATCATCTTCGAGATCTTAGAAAATGCCAAATGGCAGTGCCAATTCCATGGGCATGCAGAATTTGCATGCGGAACTTCGCCCCACCGCGTGAGTATATAAGGAAGTACGCTGGCAACATTGCATTATGTTTACCTGCTGAGGAGCCAAGACTGAACTCCCGGCTGTTCCAGCGGTACAGCGGACGTGGCAGAGGGATGTTACGTCTCTGTTCCCTCTTTAGGGAACGAGGGTAACATACGTAACCGAGACGTTCCCTTTCGTTCAGTCACTCGTGGTAACGTAACGTCAGTGACTGACGAATGGGGGTCCCAATACAATCACGCCACTCGGCTGTCTTCCAGTGCCCTGCGTAAGTGCGAGTACCCTGTCGTAAGACTAGTACGGACGAAGGACTCCCACTTATCACAGGAATACCAAGGTACACTGGGAGGCATATTCCAGGTGGAAATATATGCACCAAGATGCCTACTTAGGAATACACATATGACCCGCTTAGGGCTGCATACGGAGAGCTCTGGGGTACCAGCCGAAGGTGGATTTTTAACCCCAGGATGGCAAGGCTTGCCAAGGGAAAGACACCTGCTCAAGGAGGCTTACGGTGGAAATACACGTGTGGGGGTCGACCAGAGGGAAACCATGCACACGGAGGCACCTGGCCTGACACGAGGGACTGGGCTCGTAGAGGGCAGACTTACTGGTGTCGGCGTAGACAGTGCTGGAGGAGCTCAGGGCTTCCGGGAAGCTCGCAGGAGAATATCGCACGTATACAGTCCGTGGAGTGGAATGGCGAGCAAGCGAAGACAGGTTCACTACCTGGTCTCTGAATTACAGAGTGGTGGGAAACTTGGGCACATATCCAGGCCGGGGTCTCAGGATCACGTGAGAATTGCCGGCCCGAACTCCAGGCACGCTTCGTCAACCGAAAATGCCTGTGGTCCCCTACCCTCTTAATGGAGGCCAAAGCGGTCAGGAGCGCTGTCTTCAAAGACAGGAACTTGAGATCTACTAACCACAAAGGCTCAAAGGGAGCCCTCTGCAGAGCATCTAAATCTACTGCGAGGTACCAAGAGGGCACGAGGGGAGGGCGAGGAGGATTTAGTCTCCTGGCTCCCCTCAGGAACCTGATGATCAGGTCATGCTGACTTACCTGTTTGTTCTCCAAGAAGTCATGGTAGGCTAATATAGCAGCCACGTAAACCTTGAGGATGGAAGGAGACAGCCTTCGATCCAACCCTACCTGGAGGAACGAGAGCACAGACCCGATCGGGCATTTCCAGGGGTCTTTTTGGCAAGAAGAACACCAGGCGAAGAGGTTCCACTTCAACGTATGTCGTATAGACTCTGCCCTAGTGGAAGTGATGGTAGCCACCACCGGAGGTGGTAGAGTACTCAAACCTGCCGCGTCCTATCCAGGAGCCACAAGTGGAGGTTCCAAAGATTGCCAAGGGGTGCCCCGTGTCTGAGAGAGAAGGTCCTACCTCAGAGGAATCGGCCAGGGAGGGGCTGTCGCAAGGAGTAGGAGTTCTGAGAACGTGCCAGTACGGGGCGTGCCAGTGCGGTGCGACCAAAATGACCTGCTCCTTGTCCTCCCTGATCTTGCACAGAACCTGTGCGAGAAAGCTCACTGGGGGAAACGCATACTTGCGTAGCTGTGCGCCAGTGCATCCGTGCCAAGCATGCCCTCGGTGAGGGAATAGAACAGGCTGCAATGGGAAGAGTCGTGGGAGGCAAACAGATCTATCTGTGCATCGCCAAACTGTTCCAAAATCAGCTGGACCGTCTGGGGATGGAGTCTCCATTCTCCAGGGAGTGGCCGAGACCGTGTGCATGGTTCAGTTCTCCCGGGATATGGACAGCACGAAGGGACCTCAGATGCTTCTGACTCCATAAGAAGAGATGGCGGGTGAGTTGAGACATACGGGGGGAGAGTAGACCACCCTGGTGGTTGATGTACGCTACTGTGGCCGTGTTGTCTGACCGAACTAGTACATGGCACCCCAGCCCATGAAGGAGGCATCTGTTGATACAACAACATGCATGGAAACAGGAACATGGAAACTCATTCTAAGGGCACACCTGCCCATAGAAAGCTGGGGTTCGACCACTGGGTGAGAGTCTGAAGGCAGGCCCGAGTCCCTGGAACCCGGAGTGTGCCCGACTGCCATGCCCATCTCAGGACTCGATCGCGAAGCCAGTGCTGAAGCGGTCTCATATGAAGCAATCCGAGTGGCGTTACCGCGGCTGCAGATGCCATATGCCCCAGGAGACTCTAAAATAACTTCAGCGGAACCGCACTCTTGCTCCCCATTTAACTGAGGCAAGTCAGCAGTGACTGCGCACGCTCGCTGGTAAGCTGTGCGCATATGGCGACCGAGTCGAAATCCATACCGAGAAAAGTGATCCTCTGCACGGGGCAGAATTTGCTCTTCTCCCAGTTGACCTGAAGGCCCAGACAGGCTAAGTGCTGGAGCACTAGGTCTCTGTGTTCGCACACCTGCTCTCGAGAGTGACTCAGGACTCAGAGTGACTCGAGAGTGGTAGACTCAGGACTCGGACTCGGAAGCGGGGAGGAGCCTGCGCGAACTGAATCGCGTAGCCGAGCCTGATGGTCTCCCAGGAACTGCACCAGTGGGGTCACTCGGACCACAGACGTACCCCGGGTGGGGCAGTGAGGCAGCTTGACTGGCCAAGACGTAGGAGGCGTAGCGTCTGTGGCGGCACGCAGCTCATTGACAGCTGTCAGGTTCCGCCCCCAAAAACCAATTGCCCAACCGCGAGCACTCGTGACAGGGCGGAAATTCCACACCAGCCCGAGGCCCACGGCTGCCCGAGATGACATGGCTGTCACTTTAGGTCAGATCCGAGCAGTGCTAACACGCCTGAAGGCGGAGCACAGCCGAATCGTCATCCCCAAAGGATTCTATCCCACCTTGAGATGCGGCGATCGACATCTCGTTGCTATCTGGTGTGTGAACGAAACGAACGGGGCGTCAGAGACGGTCCCGCCGCTTCAGTCCAGGCACTCACGGGTAGTGGTGTGAGAGTGGGGGGCGTGGCCTGAGGAATGATCGTCGGGGTTCTTAATACCACAGCACCACCCTTAGGTCACCCTGGCCACCAGCCAAAGTACCATCTCTCTCGGAGACGGTAGATTTTGGGTGTGGCAGAGAGGACTCTCTCTCCTTTACGGAGGTCACTGAGTCTCGACCGCAACATCTCGACGGTCATGTTCCCGCAGTGGGAACATGACACATCCACAAACACTGCCCGAACGTGCTGAAGCCCAAACACGTCGAGCAGTGATTGTGCCCTTAGACAGCAATGGATATCGATTGTACCCGGAAGTGCGCAGGCGAACCGTCTTGAAAAAGACGTGCCACGCGCAAGCTCTTTTTATGAGAGGAAAGCTCTGCAGAGTGCCGAAGCGCCCAGGGAAAACACACACAGCTGTTGCAGATCACTGCACAGATCAGCAGGCAGGCAATGTGAGATCACTGGAATGTGCCGTCACACCAACACCCTGGAGAACCGCTCATCTCGAAGACTGAAGAGAGGACTTCAGAATTCAGGCTTGCAGGAGTGAAGAGATGCTCTTGGCTCCGAAGCAGAAACATAATGCGATGTTGCCAGCGTACTTCCTTATATCCCCAAGCGGTGGGGCGGAGTTACGCATGCAAATTCTGCATGCCCATGGCATTGGCAATGCCATTGGGCGTTTTTAAGATCTCAAGGATGATTGGCTTCTAAGCAAAACCCCCATTCCTCAGTCACTGATGTTACTCGGAGTGACTGAACGAAAGGGAACAGCATTTATTTGAAACATTGTAGCCTTTTTGTTCTAGGTTATTAGGCATTGTGTTGTGGTGACTTTTAAGTCTGAAACCTAGAATTCCTTTGGAGATATTGCTTGTATAAGTCATTGCCTGACTGGACAACAAAGCCTTAGGTTTCAGACACAGTCAAAATATATATCTTCTCCAGCACTACCCGCAACCATGAGTGCTAAATTAGCTTGCAGCACCAACATTAGCTGATGTATTGGCTATAAATGCAGTGCCCGTTGGAGTGGTTGAGTTATCTGGCATATTGTTTTACCCTCGTAGCTAACCAGCACTTAAATGTTTGTGTTCTATCTGGCTGGTCTTCCATACAGGTCAGCAGATGGATTCCCAAGCCAAGATGTTCTAGCCTTAGAGTATTCTGGGCAGCCACATTATGCAGTTATGCTGTCAGGGTTTACTGGAAAGTGTGATTTTTACTTTTAGACATCCACAAGAGAACTTGTTAGAGTTACAAAATGTGTGAGAATGCAAATGTGTAAAACAGTCCACATTTATAATCCAATGATTTTGAATTCACTACTTTTTAAATATAGTAACTTGAAAAACTTTGATTATGCAAACAAGGGCTGTTAAAATAGAGATTAAAACTCTCTCATTTAAATCTTCTCTCAAATGCTCTGCTGATATGTTCAGTTTGACTGTGCAAGCAAAACTCTCACTTTTCTCTATTGAGTTTGCTTAGTGTGATGTGATGTACTGGGGAACGTTTATTTAATGCTAATTGGTTGCTTTTTCACTGCTTAGGAGACTAAATTGAGTTCTCAATTATTTTTATTAACAGTGTTGGGGGTAACGCATTACAAGTAATGCAAGTTATGTAATAAGATTACTTTTTTATCAAGTAACTAGTAAAGTAACACAATACTTTTAATTGTACAATTTTATTCATAACGCACATTTAAAAACAACAAATTCTGAACCAATGTGCTGTACAACAAAATATCTGATTTACGTTTTTCAAATAAGTAACACAAGTGACTTTGTTTTCCCATATTGACTGACAGCTCTCCTGTTCCCATGTTGAGAGAAATCAGGAGTACACTCTACACTGTAAAAAATCATATGACCAATAAGATTGAAGTTGAAATTAAAACATTCAAGTTTATTGTAGTTAAAAATTTAAGGCAGCAACTTTTCTTTTTTCTTTTTTACAATGTAAGTACATAGGCGATGTGTGTAAACATGATGGGTATTGTAGTTCTAGACTAAATGTGAGCATGCATTTGCTCATCTCACTTTCAGCATTCCCTAAAATGAATAAAAACAGTGATGGGCAAACTCAGAATTTTACTTTAATCTCACTGTATTGACCAGTGTCTTGGTTGCTGCTGACCTTCGAGGATCCAATTAAACCATACTAATAATCACAAATTACTTAATTTAAACTTTTTTTAAATTGTTTTATTGCTGAAGTAAGAGTGTTTCTCCTGTGTCCTCTTCTGCAATACATAATGACTGACCAGCTGAAAGTTTTTTTTATTTTATTTGATGTATTAACGCAAAAGTAATGCATATGCAGGAAGTAATGCAGGACTAATGAGTAGTACTATATTAAAGGTGGGGTAAGTGCTTTCTGGTAACCAATGTTGATTTAAAATCACCAAAACAAACTCGCCCCTATGGCGGAATCTGCTGTGCCAGCCGGCCGAGGCGATGTCAACAATAAGTGAAAGCAATGTGTATTACTATGGTAATCCAGGTCACATTTTCAGTGAAAAAGTCATCCCTTACATCCCAAAAACACAAACACAGTTCTCATGAACAACTCGATAGCATGAGCACAAGATTAGAGGGTTATATCGATCACGAAAAGAGGAACCAAAAGAAACAAAGATATATTAGGAGTTTATTATCTTACTTTTCAGACACACTTTGGGAGCTGACGTTTGAAACAGACAGTGGAGGAGGTTTAGATGCTCCAGGCTTATATGGTGTGGAAATGAATGGGTAATTATCATCGCTGAAGTGAACGACAATACGATTGCAAATGGACAAGCAAGCAAACATGACACATGAGCATATTCAATCAAAAGCCAGAATATTCGTTCTGTGAAACAAAACAAAATCAATGTTACTCGCCTAAGAAATAAAGCAACCTCGGCCCTCGCTACTTGAGTTCTGTCCAGCGCTGGAAAGCTGATCCGATATTTACACGGGTCCTACTTCTTGCCTGATTGTAAGCCTTCTTTTGTTCCACAGACATCTTCCACATTTGTTTTTTTATCTGTCGTCGCTCGGCTAATGTCCGTCCTGTGTCGTGTCTTCTCCCCGTCATTAGTAGACATGCCCCTTACTGCTGATTGGCTATAAGTTTGTTTTGGTACTCGGCCCGAGACACTTTACTAAAGCAGTTTTGAAATACCACTTACCCCACCTTTAACACTTCAGCTACTACTATTAACTAATATAGAAACAAGTTTAACTAATCAGTAAGTAATATCAAATTTAGGAGATAGTTCCTTATTAGGTAATCAATAATTACTTAATGAAATGTTCCTCATTAATAACTATTAACTACTGACAAATTATAAAGAACATTATCGTGTGTCTGAGACGTAATCATCTTTTTACTCTGAATAAAGTCATAAAATGCATCACTAATTACTCAAGTGTTACCTAGTCACTATGCAGGAACTAGTGATCAGGACAATTATTTTAAAGTGAAAAACATATTTTTCACTTTAAAACAATGGTCCAGATCACTAGTAGTTCCTGCATAGTGAATAGGCAACGATTGAGTAACTAGTGATGCATTTTATGACCACGTTGAGAGTAAAAAAAGGCAATTGCTCACATGTCAGACACGTTAATGTTGTGGTTTAGTAATTCATTAGTATTTTTTTAAATAATTTGTCATCGTTACCTATTAGCTCTTAGTGATGCCAATCTCATTCAGTAACTATTGATTACCTAATGATTACCTAACCTTAGTCCCAAATTTGATATTACTAACTGCTTAGTTAAGCTTGCTTCTATATTAATTAATAGTAGTAGCTGAAGTGTTAATGTAGTACTACTCATTAATCCTGCATTACTTCCTGCATAGTTATCTATTAATGACAGACCGTTATTCTAAAGTGTTACCAAAGTAACTAGCACAAGTAGTTACTTTCTTAGAGAGAGGATAACATACAACATAGACAATTTGGTCTTAAAAGATAATGATAAGAAATATTGATTTTTGATATCTCTGACTGAGCAAAATCTCTGACTGAGATGCTGTTGAATATCTAAAGACAGGGACACACCAAGCCGATGGTTGGCCATTGGGCCATTTTTCAGCGTCGGCCGGCTTAGTTTTTTCGGTGTGTTTCGGTGTTGGCTCTAGTTGGATGTTGTCTGGGTTTTTTTTTGGCTGATTCAACATGTAGAATCTGCGTCAGGCCGTCGGTGAGAGAGAGAACTCTGATTGGCTGTGCAGTTTAACAAACGAGTCAGTGCACGAAAATAGGAGCAAAAGTGATTAATGCAAGCAAAGAAGTCATGACGGCAACGACAGAAGGCTGTTCTAATTTACGAGCAACACTGCGCGAATATTATCGTCATAACTTGAGTGGAGAGGAATAAAGAACGTGATCAGTGTGATTGATATTCAAAACGGTAAGCAAGCACTGCTTTGTTTATTGAATGACAAATATAGGCGAATAAACCTGCTTAAATAGATATCTCCTTTACACGCAGGCGCAGAACACACGTGCTAGTTGAAAATCGGCTGTAGTTCTCTTAGTGTGTTCAAGCACAGTTTTTTCAAACACAGTCAGCGCTAGCTATTTGGCGTCGGTTTGGTGTGTCCCTCCCTTAAGGGACATTTGTGAGATCACTAGGGACTTAGGCTGGAAACTTTTTTTCACAATGGAGTCTAGGATAAACAATTGAAATATAATGTAGAGTAATGACAGAAAAATGCCTTGACATTGTACTCTCCAGGAGGAGTCATGAGAAGCAAGAACAACCCTACCCCCACCTCCTACCACCCTCTCTTGTTTCCTAGGGTTGATTTAGTTATTATGGTCTCGTTCTCCTTCATTCCAGTGTCATTGCGCACAGATTAGATGGGTTGTGGATTGAACATCATATATCAGCAAGTCAATCCATCATGGATGTTTTTTTTTTTTTTTTAGGTGACTTGCTACTTCCATCTGTTGAAGCCTTGTGTCCTCTGTGACTGTCCACACTTTTAGTTTTGTCTCTCAAATACTGTAAGAAATGTTAGTATACTGTAAATTTCAGTTCATGCATTCTCTGGTAAATTAAACATAGGACCTTGGCATTGCTAGAAATGTTTTTGCTGCTTCTTGGACATTTTTTTTCAATCCTCACCAAAACTGGGTCAGATCATTTTCAGACCAAGGCTTACAAAAATGACTGAATGGATTTTTCCTTTTCATCCCCTTTCCTTAGACAGCAAGGCCACCAAACTAGAAGGGCAGTTGTATCTAGGCTATGCTGCTACTTATTAAAATTTTTATATATATTTGTAACGGCCTAATGGTCCTCATGAAGCTTCAAGATTATGCCAAAGTGTCACAGAGTAGGTGGTTGTGAAGAATCCCACGATGAGGAAGATAATCAAATACGTCTTTAATCCAAGAATCAAAACAATAAACAGGAGAATAACTCAGAGGAAACACGATAACGAACACATTGACATCAAACAATACAAGACAAGGAATAAACTGAAACTGAGGGCTTAAATAGTGAGGGAAAACAAAGGAGCTGACAAGTTAATTAACGAGGGACAGGTGAATAGGATGAATCAAATTAAACATATGGGAAAACAGCAACTGAACACAATGGGCCCTATTTGAATGATCTGAGCGAATGGTCTGAAGCACATGGCGCAGGTACACTTAAGGGGGTCGCACACTGGATGTGAAGCTCAGTGCTGCGCTGTGCCGCACCGCAAATCAGGTATCTCACACCGGATGCGCACAATCTATAAGGTAATCTCATAAGCGCATCAGTAAGTACATTGACGATTTGAGGGAAATATAATATAAATTTAATATAAAACCTTGAAATGGCGCTCTGTTGCACGGCAGGATTTTGAACAACTTCCTCAGTCGTAGCTGGGCACTGCGGACAGGCGCCGAATGTCGCCACCGGTGTGCGTACACACATTGAAAACAATGTGTTCTAATTTTAAAGATGTGGCGCGGTGCTGCGCAGCACTGAGCTTCGCGTCCGGTGGTCGACCTCCTTTAGGGTGTGTCCGAATCCACTTTTGCCAGTTTAATGACGGAAAAAATTGTCTGCGCCGCAGGCGCATGGTCCAATAGGGTTGCATCTAGTCTCTAAATGAGTCATGAGTGTGTTTTATGCCGAGTTCAGACTGCACAATTTTCAAACTCGTCGGATCACTGCTGGATCGGTGGATCTGTGACAGGAGGTTTCACACTGCATGACTGTACAAGAGGAAGAATCTCTGTCCTGTCTGCAAAGTACGTTTCACAAGCAAACACACGTGAGAAGTGACAAGGAAACAATGCAAGATCACACATGCGTCAGACTGGAATTGTTATTAAAAAATAAAGACTGCAGAAAGTTTGCGAACTAAATTCTTTGTGCACTGATTTGCAGCGAAAAGTAGCAAAAGATGTAAGGAGCAATGATTGTGTTCTGCAAAGAGAGTTGGAGGTCAATAAATAGTGTTTTTGCAAAGTGCTGCTGTTGCGGCTGGTCAAGCAAATGTTTGTGCTTTGTTTCTGTTTGATAGAATTGTAAATATATCTATTAAAATACTGATATGCTGCGTGATTGTCACTCACATTAGTGTTGTAGTCAAGACCACCTAAACCGAGACCAAGACAAGACCAAAACTTTGAAGGGTCAAGACCGAGTCAAGACCAAGACTTTGATAGGTCGAGACCAAGTCAAGACCAAGACAGGCCGAGACCGAGTCAAGACCAAGACTTTGAAAGGTCGAGACCAAGTCAAGACCAAGACAGGCCGAGACCGAGTCAAGACCAAGACTTTGAAAGGTCGAGACCAAGTCAAGACCAAGAGAGGCTGAGACCGAGTCAAGACCAAGACTTTGAAAGGTCGAGACCAAGTCAAGACCAAGACCAAGACAGGCCGAGACCGAGTCAAGACCAAGACTTTGAAAGGTCGAGACCAAGTCAAGACCAAGACAGGCCGAGACCGAGTCAAGACCAAGACTTTGAAAGGTCGAGACCAAGTCAAGACCAAGAGAGGCTGAGACCGAGTCAAGACCAAGACTTTGAAAGGTCGAGACCAAGTCAAGACCAAGACAGGCCGAGACCGAGTCAAGACCAAGACTTTGAAAGGTCGAGACCAAGTCAAGACCAAGACCAAGACAGGCCGAGACCGAGACCGAGTCAAGACCAAGACTTTGAAAGGTCGAGACCAAGTCAAGACCAAGACCAAGACAGGCCGAGACCGAGTCAAGACCAAGACTTTGAAAGGTCGAGACCAAGTCAAGACCAAGACCAAGACAGGCCGAGACCGAGTCAAGACCAAGACTTTGAAAGGTCGAGACCAAGTCAAGACTAATGCCTGGTTCAGACTACACAATTTTTTTTGTCTGTTACGATAGTCACTGTGTCAGATTACGCGATTTTGACTCCTAAAATCTTGTCGTGTCCTGTAATAAGAAACATGTCAGACTACACGTTGCTTCGCGACTAATGATCGCTTGTTGTCTTTAACGACGAGCGTGATGTCATCGAGAAGGCGAAACAATGTCTGCGGCGTGTTTTGTACTGGCTGTCTTGTGTCTAGAAAAGCGCAAAAAAAGAAAGAAAACCCGACCATGGACACGTTCCTGGCTTGCTCG
The DNA here is from genome assembly GCA_023566225.1 of Romanogobio albipinnatus. Classification (NCBI taxonomy): domain Eukaryota; kingdom Metazoa; phylum Chordata; class Actinopteri; order Cypriniformes; family Gobionidae; genus Romanogobio; species Romanogobio albipinnatus. The sequence continues at coordinate 8,813,517 of CM042257.1, forward strand.
AAGAGGGCAGTATGGGCTGTCAATCCTCCAAGGAGAACTTGAGGTAAAATATTGTTCTTTTTATATTAAATATTTTGTTATTAGCCAGTAGTGAAAGCTTGCCACTACAACGTATTTGTAAAAAAAATCTGGGAACACTTTACATTTGTTAACATGAACTAATAATGAACTGCTCCTATAAACCATTTATTTTATCTTTGTTGATGTTAATCTCTCACACTCACACACATATACACAGTCACGCACAAACACATCCTCACAGTCAGACTCACACACACGCGCGCACCCAGACTCACTCACATCTCTCTCTCTAGTCCCTCGATGAAACATCGTACAGGCAAGAGTACTGTTGCCACATCTCCACGAACCTTTCCTCCATTTCATAACTCCACCTAGCCACACCATCATCTCTCTTGCGTTTCGCCATGTTTGAATCCTGTCAGAATATATATTCTGTGCTCCGATTGGTCAGCGTCACCCATGTGACGGAACCCGTCGTGGGGAATGTGAAAAAAATTCAACATGCTAGTCTTTCTGCTGTGACGTCGTGAACTATCGCTGACGCGGATTCAGTTGTGGTATACTATGACACACTATACGAGATGATACGATCAATTCTTGCGTCCCGACGTCTATTGTCGTTTACGAATCCCTACGACACCATACGTCAAACGGATCGTGCCAAATTCGGGCTAAAATCGTGTAGTCTGAACCAGGCATAAGACTTTGAAAGGTCGAGACCAAGTCAAGACCAAGACCAAAACAGGCCGAAACCGAGTCAAGACTAAGACTTTGAAAGGTCAAGACCAAGTCAAGACCAAGACCAAGACAGGCCGAGACCGAGTCAAGACCAAGACTATAGTGCAAGTCTCCACAATTACGATAAAATGTAGAATATGCAGATAACTGGCACTTCTCTCATGTTTGTGTGGGTGTGTAAATGTACCATGAGAGAAGTTTTGATAAAATAATCAATGAGGTATTATTCTAGACACAGTCCATTATGTGTAAATGAATGTGAGTAACAGGAAGTGGAATATGTATCATACAGATCCATGGATTGGTAGGCTATGCTTAGTAGGCAAATTATTTTATATAGGTATATATTTATTTACATTTTGGTAATGTTATTGTGCAGCTTTATTGTGCAACAGGGAAGGAAACAATTTTATTTTTATTAACTACAGTATGTTTTTACAAATATTTCACATGTGGTTTGACGTTTGGTTAATATTACCAGCAGTACTGTGGGGAGGGGTGAATATGAGTTTAGCGGATACGATCGCAGCACTGCTGCAGACGCACTCCTGGAACGTGTTGCAGAACACACTGTTGTATGTTTTCTTCTGGGAGCTTTTTTGCAGATAAACTGTTTGTTTAGGTAGCCAAATTGTATAACATAAGATTTGACTGACATCTTCCCTACAGCTACGGTCAATCACGGTGATGGCACAGCTTGCTCTCCCGTCTCCAGCATTCACGTGTGGAGTGTGTGTGTGTGTGTGTGTGTGTGTGTGTGTGTGTGTGTGTGTGTGTGTGTGTGTGTGTGTGTGTGTGTGTGTGTGTGTGTGTGTGTGTGTGTGTGTGTGTGTGTGTGTGTGTGTGTGTGTGTGTGTGTGTGTGTGTGTGTGTGTGTGTGTGTGTGTGTGTTTGTGTTACGTGATATGCGATGTGGTGTGGCAGCGCGTGGAGGGAAGGGGTAAATGGCACCATAAAGCAATCAGTAAAAACTAAAAACATCTAAAATTAGACACAAGTCAAGTTCTTGGTCGGAAGTTTAATGTCTAATCACAGTAAAGATGTTAACAAATAATGTTGTGATATGCCATCAGTTGTGGTCTTAATCGGTCTTGAAATAAAATCCTGAGTCCTCTTTGTCCAAGGCCGAGATGAGACAGAGTAAAAATGTGGTCGATTCCGAGACGAGACCAAGACCTTTAAAAAGTGGTCTCGAGACCAAGACCGATCTCGAGTACTACAACACTAACTCATGTGCACAAGCACCGATTTGCCTATGATTTCGCAAAAACTGTCAGCGAGTCAAAATCAGGGGTAAAATTAGACAGTGTGAACTCTGCATTAGGCATAACATACAATAAGCCAATCAGAGTCTCATCTCCCATTCCTTTTAAAAGCTGGTTGTGCTTGCACCATGGCGGATTCGCTACAAGGCAGAATCTGCGAGCGGAAAGACTAAATGCTTCTCTAGAGAGGAATCCTTTTATTTGTAATATTTAAAAATGTTTGTGTGCTGCTGCTTGTCCATGTGCATATTAAAAAAAAAATTGGGGGGGTCAATGGCGCAGTCATTTTCAGTTGCCTCAAAATAGCAATGTGTTAACAATGCACCTGAACACGCGTCGTTTTCAAACCAGCACGCCATTGGCCAACAAATGGCACAAGTGCACTAGCTATTTAAACAATGAGGCGATGGACGTGAAAATGGTAACTGCGTTGGGCTGAAACTAGCAAAAAACATTTTTTTTGTACACGCCGGGTGCATGATAGGACCCAATGGCCCAGTTTCACAGACAGGGTTTAGGTATTAAACCAGGATTAAGCACTTAAGTCTGGGACTAGGCTTAAACCCTGTCTGTTAAACCGGGAGTATGAAAACCAAGACAAGACAGCACATAACACTGACACAAAATTTCAAAACTGGTTCAATTTCTCTAATAGCCTAAAATTTTGATTATTCCATTATCTGGCTCTCAGTCGTGCTTATTGATGTTTTATAAACAAATTTCGGGAGAAACACATTCAGGAAATTAAAACTGTTAAGTGGAGCAGACCCAGTTAATTAAACCTAATTGAACACAAGAGGAGCTCATTAAAAAATCAACGATAGGAGGTGTATATAGACAGCCGATTTACCTTCCTGTCGTTGACTGTTTCTTAGCTTCCCTCCACCACAACCTTCTCCTCACTTAAAGGGTTAGTTCACCCAAAAATGAAAATTCTGTCAGTAATTACTCACCCTCATGTTGTTCCAACCATGTAAGACCTTCGTTCATCTTCGGAACATAATTTAGTATATTTTTGATGAAATCTGAGAGCTGTCTCACTCCTCCATAGGCTTTCAGAGGGACTGAAACTTGATGGCCCAGAATAGTAAGTAAAAACATAATTTAAGGAGTCCAAATGACTACAGTGGCTCTGTATTAAGTCTATCATGCGACGAAAATACTTTTTGAGCGGAAAAACAACAAAAATAACGACTTTATCCCACTATTATTGTTGTTCAATTTGAGCCTCTGACGAGAGTTCGCGGGAGTGCCACGACGCATGCGCGAGAACTGAGATTAACCCTACTCCGAAAGAGTGAGCAGCCAGTCAAGTAGTAGTAGAAGAAGAATCTCAGTTCTCGCGCATGCGTCGTGGCACTCAAATTGAACAACAATACTAGTGTGATAAAGTCGTTATTTTTGTTGTTTTTCCGCTCAAAAAGTATTTTCGTCGCATGATAGACTTAATACAGAGCCACTGTAGTCATTTGGACTCCTTAAATGACGTTTTTACTTACTATTCTGGGCCATCAAGTTTCAGTCCCTCTGAAAGCCTATGGAGGAGTGAGACAGCTCTCAGATTTCATCAAAAATATACTAAATTATGTTCCGAAGATGAACGAAGGTCTTACATGGTTGGAACAACATGAGGGTGAGTAATTACTGACAGAATTTTCATTTTTGGGTGAACTAACCCTTTAATTAAACTCACATAAGACATCAAATTAATATATGTAGTCTAGTTCTAGACTATTTCCATCACGGGGTGGGGGGGGGTACTCTGGGTTCGGGCAAAATTCCGAGCCCGGAGCCCTCCCCCGGACAGCACGCCAAATACGCATAATATTTACTCTATTTAATTTGATGTAAGTGTGAACTCGTGAAATGTGGATCTTAGCCATTCCTGTACCTGGCCTCCTAATTATTATTTTATTATTGTATCTTGTTCAAGGGCCATGTCATCTTCCCAAAAGTTTGGCTCAAACACAAAATGAAGACCACTCCCACTAAAGCAAAATAAAAAGACCTAAAACTCCCTCTCCCTTCCAATTCAGCTTGAAGGTTTTTATATTTCCCTGCACATGTTTGGAATGATCAGCAACCTTGATCTGCAAGTGATTGTGAAGGGTTGTTGGAGGCTAAGGATTTTTTTTTTCGTTCTCCAAAGTAAGAACATTTTCATCTACCCAAAGGCCTTTACATTGAAAGTGTAGTATATATCGGCATGTAAAAACAGGTCAATATAATCTGAAATGTATGGTTGAACTGCTGTTCTAGTGTAGATGGGAACTGACCAGTCACAAAGAGTAAAAAAGTTTCAGCATTCACAATTTTACGAATGATTGCTTCATGTCAAAAAGTCTTAATTCTTGCCCTGCTTATTGAATGCGTTTGTTATTTTCTTTTGAAAGCCCATTTAAACCCTTTTTATACTCCCAGTGATAGTCAGAAAGAACGAGTGAATATGAATGTATCTGCTTGAGTATTCTCTGTCACTCTTTTTTCCCTCTCTCTCTCCCCGAACCTCAGTACATGTGAAATATAAACGAAAGTGGGACACTATAGCTCAAGGAAACTTAAGGTAAATAATTGTATTCTTTTAGTCATTTTCTCCTCTCTTCTTCGATCTGTCTGGCTGCCTCCACGGCTCTCAGGCAGATGAAGAGAAGTTTCCGGCAAAGAGTGTGGACATGTACATAACCTATTCTGCACAGGCTGAATTTAAAGATTACCAATGCTGAGGAAATACATCATGTTACACCAGAGGAAATATTTGATTAAATTTGCCTAGAAATGGATTCAGTTGTGCTTCACAAATGGAAGCAAGGGCATTCGACAGGGATTTGATAAATGAGTTCCTTTCGCCCAAGTCTCGAAAGAAAGATTCTTGGTGAGTTTACAAATGTGGGAAACTGCAGTGTGATGTCAGAATATGATCTTTGTCACTTAGTTCTGCGGTTTGCCACATACTGTATCTTAGTCACAGTGCTCTGACTGACTAAAATGCTTTTGAGGTTTTCCTTTTTTTATAGTGAAAAACACATATATAGTTAGAATATTAGTTTTCTAGATATTCATACATACATATACTGTATATCCGTCTACCAAACTATGCATTTCAGCATAGCACTTTCATTGTAAAAATGATATAGTCAGTCACAGCAACTTATGTTTTTACATTATTGTGACTCTTCAAAGTAAGTTAAGCAATTTAAATATATATTGTGGCAAGGTTGGCAAGGGACATGGGAAGAGCTAGCGGGACCGGTGGGTGATTGAGAATGAGCACCACCTGCGAGTCACACCGGTCTCGAGTCCTCTCATGAAGGAGCCCGGAGACATATAAGGAGGAGCGACATCAGTGGAGGGCGAGAGAGGGCCAGGCCTGGAATTTTATGTTGTGTTTTGTTTATGTTTGTTTTTGGAGTCGTCTGTGAAGGGCTGCCGCTGATTATTTTATTTTGTTGATTTATTTTATTAAAGTTGTTAAATGTTCGCCGGTTCCCGCCTCCTTCTTCCCATAACAACAAACATTACTACATTGGACATGCTGTCGAAGAGCCCTCGTTGTTGAGGGGGATCGCGGTGCTGAGGAGTTCGGGCAGCGAGGAAGAGAGAAGACCGCGAGTGGCCGCTGGAATGAGTGAAGAGAGATCCGGTGGGACGGAGAGCTCGCTGCCGTGCCCCTGGGTCGAGGTGGGGTGGCTGCCGTCCTAGAAGGAGCAGAGGAGTCGCCGGCTTTCGCCGTGGGCTGGAGCCTGCTGCCGTCCACCATGTTGGGGAGGAGCAGGAAGCGCGGGACTTGCTGCCGGTTGCCCTCGACAGGAGGAGCCACTACCGGCCGCCAGGGGGCGGAGGAGGATCGAGCCGTCCACCGAGCGTCCAGTACCATCACATGGCACCGCGAGGAAGAGCCGCTGAGGACTGAGGACCGAGCGGCAGTGTGTCAAGGAACCGGACCAAGATTTTTTTTTTTCTCTCTCTTCACTCTCTCGTCCGGTCACTTTGGGTTCTCCGTCTCCCGTTCTCTCATCTCGCCGGCCCATATCCACGGACACAGAGATTGGGCTGTAGGGTAGGCGTAGACGTAGTCGCGGGGTACTCCCTGGCCTACAAGGGGTGTTGGGGGTATGTGGCGAGGTTGGCGAGGGACATGGGAGGAGCACCACCTGCGAGTCACACCAGTCTTAAGTCCTCTCATGAGGTAGCCCATATAAGGAGGAGCGACATCAGTGGAGGACGAGAGAAGGGAATTTATATTTATATATGGAATATATATATATATATATAGTATATGGAATATATATGGAATATGGAATATATATATAGTATGTGTTACATAAATATAAATATATATATATTTTTTTTAGTTGAAATGACTACAACCAAGATGATTATACTTAAAAATGTAAGGCAGCAACTGAACTGGGTATAAAATAGGTGGAAATGTGTTACAGGGTTTGATTTCTCTTTTGAAAACATCTTAAATCTCATAGTTTTGATTGTGTTTCTTCCAAGAGTGTAATAATAATAATAATGTGATTAATTAAGCCCCTGTCCATGTGAATAACATTAATTATATAACAGTACTCTACTGCCAAAATGACTCGACAGTGAGAAGAGAAAGACAGTAAGTGACGGAGAAAGAGAGAGCGAGAAAAGAAACGTCAGTTCTGTACTGTACAACATAGGGGCTGTAGACATATTGGCTGGCACTGAGAAACTGAAGTACAGCGGAAATGTCAGCTGGGCTCTCAAACAGTAACATTCTAAAGTCTGTAGAGTCTTTGATTGCTGGGAATCTTTTTTCCTTCAGGCTTCATTATCTCAGCTCTGACTGATGCAATGAGCTTTGGCTGCAGTGTCACTAGCACAAAGCACTGAAATGACACTGTAACCACTTACCCATGATGCAGTTCACACTAGCAATGGCACTGTTATTGTCACTCAAACTGAATAAGATTCTTATCTGATTGTTCATAATGGGCAGAGAAGGAAGAAACATTAAACAACTTGTTGCACATAATAAACTTGGATCCAGGTTCCCTACAGCAAAAACCAAACAGAGAATAATGCATTCTATTTGATAATTGAAGATGATAATCCAGAATTTAGTTTCAATTCAAATCTGTTCCTTTTTAAATGTCTCCCTTTTCAACAAACATACACTATATTGCCAAAAGTATTGGGTACTCCTCCAAATCATTGAATTAATGTGTTTCAATCACTTCCATGGCCACATAAAATCAAGCACCTAGGCATGCAGACACTTCTACAAACATTTGGGAAAGAATGGGTCGCTCTCAGGAGCTTGGTTCAATCACTGTTCTGTGATAGGTTGCCCCCTGTGCAATAAGTCAATTCATGAAATTTCCTCACTACTAAATATTCCAAGGTCAACTGTTGGTGGTATTATAACAAAGTGGAAGCAATTGGGAACAACAGCAAAGTAAAATCACAGAGCGGGGTTAGTGCATGCTGAATTGCACAGTGTGCAGAAGTCGCAAACTTTCTGCAGAGTCAATAGCTACAGACCTCCAAACTTTGTGTGCCCTTCAGATTAGCTCAAGAACCGTGCGTAGAGAGCTTCATGGAATGGATTTCAATGGCCGAGCAGCTGCATCCAAGCCAAGTTAGTGCAATGCAAAGCTTCAGATACAGTGGTGTAAAGCACGCCGCCACTGGACTCTAGAGCAGTGGCGATGTGTTCTCTGGGGTGATGAGACATGCTTCTCTGTGTGGCAATCCGATGGACAAGTATGGGTTTGGTAGTTGCCAAGAGAACGGTGCTTGCCTGCCTGCATTGTGCCAAGTGTAAAGTTTGGTGGAGGGGGTATTATGGTGTGGGTTTGTTTTTCAGGGGTTGGGCTTGGCCCCTTAGATCCAGCTAAATAAATTCTAAATGCTTCAGCATACCAAGACATTTTGGACAATTTCATGCTCCCAACTTTGTGGGAACAGTTTGGGGATGGCCCCTTCCTGTTCCAACATGTCTGCGCACAAGTGCACAAAGCAAGGTCCATAAAGACATGGATGAGCGAGTTTGGTGTGGAGGAACTTGACTGGCCTGCACCTGACCCAATAGAACACCTTTGGTATAAATTAGAGCAGCGACTGTGAGCCAGGCCTTCTCGTCCAACAGCAGTGCCTGACCTCACAAATGAGCTTCTAGAAGAATGGTCAAAAATTCCCATGAACACACTCCTAAACCTTGTGGAAAGCCTTTCTAGAAAAGTTGAAGCTTTTATATCTGCAAAGGGTGGGCCAACTCCATATTAAACCCTACGGATTTAGAATGGGATGTCATTAAAGTTAATGTGCATGTAGAAGCAGGCATCCCAAAACCTTCGGCAATATAGTGTAAATACTATATATTACTACAACTACGGGTGGGATGTTCATGCCAGACCTGTGTTGTCCATATGAGCACTACAGATCAATTAGTTGTTTCATATGTGCTACTCGTTAGGCCACAGATCAGACAAGACAGTTCTGATATAATATATTCTCATTATTCTTGTTTTTTTGCCCAATCCAAACTAGCACAGAACCCGTTGAACCATTGCAGGCAAAGACAGAGTACACACAAAGGTATTTACTCTGCATTCACAATATGTTGGATAACAAAAACAAATGAAAAATAGCAGGTTTAGTTGAGGTGCATGATAGTAGAGTCTTTGTTGAGATTCAGAATGAGGAGACAGCAGAATGATCAATCAACACACACTTTTTGAAAAGATGTGACTTGAGGTGATGTATGGTTTTTTGGGGGGGTGGGGGTGGGGGCAGTCATGTGGTTTGAGTGGCAGGAGCGCTCACGGCTTATCTCTGACTTTGAACTCTTGCTTATTTATTCTGAAACATAAGCGTCAACTTGGTGAGTCATTGCTGTGCTTCCTTATGCGGAAAAACAGCAGTAATTGATCGTTACCACGCGTGAATCCGACATTCACTGAAGGTTTTAGCTACAGTCCCCTTTCAGTTCCCGCCGAGTAAAATGCTTCTTGCAGCCTCTGAAATACTCAATGACCTTTCCAAAGCCTGTCAATTACAGGAAACCAATTAACATATTGTACTCAGTCCAGTTATTTTCTCCTTCTCACTTTCACTCCTTCTTCCCGTTTTTGTCTCTCGGGTAACTGCTAGAGAGACTCGAGCTTCGCAAATTAGTGGTGTGAGCTAGAGGACTCAATTACCTGGAAAAGGTCTCATCCATGACACTGCTGTTCACAGCCCGGAGAGGAAAGCAGAGGAAAGCAGGGAGGGGATCGGGACTGGTGCTGGGAGGGAGCGGTTGGGAGAGAGGAAGAAAGAGAAAGATAAAAGGAAGATGGACAGATGGGGGGTGAGAGAGGAAGTGGATGTGGGTGGGAAAAACGAAAGAAAAGAAAGCAGGTGATTTGATGTGGAGTGGTGTGGTTTGCTTTGCGGCTGTGCCAAAAAAATATGAGTTTAACTTCTTGGTCGCTGTCCATGGTGCTGAACTGCTTAACTAACCACTGGCTGCTGTCCATGGTTCTGAAACCCTTGTGTCTAGCATGTGCCAATGTCTGCAATGATTAAAGGGCCATCTGCTCCGGGCTGGATGAATTATGACTGAGAGGAAAGTGCCTTCTATAATGTTTGATATGCATAATTGGTTCCGTTGTAACTCGTCTTTGCACTTTGGATGATGTTTGCTGTGGATTTCGGATGTCGCTCGCTCTGTGTCGGTCCATTAGGTGTTATTTTGAGGATGTATGAGTTCTTTGTTGGAGCTTACCTTTGACAGTTAATTCATCTTTCTCCCTATCTCATTTTATTTATTGTCCTCCAGTAGCTGAATTAGTGTTCTCTACTGTCTAGTGTTCTCTCTCCATATCCCCATTCACACGTGTCATCCTATATTATTGCAATAATTGTTTCAGCCCTCTGAGTGTACCTGGTGCAATAACAATGCTAATGACCTCTCTGAAGTGAGCTGAACCGCTGTGTGCGCATGTTGAGATTATAGTTTTATATGTGGAAATGAATAGGTGCTATTATGGCCATAAAGGGCTCTTCATTCTGCTAAATACAGATGTATACACAGTGTCAACTGCATAACCTTTCCAAACATCCAATACTGTATATACAGTTTTTGGGGGGTTGGTGGTTCAAAGCGCTGTGTAATGACAATGAACTTTGGATGACAATTATGAAAACATCTCTTTGTAAACACTCAAACTCATTCAAACTCCATATAATGCAAGTGAATGGGTGTCGCTCGGTTGACGCTTGAAAACAACACGCTTGAGATCGTGACAATAATCCATACGACCCCAGTGGATGAATCAATGTGGTCTAAAGCCACAAAATAGGTGTGTCTAAGAAAAATACTATGTTATTTAACGTTAAGTATAAATCACTGCTTCCGGTCTACTGTCATACAAGTGTTCCTGAGGGACATTGTGAAGTGACCTTGTTATTTCTCATGTGAGCTTCACAGTGTGCTTACGGAAGCAATGATTTATAGTTTAAAAGTTAAAAAATAGTAGAATTTTTTTTTACACAGAAAACATGCATTCATCCACTGGGGTTGTATGGATTACGGTCACGATTGCTGCGTGTGGTTTAGACAATCGGCACCCATTCACTTGCACATATTTTCCTAAAAGTCTTTGTTTGTGTTTGCCAGCAGCCATATCACCCTGAAGCCCAAGACTGGTTTCCCACTGAAGCTAAGCAGGGTTGAGCCTGGTCAGTACCTGGATGGGAGACCTCCTGGTAAAACTAGGTAGCTGCTGGAAGAGGTGTTAGTGAGGCCAGCAGGGGGTGCTCAAACTGTGGTCTGTGTGGGTCCTAACTCAAGTAGCTAGTTACCTACTCAAGTAGCTAGTTACTTTCGATCTGATTGATAAGAAGTGGAATATATATATATATATATTAGGGGTGTAACGGTACACGTATTCGTATTGAACCGTTTCGGTACAGGGCTTTCGGTACAGTGCACGCGTGAATGAATGTAATCTTTAACAGTTAACAGTCTTGTTGTAAGCGCGGAACACACTTCAATCTGAGTTCCCACACGAACATATTAAGTATTCAGTCCATTTTATCACGAAATTCAAACGATAAATGCCGTTTTAACGCTCTTTAATGTGATGTGACTGATAGACGTGTATCAGTTCAACTTAAAGCGGCAGCGCGCAGCGCGTGAGTCAATGCGATCATAGACGCGTATCAGTTCAACTTGCAGGCAGCGTGCGAGTCAATGCGATCATCTCTTCCTAAAGAATAAACATAAATTAATACATCTTAAAGTATGTTGAGGATACATTACAACTTACTGAAATGTATCATATGTTGTGTAATCGCTCCATCTGTGTTTACTAGGGGTGACGTGACTAATAGACGCGTAGCCTATCAGTTCAAATTAAAGCGGCAGCGCGCGGTGAGCGAGTCAATGCGATCATCTCTTCCTAAAGAATAAACATAAATTAATACATCTTAAAGTATGTTGAGGATACATTACAACTTACTGAAATGTATCATATGTTGTGTAATCGCTCCATCTGTGTTTACTAGGGGTGACGTGACTGATAGACGCGTAGCCTATCAGTTCAAATTAAAGCGGCAGCGCGCGGTGCGCGAGTCAATGCGATCATCTCTTCCTAAAGAATAAACATAAATTAATACATCGAAGGTGTGTTGAGGATACATTACACTTACTGAAATGTATCATATGTCGTGTAATCGCTCCATCTGTGTTTCAACCACGGAAAGACAATAAAACTGCTTGTAAACAATGTCATGCAGAATCACGTTTACTCAGAAGTCATTCAGTGTCCACAGCTGTTAGCTCACTAGAGAAATCAACTCTTTCACTGAATACATGCATTATATTAGCCGTTATATGAATTATATTAGCCTATATATATTCATTATATACTACTAAGCCTGTTAGTGATGTCTTGTTTATTTAATGTATTTTAAATAAACCTGTCATGAAAATTACAGCCACTAAATGTTTATATTTCAACAACGAATAAAAATAATTAGATTTAGAAGTTAATGCAAAAACTGCCTTATGTGAAGCTTATGAGTGTTGATTATTATATCTAAAAATAAATAGCAACTGAATTAGGCTAATAGTTTGGGCTCTGTTGTTAATCTTTAATAGCTATATGTAAGTAAGGGCTCCCATAGTTTATAGCATTATTTTTAAGAAACGTTTAGTTATAATCTAATTCATTTAAGGACAGACACAATTTTTTTCATTTAACCACTGTTGAATAAAAATTTATAAAAAGTAATTTTGTAAAACTGCTGTACCGAATCCATACCGAACCGGGACTTCAAAACCGAGGTACATACCGAACCGTCAGTTTTGTGTACCGTTACACCCCTAATATATATATATATATATATATATATATATATATATATATATATATATATATTCTTTAGGTAGGAATAAAATACAATCCCGTTTTATTTGTATGTATTTTCTACACTTCATACAGGCGTCCGTCCAGATTTGTGTATAAAAGACGTCACATTATGCTATTCATTTTGTTTCATTTTGTGGAAAAAAAGGATACAGTAGGCTATGTAAATGTGCAGATGTGAACGTTTGTTCGGAGGATTCAAACGATTATGCTTGCACGAGCGCATATGAAACACCCGGACAGTGTGTGAAATAGTATTACAATAAGGGAAAATTATTGTAATTTTATTATTGTAATTACAATTATTGTAATTTTGGTAACTATGGGAAAATTTCGTAAATGGAACGAAGTAAATGTAATTCGTTACTACCCACCTCTGGTCCTAACGCCCCAGTGTAGTGAAGGGGACACTATACTGTAACAAGCACCGTCCTTCGGATTTGACGTTAAACCGAGGTCCTGACTCTCTGTGGTCATTAAATATCCCAGGATGTCCTTCGGAAAAAGAGTAGGGGTGTAACCCCCGGCATCCTGGCCAAATTTCCCCATTGGCCTCTGTCCATCATGGCCTCCTAATAATCTCCATATATTGGCTTCATTACTCGGTCTCCTCTCCACCAGTCAGCTGGTGTGTGTTGGGCGTTCTGGCACAATATGGCTGCCGTCGCATCATCCAGATGGATGCTGTACATTGGTGGTCGTTGAGGAGATTCCCCCCCTTCTATATGTAAAGTGCTTTGAGTACCCAGAAAAGCGCTATATAAATGTAACAAATTATTATTATTATGAATTATCTGAAGAAATAAAGTTGTATACATCAGGGATGCCATAGTAAATGAGTATTTTTGGGTGAACCATCACTTTACATTGTTTTTTCCAGTGCCTCCATCCTATCAGAAGGACGAAAAATGAGCAAATGAACCACCTTTCACATCCAGTTACTAAATGACTTCCTGTGTTTTAGTAGGCCAGCTCCCTGCAGATCAGTGCAGAGCATGTCCGCCCTCTTCATGCTCTCTGTTCCTCTAAGTGCTTTCCATTCTATGACACTGATCGATGGAGAACAGTCATAAACTCTCCCACTGGAGGAGTTCTTCACTCATAATGGGAAACACCAGGACAGAGTTTTCCTGTCATTTTGTCACACATAAATCTGCTGGTTGTAGATGAGTGTTTCTTCAGCTATGGCCACTTTTGGCCTTGCGGACATATTTTTCAGACTGGTTTATTTAATTTGTCTACTAACAATGTCCAACAGTGGACAGACATGCCTCAAGGGATAATTCTGTCATTTTTGTCATTTTGTTGTGAACGTTTTCACCGCAGTGTCATTTCCATCACATTTCAAAATATGTATTGTGCTTGAAAGTCTTCTGTGATTGCCATTTTATTCCAAAAATGTTTAAAATGCTCTAAAATACTCTTTTGCTAAGATTATTTTCATAGCTAGCTTTTATTGTCCTAAATAGACACAGAACAATTATATTTTCACACATTTTGGATTTGACAAAGGTATGTGACAATGTGAAAATATTAAAAAGTTATTTTTCCTATTTGTCAAATTTCTTGAATTTTTTGAACATTTAATTTCAAGCATGCTCTTCACTCGCATGTTGTTGTTGTTGTTTTTTTTTCTTCTTTTTCTTTTTCTTTTTCTTTCAAAAGTTAATTTACTTGGTATCCAAAGAGACAATTATGTAATTGAAGAGTATGAGAGTCAATATTAATCATTTGAAATTAATAAGCACTGTGCAATCATTGAAGAAACTCTCAGAACTATAGTATGGCTTGTACTGTTAATGGAAGTAACATGTTTGACACAGTTTAAGTTAAATAGAGAACATTTGAACTATTTGAACAGTTATTGAGAAGCTACCACAGGAAGAAAAATGAAGTGATGATATAAAACAAAAAAGAGACAAAGTACTAGTAATTTTCTCAAACTCGTACACCAGAGCTGCACACTTTGCTCCTGAATGGGCTCACTGCCGTTTTGTAATCTACAGCCTGCATCAATTTTTTGGCATAAAGGAAAAAACAGTTTAACAGCCAAATACTTCAGCAGAGTCTAAATGCTCGTCTTCTGTAGCAGGGTTGTTGTATGTTGGTTTCCAGTTTTCTCAACAGTTTTTATTTTATTTCATTTTTTAGAGTTGTGCTTACATTTAACACACGTGTGTGTGTAGTCCTGGTATTCCCTAAGTTATGGGGACCAAATGTCCCCACAATGATAGTAATACCAGTAAATGTTGACCTTATGGGGACATAAGGAAAACAGGAAATCAGACCAAATCCACACAAAGCCAGAGCTATCCAATCTTTTTGTCCCCTCGTTCTAAAAATAAATTCTCAAGAAATAGCTGTACACACGAAACCACTGAAACTGACTCAAAATGATGTATTATACATGGCACACCAGTATGTGGCGCTGTAATTCTGCCACAGAGATACACTAAAAACGGAAAAGAAGACTTGGAGCATGCGCGAGACGTGGGTTGATGACGTCATCGTTTCCCAAAATATATGGATTGGCTGATCACACGGAAACGCAAGGATGTTGTTTTCAGATTTATCGACTCTGAGGCCTGGTTGCAAATACATTTTTTATACCGTCTGGACGAAACACCGATACGATACAACATTTTTACGTATACAGCTAAACGCGTCTCCGTGTGTACGGGACCTAAATTATGTTTTTTGAAAATGTAAAAATGAAGAATGTTTTCTGTGATGGTTAGAGGTTAGTGAAAAGGGATAGAATATACAGTTTCTAAAGTATAAAAATCACTACGTCTAGAAAGTCCCCATGAAATATAAAAACAGTGTGTGTGTGTGTGTGTGTGTGTGTGTGTGTGTGTGTGTGTGTGTGTGTGTGTGTGTGTGTGTGTGTGTGTGTGTGTGTGTGTGTGTGTGTGTGTGTGTGTGTGTGTGTGTACCTGCTTCAAATATTTTGGGAACAAAGTTGTATCCAGAAGTGAGCAAAATCTGACAAAATCTTCAAAAACCTCCATTTGGGGACATCCACATTTGTAAAACTGGTATAAAAATAAAGTAATTTAAGGTTGTTTTTGTTTAAATGCACTATGTTTTCTACGATAGGCCTATAATGGATTATAAAATGTACAATTATCTGTATATAAAAACAAAAAATAGAAGTCTACGCAATGTCCCCATTTAGATAGCGTAAGCATGTGTGCATTTTTATTTAACAAAAAAGTATATTTTTGAGCAATATACAGCACATAACTCCTCCAAATGTCCTCTTAAACATCCAATTATTGTTCTTAAAGCATGTGCAGCACTGATGGTTCACCACCCAGAAATCCACAGAGAGCTCAACAGTGGGTGCCAAGGGAAGATTCTGAAACATTCAGTGAACAGAAAACAGGAAGACATTTGGGACTGAGGCAGTGAACAACAATCTAACAAAAGATAAAACTTAACTAGTGTTCTCTTAAGAACCTTAACTGTACTTAACGGCTACTAATAATATTAAATGCCAGAGACAAGGTTATTAAAGGTCATTTATTATCACACTTACTGCAGCTTTGCAATAAATGGGGCATGAACTTCTAGTTTCATCCAAATAACAAATAAACAGATAGATAAATAAAAATAGAACAAGGGCCCATGAAACCTCCAAAGCAAGTCTCAGAGGAAATTTTGCATTCAAGTGCTCAAATCTCAGGACAGTCAGTGCACCCAGTGGTAATTAACTCTAAAACAGTTTGCGAGAACGGCCCTGTATATCCACTCTCCTTATTTCTCCCCGAGTCCTGCTGATGGGTGATTATAACTCTGAAGAGCTGCAGGAGGCCTCACTCATTCACTCATCTCTCATTTACTCAGCCCACAGCCGAGACCAAAACACTCTCTAATCACAGTCGAGTGTGGATCTTTGCATGTGTGTCTGACTGAGTCTGAGTGTATTTGCACACTGATGCGTTTTCTTCAAAATCAATTCTCCATCTTGAGAGAAAAGTACCTGAATTAGTGTCTATATTTGTCCAGAAATCCATTTGATCATTTTCTTTCTTATTTGTCCTCACAGCTCAAGACACAGTTGGGATGACTTATCTTATTTTATCATATGTGTGTGTGTGTGTGTGTGGTGTGTGTGTGTGTGTGTGTGTGTGTGTGTGTGTGTGTGTGTGTGTGTGTGTGTGTGTGTGTGTGTGTGTGTGTGTGTGTGTGTGTGTGTGTGTGTGTGTGTGTGTGTGTGTGTGTGTGTGGTGTGTGGGCATGTTTTTGTGAAATATCAGGACACAAATGTGTATAATGACATGGGTATGACATAGGTATTACAAAAAGAGGGTGAAATATGAGGACGTTCCCCATGTCCTCACTTTTCAAAATGCTTATAAATCACACAGAATGAGGTTTTTTCACAGAAGAGGGGCAGTTGAGGGGGATAGAAAATACGGTTTGTACGGTATAAAAACCATTACGCCTATGGAATGTCCCCACATTTCACAAAAACACCCCTGTGTGTGTGTGTGTGTGTGTGTGCGTGTGTGCGTAAACCCTACGTTATGAGGACAAAATGTCCCAAAATCCTTGTCCGTATGGGGACATTTTTGGTCTCCATGTAGAAAACAGCTTATAAATCAAACTAAATTATATTTTTAGAAAATGTAAAAATTCTGAAAGTTTTCTGTGAAGGGTAGGTGTAGGGTTAGGGGATAGAAGATACAGTTGGTACAGTATTAAAATTGTCTATTGAATCGTGTTTGTGTGTGTGTGTGTGTGTGTGTCTGTGTGGGCATGTTTTTGTGAAATATCAGGACATAAATGTGTATAATGACATGGGTATGACATAGGTATTACAAAAAGAGGGTGAAATATGAGGACGTTACCCATGTCCTCACTTTTCAAAAGGCTTATAAATCATACAGAATGAGTTTTTTTTTCACAGAAAGTAAACTGTGCAGTTTCCTGTTATGGGTAGGTTTAGGAGTAGGGGCAGTGTAGGGGGATAGGGGTGGGTGTGGGTGTGTGTTCATGTTTTTCTTTCCCGGTGGGGACTTCAACCTGTGTGTGTGTGTGTGTGTGTGTGTGTGTGTGTGTGTGTGTGTGTGTGTGTGTGTGTGTGTGTGTGTGTGTGTGTGTGTGTGTGTGTGCGTGCGTGCGTGCGTGCGTGCGTGCGTGCGCGTGCGTGTGTGTACGGCTGAGTTTGTTAAAGGTCAGAGGTTGTTTACTAGGGTGAACACCAGCACTGGAAAGAACGTTGCGTTTTGCTTGGTATTCTTAAAGAACTTCTTCATCTTTCGAGAAAGACAAATGAGTCACAAACAGAAGGGGAACAGTTCGTTCTGACTTCTCTGCAGGTTAAATGCTTCAGTTTAGTTTTGTGAAAGTATAACGTCACAGAAAAAAGTTTAAAGTTGGCAGCAAAAAAGGTTTGCCTCCACTTTTCCTAGTTTTGTCACTCTCAAAGTGCAAATGTGTATATTTATATTATTTCTCATTTCATAGAGAAATGTATTTTTTAAATAAATATCTCAGTATATTTGGATCATTTCGCTGGCTAAAACACATCCATGTTTGTAATTATGTATTTTTTTTAATTATTATTATTAAATTCTATGCATTTAATCAGCAGTTCCTGTATCTGAAAACAGTAGCACTGAAAATATGTTTGTGTATAATTTTCAATTTGGACTCAGCAACATTTGTTAAGTCACAGTGGTTAATGTTTTAGTCTGTTGTTTTCTGTAGAAGTTCTGCTCTGCTGAAGTGTCTTGTTTCATTAGAGTTTTCTTTCTTGGTTGGCTGACTAAAATATAAACCTCATCAGCATCAACTTTCATCAAATATACTTCGGGCAGCTGCTGGTAAACTGTGTTCAATGCCCAAAGCACCACACCGGGTTCTGTTTTAACCGGCCAGATGAAAAAGAAAACCTTGTACCTGACACAACATGCCAGCAGAGCAGAACTTCTACAAAAACAACAGATTAAAACATGAACCACTGAGTTCCAATTGAATTACACCATATATATATATATATATATATATATATATATATATATATATATATATATATATATATATATATATATATATATATATATATACAGTATATATATATATATATATATATATATATATATATATATATATATATATATATATATATATATACAGTATATATATATATATATACAGTATATATATATATTTCAATCACTATGCACTAAAGTTAGGGGGGGGAGCAAGAAGTGGGTCTTTCAAATCTTTGGTGTGGGAACATTTCGGTTTGGCAGTTGAGTATAATGCAGAGGAAGAAAAAACAGTAAACAAAAAAAAAAGATGGTGTGCAAGCATTGTTTTACACGTGTAACCTACTCAAACGGAAACACTTCCAACATGACTGCACATCTGCACAAAACAAGTGGATTTTGCTTTGCATTTAAAGGGTTAGTTCACCCAAAAATGAAAATTCTGTCATTAATTACTCACCCTCATGTCGTTCGACACCCGTAAGACATTCGTTCATCTCCGGAACACAAATGAAGATATTTTTGTTGAAAGCTGATGCTGAGAAAGGCCTCCATTGACATTCAGTACATTTACACTCACAAGACCCATAAGAGGCACTAAAAACGTTGTTACAACGTCCATCTCACTACAGTGGCTCTACAATAATTTTACGAAGCAACGATAGTAGTTTTTGAGCGAGAAAAAAAAATCAAAATAACGACTTTATTCTACAAGTTCTTGTCTTCCTTGTTGACCCATACAAGGCACTAAGCACTAAAAACGTCGTTACAAAGTCCATCTCACTACAGTGGCTCTACAATAATTTTAACAAGCGACAATAGTAGTTTTTGAGCGAAAAAAATTAATAAAAATAACGACTTTATTCTACAAGTTCTTGTCTTCCTTGTTGTCCTGTGCCGTTGAACTCACGAAGCACCATGACGCATGCGCGAGAATATGACGTAGCGGCGTTCGGGAATCCATGAAATAAACACTTTAGTCCCATTTTGAGCCCTACGCCGAGACCTAAAGCACGATCAATGTAGAATTCAACAGCTTAGATACGACGCGTCTTCCTCTGCTCGTTGTAAACAAATCTCCTCGCTTCTGGGTCATGTGTCCTAACGCTGGTTCTGCGTCATATTCTCGCGCATGCGTCGTGCTGCTTCGTGAGTTCACGGCCGAGGACAACAAGGAAGACAAGAACTTGTAGAATAAAGTCGTTATTTTTATTAATTTTTTTCGCTCAAAAACTACTATTGTCGCTTGTTAAAATTATTGTAGAGCCACTGTAGTGAGATGGACTTTGTAACGACGTTTTTAGTGCTTAGTGCCTTGTATGGGTCTTGTGAGTGTAAATGTACTGAATCCCTATGGAGGGCTTGCTGAGGCCTTTCTCAGCCATCAGCTTTCAACAAAAATATCTTCATTTGTGTTCCGAAGATGAACGAATGTCTTACAGGTGTCGAACGACATGAGGGTGAGTAATTAATGACATCATTTTCATTTTGTGTGAACTAACCCTTTAAGTAAAATAAAGGAATATTACATTTTTATTTTTATTTTCTCCTTAACCTCTTACTGTTCCTGTTGCCTAAGCATATATTAAATGAAGCTCTAAGTTCTGCCAGGAAGATTCAATGTTGCGTCATTTATTACATTCAGACCTAACCAATCATGTCCTAATTCTCAGAGTATAAAAGATCGGTACTCACACATGTCTGAGTTCGCAGATGCTGACGCCAACATTACCTCCATCCTCCTCACCACCATCAGGTTGGTCCCCGCCTATAACTCCCAGGGGGTCGGCTGCGCCCCTGCCTTTATCTTTAGGCAGGAAATGCAGAGTCCGTTACTCTCGATACGAGAGCTACGGATGGGGCCTACACCAAAGTTGCTTGCTGGTTTACTAATAAACTTGCTATTTTATTGTACTTCATCTGCCCTCCCGAGTCTTTCTGGTAGAACTAAAAAACACTATGATGTGTCAAGCCACCAGAACCGAACCAAACCGAACCGAAAACCGTGGTTAAAAAACGAGGTATGTATTGAACCGTGAGCAACTGTATTGTTGCATCCCTTATATATATATATATATATATATATATATATATATATATATATATATATATATATATATATATATATATGGCCCCACTTTATATTAGGTGGCCTTAACTACTATGTACTTACGTCAAAAAATAAGTACAATGTACTTACTGTGTTCAAATTGTATTGCAAAACACTTTTTGCTGATATTGAGGTGTGATACGGGTAGGGTTAGGGACAGGTGTGGTGGTATGGGTAAGTTTAAGGGTAGGGTTAGGTGTAAGGGAAGTGTCAACTGTGTAATTACATATGTAACTACAGAAATTAATTACAGATGTAATTACATGCGGGTATTTAAAAAAAATGTAAGTACAATGTAAAAACATGTATGTACACAATAAGTGCATTGTATCAAATTATTAATTCTAATGTTAGTAGTAGTAGTTAAGGCCACCTAATATAAAGTGGGTCCTGTCAAGGTAATAAAAAGAGCCCACCCAAACTCATTGCTCATTAAATATTCTTAATCATTATCAGATGGCGGTCCAGATGGTCTGTGGCGGAGTTCATTTTGCCAGGTCATTTTTACAGATGTGCTTTCACATATAAATCATTCATGTTATCATGGAGAAAAGAAAACCCATGATGACGTTTTTCTTAATCATTTTGATTTCACTACATGATTGAAGCTGAGAGCTGACAGCCGTCTGTATCCTCCAGGTGTACAGAAACAAATACGCGAGTATAAACCTTCACTGTTAACATGTTTTAAAGTACAAGACGGAGGTGTACAGAACAGAATTCCTTTTTCCTCCCTGTCCCGAAAAGCTGCTCTTTGGGGTTTACAAGGGTTTTCATCTTGACAGCTGAAGAGAAAAACACACCTCAGTCTAAGACAGAGAGACATAAAATGAAAAATATGGGCAAAGCCTAAGAAAGGAAACCAAGTGATGCAATGAAAGAATAGGGCCGAATGGAGTCTGGAGTCATTGACATCTATTTCTCTCCCTTGTATGTCCTCACAGGTTTCATCCATCCATTAATCACCTCCACTGATAAACACTTTTCTTTCACCCTGCTCTCTCTCTTTCACCTGCCCGCAAATGGCTGTTTGCAGTTCCAGTGTGTGGCCTCCGTGAGAGGAGTCTGGGGAGTCATGTATCACTTCTGCTAACACCATTCAAGGCTGTTTCAGGAGACAAACAAGGATGATGGGGAAACGCCACAGAGACCTGCTCATGATACATGGCTCTGAAGCTCCACTTTACAAAGATATATTAGCTCTGTCCAGATGGAAGATGTCAATATTCAAAGAGGATGGCGAGTTAAAGTTGTCTGGCTATCACCAGACCAAGCTCAATCTTTTAAGATTGAACATTAGTCTGGGGAGTCTGCTCTGTATTTTCTACTACACAAGAGGTGCGATCAACGGGCATAGTTCAAATGACTCTGTACGCAATTGGATAGTCCTTCAACCAATCAGACCCCAAGAGGCGTGATCAACGGGCATAGTTCAAATGACTCTGTACGCAATTGGATAGTCCTTCAACCAATCAGACCCCAAGAGGCGTGATCAACGGGCATAGTTCAAATGACTCTGTACGCAATTGGATAGTCCTTCAACCAATCAGACCACAAGAGGCGTGATCAACTGGCATAGTTAAAATGACTCTGTATGCAATTGGATAGTCCTTCAACCAATCAGACCCCAAGAGGCGTGATCAACGGGCATAGTTCAAATGACTCTGTACGCAATTGGATAGTCCTTCAACCAATCAGACCCCAAGAGGCGTGATCAACGGGCATAGTTCAAATGACTCTGTACGCAATTGGATAGTCCTTCAACCAATCAGACCCCAACAGGCGTGATCAACGGGCATAGTTCAAATGACTCTGTACGCAATTGGATAGTCCTTCAACCAATCAGACCACAAGAGGCGTGATCAACGGGCATAGCTCAAATGACTCTGTATGCAATTGGATAGTCCTTCAACCAATCAGACCCCAAGAGGCATGATCAACTGGCATAGTTCAAATGACTCTGTATGCAATTGGATAGTCCTTCAACCAATCAGACCAACGATCCATCACTTCTCTATCCGCCATCGTGTTAAACCGGCCAATAGCACGCCAGGTGAATAAGCCGGTTTGTTCGGACGGACGGACGGACAGACGGGATAGATAGATAGATAGATAGATAGATAGATAGATAGATAGATAGATAGATAGATAGATAGATAGATAGATAGATAGATAGATAGATAGATAGATAGATAGATAGATAGATAGATAGATAGATAGATAGATAGATAGATAGATAGATAGATAGATAGATAGATAGATAGATAGATAGATAGATAGATAGATAGATAGATAGATAGATAGATAGATAGATCGGATGGGTGGGTGGGTGGATGGATGGATGGATGGATGGATGGATGGATGGATGGATGGATGGATGGATGGATGGATGGATGGATGGATGGATGGATGGATGGATGGATGGATGGATGGATGGATGGATGGATGGATGGATGGATGGATGGATGGATGGATGGATGGATGGATGGATGGATAGATAGATAGATAGATAGATAGATAGATAGATAGATAGATAGATAGATAGATAGATAGATAGATAGATAGATAGATAGATAGATAGAAAAACAGACTGACGGACGAACAGATAGATAGACAGACGGATGGATGATAGATAGATTATTTATATTTTATAGTATTTTAGTTCATCCCGAATTCAATTAACAAAACATTTGTGATAGATTTAGTTTTAGTTTACAATAAAAACACTGGGCTTTGGTCGTTTTTGATTTGTTTCAAGTTTGTCTCGAAATTACAGAGCCCCTAAAGGGACATGGTGAGATGAGAGTAAAAATGTCAATGCTTTTGTGTTCACCATAAAAACTTTGCATTCGCTTGCTAAACTTTTGCGCTCTTTGCATGTGAAACGAAGGTATTACGAGTGAACACAAAGTTTATTGAGAGAACGCAAAAGCATTTAAATATATATTTCCTTTTTTTTCACATCACCATGTCTCTTTAAGGGCTCTGTACGAAACAAATCAGAAATGATTGACTCTTTTATTAGAAAGATCAAGAGCAGACAGTTAACTTTCAATTTTAGTCCATGTATTTAAAAAATGGCATTTACATTGCATTTGTGCCTCTATAGGTGCATACATTACACACTTCTTTAATTTACAATTTCCAGTGAAGTAACAATGAATGCAACACATTAAGGACTCAAACCTCTCCACAGTTGCTTATTCTGTCCTGTTAAGCCCCTTCATCACCATCTATTTATTTAAGACCATCCAGGAAATTGTCTGTGACAGCTTATATTGGAAAAACAGCGTGTTGATGAAGAGAAGTTTGCACCAGCATTATAAGGAAAATAGTGGGATTCTGTATGACTCAACACTTAATCAAGTGTCTTGATTAATTGCTTATTGGAGACACTCTCTCATCACTGCGCGGCACAACCTATCACACACCTCAAGGAGATGTGGTACCCAGGGTGCAGTGCCCTCTCATCTGAATCATCATTACAAAAAGTAAAACTGTGCACCATAGTTATATTGCTGTGTAAATGCTTATTTTCATCATAATGAAACCTGGAATCAAGCCTGGATAACGGAAACAAACTCTCCTGTCATCCAGCAAACAGCAGTTTTGATCCAAGCATTGATGTCATTCAAAATGGACTGCCAAACCTCTAGTTTTTAGATTTGGGCATGTAACATCAAACCCAGATTGATCTCATTGAATGTTGTGATGACACTTTAGTTGCTTCAGGACTCAGATTTTACATTGGACATCAATTGGCAACCTATGTCATGTAGTGGCTGTAGTAATGCACACGACGAAAGGAGTAGATAACAAAAACAGTCTTTTTTTAACTCTTTCCCTGCCATCATTTCTTTAAAAAGTTTCCACTCACGCCAGCGTTTTTGATCATTTTCACAAAAATGTCATGGCCCCCAGAATATTTCGTTTGAACATGCAATATATCAAAAGAAAGAAGAATCCCTCTACTTAAAAAAAACGTAATGCATTACTTTTTTATCAATACTTCAATGTAAGCAACATTTGGAGCAAAAAGCTGAAAAATCAGTCCTACTCCCAGTCCTACAGTCCTACTCATCCTGGCTTGACATTTCATTCAGTAACATTATGAAGTTTAGGCATTAAGAGGTCCTTTCACTGGAACTAAGGGGCCAAGCCCAACCCCTGAAAAACAACCCCACACCATAATCCCCCCACCACCAAACTAGTGTTGTCAAAAATATTGATGTTTCAATATCTATTTGCGCTCTCCTCTACGACCGACAGCGAGTTGACACGCACCCGCCTCCTCTCATTCAGTCCGGCTATACCCTCTGAACACGGCGAACGTGTGTTCTGCTGGATTTTTCTTCATGACAGTGTGTTAGTATTGGTGTGACCGAATTTTGTGCGGGATTGAACATAACGTTAATTTGACTAATTCCCGCAGATTTCGCGCTCGCTTCTGAAGGGCACACACATAGGCCCACCGTATTAAAAGTGCAAAAATGAGCTCCTTTTTCCAGCTTATTAATGGTCAAATACACTCAAAAAATGTCTCAATGCCCATCTTGGTGAGTATCAACGTAAACACAGTCGTAACCAGTTCAGGAAGAATGTGCAACAGGAACAGTGTTTTGGATCTATGCATCCATCAGGTCTTAAAGGGACAGCAGTCATTTATTATTCAAACTACAAAAAGACAAACAATCACATACTGCTCTTGACTGATTAAGGTGTGTAACTTTAATGGATTAATCTGTAATAAATTTTTTTATAATGAAGATTATCCAATGTTGTTTTAATTTTGATTACTTTGTTGTTTCAGTTTCTTACCTGAATACTGTTAAATCTACCTGAAAAAATAAAGCAGTCTATTTCATTTGTATCTTTATTCTATTGTATTTATTTGTGCTATTGTTTGTAATTTGTTTATTTGTTCTAATGTTATTACTTTTTACTCATCTTTTTAAATTCTATTTGAAATCAAGCTTCCTTGTGCTGTATGTAAGCTATTGCAACACAATTAGTTAGCAAATATTTGTGAGATAATTGTAATGGTATTTGATCAACGTTTATATATGAGAAAAAGCTTAAAAGCTTTATCATATAAAGTGATCTCTTCAGACAACATTTTTAATTACCGAGACTTTCAATAGATGGACAAAAAAAGAAATTATATAAAAAATATTTATTTGACAGTATATGCAGCGTTTTCGAATATCGATACTTTTTTAGGTATTGTATCGAAGTTAGAAATTCCAGTATCGTGACAACACTACACCAAACTTTACACTTGGCTCAATGCAGGCAAGTACCGTTCTCCTGGCAACCACCAAACCCAAACTCGTCCATTGGATTGCCAGACAGAGAAGCGTGATTCATCACTCCAGAGAACACGTCTCCACTGCTCTTGAGTCCAGTGCTTTACACCGCTGCATCTGACACTTTGCATTGCACTTGGTGATGTAAGGCTTGGATGCAGCTGCTCGGCCATGGAAACCCATTCCATGAAGCTCTCTATGCTGTTCTTGAGCTAATCTGAAGGCCACATGAAGTTTGGAGGTCTGTAGCTATTGACTCTGCAGAAAGTTGGTGACTTCTGTGCACTGTGCGCCTCAGAATGCGCTGACCCCGCTCTGTGGTTTTACATGGCCTACCACTTCATGGCTGAGTTGCTGTTGTTCCCAATTGCTTCCACTTTGTTATAATACCACTAACAGTTGACCGTGGAATATTTAGTAGTGAGGAAATTTCATGAATGGACTGCCGACCTATCACAGTACCAAGCTTGAATTCACTGAGCTCCTGAGAGTGACCCATTAGCCCCGTTTCCACCGAAATTACCCGGAACAATTTGTACCAGGAAATTTTACAGGAACTTTTTCCCCCCAGACCTGCTACTGTCTGAGTTTCCACTGTGGACTAAAGTACCGTGAAGATTAGGCAAATTAGTCCGGTGACGTAGGACTGCGCGCGACTGCTCCTCCCAGTCAGCAACGGACTGTAATAATATTTGCGCGACACTGTCTGCAAGAAAGAGATGAGCACTGATACTAAAGCGTATTCTGAAAGCTCGTAAAGCTAGATTTAAAATAAGACAACGTATGTTATTATCAGCTATTACGGACATTGACCGTGAGATGGCTGAGACGAATTCGCACCATCGGACAGAAAGAGCAAGACTGATATTTACTGAACGCAGAGCGAACCTCGCAAAAGACTCTTAAAAATGCTGGTTGAAATAAAATGCTGTGTGGAGTCAACCAATCAGCATGTTCAGCGCCCCAGTCCCACCCCCGAAAGTTCTTGAAGTACTACCTCATGAGCAGGGACTTTCGGAGGGGGAAATATTAACCCCTGGTTCCTGCGGTCGAAACAAACCGAGTACCACCCCAAAGTTCCTAGATCCTGGGGAAAGTTCCTGCGGTGGAAACGTGGCTTATCAGCCTGGTCTCATTGGAAAAACGTATCTGTGGCAACGTTTTTGCAAACCCCAAAATACATACCAATACGTACATATCGCGACAGTTCCAAAGTGAAATGTCCACTGGGTAGGGCAAAAAGCTTAGTTTTTTTTCCTGGAACAGATGAGTGTGAATCTGGCAACGTTTTGTTACGTTGTTTTTTTTTTTTAACATACACCTACACTAAACCCTAAACCTACCTGATAGTGTTAACAAAAGAAAATGTGACAAAAATACAATTGTAACCATGTCATTTTAGCTTGTGTTTTGAACTCGTCTTTCGTACCTGAGCTTTCAGCATTGCAAGTACAAATCTGTACCAGCTGAGCTACTGAGCAAGCTTGGTATATTGGAAAATCCGAACATAGGGAGCTGGTTAAGTGATGCAAACTCCAAAATGTATTCGTTTACAAATCATGGACTATGGTATTAAAAAATAAAAATAATAATAATAATTATATATATATATATATATATATATATATATATATATATATATATATATATATATATATATATATATATATATATATATATATATATATATATATATATATATATATATATATATATATATATATACAAAGTGCTTGCTGTTTTACTGCCTCTAGTGTTCATTTATGTTGGAAACTGTAGTGATGTAAGTATTGGTACGTATTTTGAGGTTTGCAAAAGTTGCCACAGGTACGTTTTGCCAATGAGACCAGGGGCCCGTTTCAATAAGGAGGTTCAACCAACTCTGAGTTTAAACTTGAACTCTGAGTTGACTTACCCTGAGATGGGAAACTCTGCGTTTTGGCTTTCAGAACAGCTGAATTCACCCTTCACCGCAAGGTTGATTGACAGGCGATCTGACCAATCACATCGCCGAATCTGCCGGTTTGTCCGACAAAGCAGTCAGGAGAGTTCATAGATTAACGTCGGTGGACTTGAACTTGGAAAAACAGTGTGTGCTGACGTCTTTCCGCAGTTGAAACAACATTTTGTTTAGTGTTCTCATGTTTATTTCGTGTTTATCAATGAACTACAAGGAAGAGACGATCGGTTCACAAGCAGCTTTAACTGAGGCACTAAAGCGATCACGACACATTAAAGAGCCACAAAACAGTATTGTTTAAATTTCATAAAAAAAAAAAAAGACTCTGTCCTGTCTGTCGGCGTGCTGTCAGTGTCCTCTTTGCTCCGTGATGTATTTTCACTATGTGAGAACGTGTGTGGTGTGAGAGCGCTATGGCTTGTCGGACATAGCAACAGTAACTAAAGGGGGCGGGTCTTTGCGAGCGGTCAGTTGAGGTAGTTTAATCAACTCTGAGTAGACTGACTATAATGTGGCAGCAGCTAAAAATGAAATGAAAAATAAAAACATAATTCAATCAAGTAAAGCTGATAAAATGTTTAGATATTGCATACAATGTTCATGGGTGTAGGTTTCATGACTTTACAAACATTTGACATATTAAAGGTCCCGTTCTTCGTGATCCCATTGTTCAAACTTTAGTTAGTGTGTAATGTTGCTGTTAGAGCATAAATAATACCTGTAAAATTATAAAGCTCAAAGTTCAATGCCAAGCGAGATATTTTATTTAACAGAAGTTCCCTTTCAAAGCCTACAGCGAACGGCTGGCTTGGACTACATCCTGGTACTTCCTTCATAAATGACGTCAGTAGAACAGTAGAACAGACTAACCTCCGCCCACAAGAATATGCGAAAAAAGGGGGCGTGGTCTTGTTGCTGTCCCACGTGGAGAAGAGGACGTGTCGCGTGGAGAAAAGGAATTGTTGCGTTTGAGTGTGTTTGTCGCCATGTCGTCGAGACGCTGTTATTTTCATCCCGGAGTCAAATCACCTTTGTTTGGCTTTCCCAGGGACGCTGTAGAGATCATTAAGCGCGCATATATCTCCCGTTAAGAGGTGTGACATTTCCACGTGCGCTAAGCTGCTGTCGAATCACAACACAGGAACCGCTGGCACAATCAGAACTCGTTACGTATTTCTGAAGGAGGGACTTCATAGAATAAGGAAGTCATCAGCCGTTTTTAGGACAGTGAAAACAGCGGTATACAGATAAGTACATTGTGTTAAAAATACTGTTTTTTTTTACACGCGAAACATGAACACATGTTATATTGCACACTGTAAACACAATCAAAGCTTCAAAAGAACACGAAGAACGGGACCTTTAAATAAATATCATTCAGTGTCCAATGTGAAGCAGCTTTCCCCACATAGAACCTTTTCACAGACTGTGATGACACGTTTTAACGGTCGTAAATCCTGCAAAGTCCTTTGTATTTTCAATTTTTTTTTAAATGTTTGTACATTTATAACACTAATACTTTGTATTATATTACTTTTGCATCAAATTACAAAAAAATAAAATAAAATTACCACTGCTGTGAGGGTGTTTCTAATAAAGTGTCTATGGGAGTGATGGTAAAATTAACATCAGTCTCTCTTTTCACTTCTGTTATCAAACTCGCTCTATTTTTTCCCTCTTTTTGAAAGTTGTGAAATCACTATTGTTGAGTTGTTCTTTTGCTATTTGACCAAATGGGGATACAAAAACTATATATTTAATGTATTCTCTCATTCACCGCTACAAAAGTTAACCCAACTATGACGACTTCTGCTCTGAGAAACCCGGAAATGTGAGGGTCTATGCTCTTTTCACATAATGAAATGTTCTATGATCCCACCTGTTACATTTATTAATTAGGGTAATGACATTAACATTTGACTTCTACTCAGGCCAGCCAAACACCAGCACCACTGACAGATGAAGAGGAGATGGAGGAAGAATATTAAAATCAAACAGGAAAAAGAATACTTTATATTAGGTGGCCTTAACTACTATGTACTAACATTTTAATTAATCATTTGATACAATGCACTTATTGTGTACGTACATGTTTTTACATTGTATTTACATTTTAAAAAATACCTGCATGTAATTACATCTGTAATTTATTTCTGTAGTTACATTTGTAATTACACAGTTGACACTTCCCTTACACCTAACCCTACCCTTAAACTTACCCATACCACCACACCTGTCCCTAACCCTACCCGTATCCCACCTCAATATCAGAAAAAGTGTTTTGCAATACAATTTGAACACAGTAAGTACATTGTACTTATTTTTTGACGTAAGTACATAGTAGTTAAGGCCACCTAATATAAAGTGGGGCCGAATAAAGTATTTGTAGGAAATAAAGATGACCATAAAAATTGTACATAAATGTATTTAACAGCTGCTGCGGTGGTGGTGGTGGTGGTGGTTATGGCATATATCTCAGACAGAAAGTGTGATGATGGGAATATGAGTGTCATCGTCCAACCACTGGAAATCCAATTAATTCGAATTATTAGATTACTTCTAGAGGTTTATCAAGTGAACATCAGCTGTATAAAAGGACATTGACTTTGACAGTGTCCTTATGATAAAATATGAGTAATGAATGAATGTTCAAGCATTTGTGCAGTTTGAATGAATTAAGTATTTAAACACCGCTGGCGCTATAAAAAGGGGAGGAGACAGAAAGAAACTCTGGGTTTACCAAAGAAAACCTGCTCCTGACCAGGTTAAGTTCACAGATTCAGTTACCATGGAAACTAACTCTGAGTGTAAATTACCTCTCTTTTAGAAATGGGCTTGCCTTACCCTGCTTTCTCGGGTTTGACATACCTCCCATTCTGAAACTTGAGTTTCTTGAGAAACTTGATAATGAATTTCCCTCATTTCAGGGTTGACATACTCAGAGTTTTCACTTAACCTCCTTTCTGAAACGGGCCCCAGGTTGAATTTTATACACCTGTGGGCATGGAAGTGATTGGAACACCTGAATTCAATGATTTGGAGGGGTGTCCCAAAACCTTTGGCAATATAGTGTATATTTTAAAATATATTTTACACTGTAAAAAATCCTACTGACCCCAAACTTTTGAGCGGTGATCTATATAGTTTTGTCAATTTTTGGTATTTATATAGTTGAATTTGATTAAACATTTTTAATTAGAAAACCTTTGATGTCAAATACAAAGTGTCTTTCTTTTCTTTTAAAAGCTGATAAACCTATTCATTTAGCTGTTCTGTACACTATTGAATGGTTAGTTGCATTTTATTTGTCTCTCCGTTTTTGAGGTCACAACCCACCGGTTGACACTCACCAGTTCATAACAATTACTTAATGTCAAGCAATGAATTATCGGTGAGCGTGTTTGTTAAACATATACAGGAAAATAATAGGCATCATCTCTGATTGGGCTGAATGAGATAACCTTTGCCAGTGCAATTCTGACCCCCCGACTGATTGCTTAGAGATTATCCGGAGATCAACAGAAAACAATTCATTAGCTTCCCATAATATCCTTAATTAGACATTTTCTCAACCTAACTGGCAGAGGAATAAAACCGCATAGAAATTGATTCATTACTGAGTAGGCCCTTGATTTATAATTTGATGATTTCAATTACCTGGTCTG
The DNA here is from genome assembly GCA_023566225.1 of Romanogobio albipinnatus. Classification (NCBI taxonomy): domain Eukaryota; kingdom Metazoa; phylum Chordata; class Actinopteri; order Cypriniformes; family Gobionidae; genus Romanogobio; species Romanogobio albipinnatus. Next base: position 8,844,975 of record CM042257.1, read on the forward strand.
ATGATGAGTACCTGCTCAGCAGACTCGCAGTCACAGGTGCTGTTGTCCAACTGGAGATCTAATCTGATGAAGTATGAGGCAGAACCCTACAAAGAAATGAGCTAATTCAAGCTTCCTAATGGACTAGGCTTGATTATAATGTCTAAATATAATGTCTAAGTTTTATTATAATTGTCTAAATAAGACTATTAATGGTTACCCATTTTTAAAGTAATAGCCTCCGTTATCATCGGTATAGGTTATGTTAAGTAAACCTTTAGAAATTAACACTTTTGATATCAAATTTGATTGGTCTGGGATTATGTAAGTGAACTGTATATTAACTAACAGGCTCTCGTGGATGAAAAGAATCGATGGCAGCTGTATTGTCAACTGGATGAAACTGCATGTAAAGTGATTCATTATAGATCTGCGTCTTAATTAATGTGTTTAACATTCAAATCAGGTATTTTGATTTGGAATTCTCAAACACCATCACTGCAATGGAAATCTTTCATTAAGTTGCTCAAATAACACATTTCAACACTCAAGGGTATTCACACGCTTCTGAAGTGAGCATTAGACTCAGATACAGCAGTTCGGGATGAAAACTACTGTACTACTGTATCTATCTATCTATCTATCTATCTATCTATCTATCTATCTATCTATCTATCTATCTATCTATCTATCTATCTATCTATCTATCTATCTATCTATCTATCTATCTATCTATCTATCTATCTATCTATCTATCTATCTATCTATCTATCTATCTATCTATCTATCTATCTTTATATCTGTCTATCTATCTATCTATCTATCTATCTATCTATCTATCTATCTATCTATCTATCTATCTATCTATCTATCTATCTATCTATCTATCTATCTATCTATCTATCTATCTATCTATCTATCTATCTATCTATCTATCTATCTATCTATCTATCTATCGTTCTGTCTGTCTGTCTGTCTGTCTGTCTGTCTGTCTGTCTGTCTGTCTATCTATCTATCTATCTATCTATAAATCTGTCTGTCTGTCTGTCTGTCTGTCTGTCTATCTATCTATCTATCTATCTATCTATCTATCTATCTATCTATCTATCTATCTATCTATCTATCTATCTATCTATCTATCTATCTATCTATCTATCTATCTATCTATCTATCTATCTATCTATCTATCTATCTATCTATCTATCTATCTATCTATCTATCTATCTATCTATAAATCTGTCTGTCTGTCTGTCTGTCTATCTATAAATCTGTCTGTCTGTCTGTCTGTCTGTCTATCTATAAATCTGTCTGTCTGTCTGTCTGTCTGTCTATCTATAAATCTGTCTGTCTGTCTTTGTCTGTCTGTCTTTGTCTGTCTGTCTGTCTGTCTGTCTGTCTGTCTGTCTGTCTGTCTGTCTATCTATCTATCTATCTATCTATCTATCTATCTATCTATCTATCTATCTATCTATCTATAAATCTGTCTGTCTGTCTGTCTGTCTGTCTGTCTGTCTGTCTGTCTGTCTGTCTATCTACTTCTATGCCACATAGAAAAACAGATGCCCGAAGCATTACTGGAAACAAGATGGTTCCCAACTTGCCTGATTTGGTCATCTGTCATTCCATTTCTCTCACACTCTAGTATAGTATACAATATAAGCTATATAAATATATCTTAAAAATTATAAATAGATAACATTTAGGATGAAGCCGCTGAAGTGTACAGCTAACCTGCTGAATGAGTCACCGGATTCAGTCCGTCTGGTTTCCCCGGTGATGTGGTGAGAAGTACTACAGCTCACAGTCGTGTAGACGGGCAAATGTCTTTCGAGAGAAGAGGGCAGTGGGATGAACTGGCCTGTGAACGGTGGCAGTCATTTGGGTTGAGAGGGTCAGGATGGAAAACAGACGGGGAAGAGCCATTATGTTATGCCTCATTTCTGCTGATGGGCAACAAAGAAAAAGGTGACAAAACTGTTGAGGTAAAAAAAAATAACTCAGGAAGTCATTTTAAACTCGATTTGGTAACATTTCCTCTCACAGGCCATTTGGTGGTGAGAAATCAAGGTTTTTAACGCTGCTGAATCATATGCTATTAGCAGACATGGCGGAGCCTTCAGGGGATAAATCCTGTATCCTAAAGGATTACCACTTCCTCTCTTTAAGTTCAAGTCGGTCATGCTTTTGGGAACACCATGAAAATGAGTTCCACAGATAATATCCTCTAAATTAGTGCTGGGAGCTTTTACAATTTCTCTCTTTCTCTTTCTCTTTCTTTCCTATCTTCTTTCTTCCTTCCTTCTTTCTTTCCTTCCTTCTTTCTTTGTTTCTAAATGCACCTGTATTTTCTGAATAACCTGCAGGTTTAATGACCAGAAAGTCACTTCGGTCAATAGCTTTTTGTCGTATAATTGTTAGTGCCATTGAATATTCCAATGAGAGTGCTTTTCTTTTTTTCTTTTTCATTATTATGATTCAAGCTATACGTGCCCTGTGGAGCCCATTACTGTTAATGATGTATAGCTGACTCACTGTAACAAAAAAAAAAAAGTCATAATGGGGTAAAACTGGGTAAAGACTAATTTCAAAGCTCCCCTATGGACATGAATTATCATGAAATATATAGAACTGAGGCATGTTTAATATGGGTCATAAGGGGAATTATTTAAGGCATAATCTACTTACATGGATCAAACTTGAAACAGATGAAATTATGCAGTTTAGCGCACACTTTGCTTATGACGTATATCGTGTAATGAATTGGCTGCCAAATGATCTGTCACTGAAACACAATATTGTTGACAATATTTAAAACTGCATATGGTATAATGGGGCTAAACTATACTTTTTTTGGTAACACTGTAAAAGCTTTACAAGGCATAAATAGTCCTCACTTTAGATGAGCTCACAAAAATAGTTAACTAACAACTACTAAATGTTTTATAACTACCTGAATTAATCATGAATTACAGTAGGAATACATGTTAATAAAACATTTATTAACACACTGAGTAACTATTATATGTCAAAACAATAAGATGTATAAATGTTAATGTAAATAGTTTATTAATCATTTACTTACACTTTCAAAATGATCTTATGAACCACTGACAACTCCTAAATAACTGGTTTGTAAATTATGTAAAATGTCATTTAGAAATGATGAATTAATATGAAAATATAATAATTAAACACATGACAGATATGCTTATAAATCAAGAATAAAGCATTTATAGCTGTATTTACAAACTGCTTATTAATGTTTATTAATGCCTTATAAATGTTGAATTAACCATTTATTAATGCTTAACTAATGATTCAGCGTATGCAGTTTTTATAAAGTAAAAATAAAGTCATTAAAATATATTATAATTTAAAACGTGCTGGTAACACTTTCTATGAAGCTCATAATGAATTACAGCCCTATTTATGCCTATCTATAAGTAAATATTACTATTCTATAAATATATATATATAAAGACACATCAAGACCTATACTGACCTATAAGACCAGTTATAGTTACATTTATATCTTTTTTATAATTACTTTAATAATAAGGGATAGTTACTTTAAAAATAAATGATGCAATGTGCATGCTCAATCCGATATACACTGATTTATAAGTATTAATTAGTCAGATTTATTTCTGTCAAATAAGTGCTAAGAAATCATGAAGATGTGTTTATGTATATTAAATTGTTTAATCTACTGAACAATAATGGCTGAAATAATATAATTTAAAAAACTGTTACATACTAGCAAAACACTGCAGAATTAATTTTTAAGTGCAATGGCATACCACTGTCACAGATGCACCAGCGTCAGCGCCAGAACTCTACACTCCGCCCACCCGCTCCGCATCACCCGAGTTCTGATCCACCGCACCTGTTTTCATCACCTGTCCCTAATTCCCTGTCACTGCACTTCCTGTTATAAGCACCTCCAGTTTCACCATTCCAGTGTCAGGTCTCGTCGATACTACATCGTCATACTGACTCACTCTCTCCAGCTTACCTTCTAAAAGACTTACCTGTATTCCTCCGATCGATCATCTTTCTTCAACCAGCCAGCCTTCTTCAGTTCACCTGTCTTCCTCCGACTTCATCCAGTCTGCCAACCTGTATCAGATAAGAGACTCTATCATAACTATTCTCCAGTAACCGCTCCAGTTTATCTCATCACTTCTACCTGTCTGCCGTGACCACTATATTGTATTTCAATAAATCTTATATTTCAACTTACCTGTTTGTGTCATTCAGCTGCCTGACAACCACAATATGCAATACCATACTGATGAGATTTTCAGCTTGACAAATAAATTCCTGACAAATATAAATGTCGGGAATGAACAAGGCCAATGAGATCAAGCGGCTGACACACTACGTGTCTCAGAAGGTGTTGGCTATTACAAAAGTTGTCCATACATTTTCTCTTTGATGTCACTGCTGATGACTGTGGAGTTTCTCATTCCATGGAGTGATTGTGTCAAAGACCTCGGGAGCAGCTAACTTCAATTTTAGCTACTACCGCTGTGCGGGCAATGGTAGCTTGGTCCAGTCCGATGCTCTGAAAGGCAACTAGTGCTCATAGAGCTCCCCATTCTGAAAGTATCTAGTGCCAGAGTGTACATTTCCACAATGCTTTTGGTGTTCTTCACTAAAGAAAAGAAAACAAATCGAGATGCACACTGTACATATCTTAAAACTACTAAATATCTCAGCTTTTTGGATATTGCAATTTGCACGCATAAGAATAACCGATTCAACAACCAAACATGTCTTATTATAATTAGCACTTCACTGAAATTTTAATTATTGGCCAAAACCTAAAATCAGGATTTCACCATGTAAAGAGACAGATCTCAAGACAAGTATTTTGTGGATGTGTGGCAACATTTCTGCAAATTAAAAGGATGTGATTTATTATCACTGCAGTTTTGAAGTGAAATGTTCACTAATTAGTTACTGAGAGCGAGAAAAAAGGTGCTAACCGAAACATTTTAAAGTCCCAAATAATTGTATCCCTTAAAATCTTTGATCACTAAAATTGCATATTTAAACTTTTTTTTGTTGAGTTTTTCCCATGGAATTTTTTTTATTCATGTCTTAAAATAGCTTAAACGTAACTCTACACCCTTGCTTCATTTAGTATACACGGATCTATGAATATGCAAATTAGCCCTGCCTCCACTCAATCACACAAGCTTAGAATACCAGATCCACTCGGTCAGCTTTACTGTAGTAAATGCTGCACAATGGCAAGTGGAAATACTGGTTTAATTCAGCCATATATGTTTGATTCAGAAGAAGTGGAAGAGTGAATTATACAGGCTTGTCTATAGTCGATGTAGCAGAATGGTAATGGTTTTATGTATCGCTCTCTACAACATTGGACACAAATGGTAATAAATATGATTAGCCTTTGGCTTGATTACGTTATCAAACAGCTAATAATGTGTTGCTAATGTTACGGTGATGGGTGTCTGAGGCTGGGATTGAACTCGGGTCTTTAAGTCAACTGAATTGCTTCTTTACCATTGAGCTATTGTGGATGAAAAATAGAGGATGGATCCAAGGGCAGAAGAATAACTTAAATGACTGAACAAAAAGTGTTTTACTGAAGAATTCAAGTTTAAAGGTACAACATAAAGGAATCCGAGCTTCCAGAGATAAAGCAAAGAAACAAAAAGGTGAGCAAAAGGCAAATCCAAAACCCCAACAAACGAGCTTTCTTGGCAAGGAAAACACAAGGCATAGTAGGCTCAAGACTGAAAACAACTGAAAGAAAGAGGCATGAATAAATAGGCCAACACAAACAAGCTAATGAACCCCACAGGTGGGAGAAATCAAATACTAATGAGTGGCAAAAATGAATTTTTAGAAGCTGGGGCCCATAGTAGTTGGGAGATTCATTACAGCTCAGCGCTAACTAGAGGCAGGGAGAGTCATTACAAGCTGGAGCCTTACAGTTACACAAACCATGTTCCCGTTCACCATGTCAGTCTGCCTTCTATAAAATCAGCACCCTTAGAAACGTCAGTAGAGAAAGGCATATAGTGCATCATAACATCATAATATACATCATATACATAATTCACCTGCTATAAATGTACCCAAAGTTTTCATTCCAACAGAAAAAATAAACTGGGATAACATGGCTTCTCTTGAGACTCCCCTGCTTCAGAGAATAGTTAATGATACTCTAAAGCCCGCCCACACGTTGACGTGATTACAAGGTAGTTTGTGATGCAAGAAACACCGGCAATTTCAAACCGAGTTTTTGAGACTGTCTTTGGTTCACTGCAATTTTAAGGAGAAAATACTCAGCGATGGTGTTGACTTAGGAATTTGCACATGGTTTGTCTTAAAGCATATTAAAGGATTAGTTCACTTTAAAATGAAAATGTCCTGATCATTTACTCACCCCCATCTCATCCAAGATGTCCGTGTCTTTCTCTCTTCAGTCGAAAAGAAGTTACGTTTTTGAGGAAAACATTCCAGGATTTTTCTTCACATAATGGACTTCAATTGCAACCAACGGGTTGACGGTCCAAATCAATGCAATTTCAAAGGGCTTCAGAAGCTCTGCACGATCCCAGCTGAGGAATAGGGTCTTATCTAGCGAGACCATTGGTCATTACAAAAAAACAACAACATTTATAAACATTTTAACCTAAGTTGCTCATCTTGTGCTGCACTGCATCGTGCCACGGATTGCGCAATCACATCGGAAAGGTCACGCTAGATGTAGGCCGAAGTACCCAAAAGTGACTACTCACTTGTGACTACGCCTCGTGTTTCTGCACTGTGGGCTTCTTTGGCAGTCAGAGAGTACAGAGAAGGCATCATCTGATTCATCAGACTTTACCAGTTTGGTTGTTGGGAACAAGATTTTTAATCCAAGAAGGCAACAATATACTGATTACATTAACATACATGAAGTCTAAAACTTGGACCTGGACCAGGAATTTCATTCTTCTTGGTAGAAATGAGCCTTATGCAATTCAGACTGAAGACAGACCTTGTCATCCTTTAACTAGTGAATAGTGTCATCTTTCAAAGCACTTTTTCATTTTCTGCTTCTATAGCTGCTGTCTTAAAAGGGCCATCTCATGTCCAGTCATTGGTGCAATATTCTCTTGTTTACATGTTAAGAAAAAATGCTTGGGATAAAACATCTTTCCAATAGTATTGTATCGGTAACACCTTACAATAAGGTCTCATTAGTTAATATTAGTTCAGAATCAGAAAGAGCTTTATTGCCAAGTGTGCTTGCACACACAAGGAATTTTTCTTGGTGCTGAAGCTTCCAGTGCACATATACAATACAAACACAACAAGAACATAGTAATACAAATTCTAAGAATAAAAATATGAAAAATAGTATAAAAAAATATAAGGTCACAGTTACGTTTAGTCAGAAATGTTAATGTATTAACTTACTGTAGAGGTTCGGGTAAGGAGGGCAAGGAAGAGGACACAGGGGTCGGCTGAACTACTGACGTTTTTATTAATAAACTCAAGGTCGTTTCGTATTCGCACTAGAGTGCACATTCAACTCAAAACATTCGGCGGCACACTTCCGGGTCGCGTCCATCCGGGAACTCAGGGCACACGTCAGTAGTTCCTTCTCTCTCTCTTCGTCCTCCGTTTCTCCATGGCTCTTATACTCTCCCCGCGCCCATTACTGGAATGAGAGACAGGTGTAGGTGGTTTGTGTCTAACCCACTCACTTACCGCTCGTCTCCCGCCTCTCTCTCCTGCTGCAAACCTCGCTGAACCACGCCTCCCCTGCCACATACCCCCACCGCCCGTCTCAGGCCGGGGAGCCATCCGGCCTGCGGCCCCCCCCCCATTCCTGGAGAGGAAGTCAGCCACCGCCATCTGAACACCCGGCCTGTGGATCACCTTGAACTTAAATGGCTGAAGAGCTAGATACCAACGGGTGATCCGCGCGTTGGTATCCTTCATGCGGTGGAGCCACTGCAGCGGGGCATGGTCCGAACAGAGGGTGAACTCCCGCCCCAGGAGATAATAGCGGAGGGTGAGAACGGCCCACCTGATCGCCAGGCACTCTTTCTCAATGGTGCTGTACTTAGCCTCTCTCTTAGAGAGCTTGCGGCTAATGTACAGCACCGGCCGCTCCCCCCCTTCCATCTCCTGGGACAGGACCGCGCCCAACCCCCTGTCCGACGCGTCGGTCTGCAACAGAAAAGGGAGAGAAAAGTCAGGAGAGTGTAATAACGGCCCGCCACATAGAGCAGCCTTTACCTGAGTGAAGGCCTGCTGACACAGCTCCGTCCATTGGACCGTATCTGGCACCTCCTTTTGAGTAAGGTCAGTCAGAGGGCTGGTGAGGTCCGAATAATTGGGAATAAAGCGTCTGTAATATCCCGCCAGCCCCAGGAACTGCCTTACCTCCTTTTTGGTCTTAGGGCGCGGGCAGGTCGCAATCGCAGCGGTCTTATCAATTTGGGGACGCACCTGTCCATGCCCCAAGTGGAAGCCCAGATACCTCACTTCCACACGCCCAATCGCACACTTCTTTGGATTGGCCGTGAGCCCCGCCCCTCTCAGCGACCTCAGGACAGCCCTCAAATGCTGCATATGCCGCTGCCAATCATTACTAAAAATGATAATATCATCTAGATAGGCAGCCGCATATGCCGCATGGGGCCGTAGAATCCGGTCCATGAGACGCTGAAAAGTGGCGGGTGCCCCGAACAATCCAAAAGGAAGGGTGACAAATTGGTGTAACCCAAACGGCGTTGTGAAAGCCGTCTTTTCTTTGGACAATGGAGACAAGGGGATCTGCCAATAGCCCTTCGTTAAGTCCAATGTCGAATAAAAACGAGCCGTGCCTAGCCGATCTAACAGCTCGTCAACCCGTGGCATTGGATACGCGTCGAATTTCGACACAGCGTTCACTTTGCGGTAATCTACGCAGAACCGGACGGAGCCGTCTGTTTTCGGAACTAAAACTATCGGGCTGGCCCAGTCACTGTTAGATTCCTCGATTACTCCCATGTCCAACATCGCGCTCAATTCGTCCTGAACCACCTTTTTCTTATGCTCAGGTAAACGATACGGCCGACTGCGAACTACCACGCCCGGCTCGGTCTCAATGTGGTGCTGAATGAGGTTCGTACGGCCCGGTAGAGGCGAGAACACGTCGGCGAACTCCCCCTGCAATGTTGTCAAATCCATGAGTTGGGCCGGTGAGAGGTGATCTCCCCCTGGGGCCAGAGCGAAGGATTGCGGTTTGATGTTCGCCTCTGGGCCGAGATCATCCTCTCCGCTAACCACCGACACCAACATCACTGATTCGGCCTCATTCCATTTCTTTAGGAGATTGAGGTGATATACCTGACGCGCCCCTCCTCTATCGGACCGAATAACCTCATAATCAAGATCCCCGACTTGTCGTGCGACCTCAAACGGCCCCTGCCACTTAGCCATTAATTTAGAGCTAGACGTTGGGAGTAATACGAGTACTTTCTCTCCCGGTGAAAATTTGCGTAGCCTCGTTCCCCTGTTATACAGCCGGCTTTGGCGGTCCTGGGCTTGTAACAAATTCTCCCGTGATAGCCGCCCCAACGTGTGGAGTTTTGTTCTCAAGTCCAGCACATATTGAATTTCGTTTTTGCCCTGAGAAGGTCCCTCCTCCCAAGCCTCTCGCAGGACATCCAGTACCCCTCGGGGCTGGCGTCCATAGAGGAGCTCAAAGGGGGAAAACCCCGTGGAGGCTTGTGGGACTTCCCGCACAGCGAATAAGAGGGGTTCTAACCATTTGTCCCAATTTTTGGCGTCATCCTGCACGAACTTCCGGATCATGGATTTAAGCGTGCGATTAAACCGTTCGACCAAACCGTCTGTTTGTGGGTGGTAGACGCTAGTTCGAATCGATTTAACGCCCAATAACCCGTACAGTTCGCGTAACGTCCGTGACATAAACGCCGTGCCTTGATCGGTGAGGATTTCCTTTGGAACCCCCACCCGGGAGATAAGACGGAATAGCGCGTCCGCAACACTTTTCGCGGAAATGGTGCGGAGGGCTATTGCCTCCGGATACCGCGTTGCATAGTCCACTATGACTAATGCAAAGCGGTGTCCTCGTGCGGATCGCTCTAATGGCCCGATGAGGTCCATCGCAATTCTCTCGAAGGGGACCTGCATTAATGGAAGGGGGCGCAAAGGCGCTTTTGGGGCGGCCAGGGGATTCACTAACTGACATTCCGGACACGCCGCGCACCACCTGCGCACATTGTCATGAATGCCTGGCCAGAAAAATCGGGTCATGAGACGATTCAGTGTAGCCGCCTGTCCCAAATGTCCCGCCATAGGATTCGTATGAGCCGCGTGGAAAAGCATTTCCCTGCGGCTCTTCGGAACTAATAACTGGGTTGTATCTACTTTTGTCTGAGCGTCTTGGGTCACTCGATACAACCGATCTTTTATAATGGCAAAATACGGATAGGAGAGCGGGCGAGCGGGTGGGAGAGCCTGGCCATCGATGGAACGGACCTGTTGAAATGCGTGTTTTAGCGTCTCATCCTGGGACTGCTCCAGAGGAAAGTCATCCCGGTCCGAGAGAATTAGTCTCTCGATCCCGGTCGGTTCCTCTGAGGCAGCAGCCCTGGGTCCTGGCTCAGTCTCGCCCAGCTGCACTCGCGCCCCCTCCTCCCGTGCCTTCTTTCCCCAAGAAGCATCCACACTTAAAGCCCCCAATAGAACCGGAAAAGCGGGCCAATTCGTCCCCAAAATTAGTGGATGCCGGAGGTGGGGACTAACCGCCACCTCGACTCTACGCTTTTTCCCCCGAAACTGAATAGAGATTGGGACCACCGGATATTCCACCACATCCCCGTGCACACACCGCACCTTAACCACGCGGCTTGTATCCAATGCCCCCGATTGAATCAGGCTTTGATGGATGGAGGTTTGGTTGCAACCTGAATCCACCAAGGCCCGATAAGTACCCCCCTCGATACTCACAGGTATTTGGTACTCGCCCGCCTGACCGGGGGTGACCTGGGGACCGTCCGGGACCCGGACCATCAGCCCCACCTCCATCACCGGGCACCGATCGATAAAATGGTCCGGGTCGCCGCAACGCCAACAGGCCAGCCCAGACCTACCCGCCGCTCCGGTGGCGGGGAGTGGGCTAGAGACGGGGCGCGGAGAGAGCGGAGAAACGGAAGCACTGTCGCCTCCGCCCGTCGTAGGGCCCGCCCCCCTAGGCGAAAACCTGGAGGATCCAAAGTAACCTTGGCCCCGGCTCCGGGGCGGGACCCGAGGAGGTGCTGGTGGTCTCGACCTAGGCAGAGGGACAGGGCGAGAGAGAGACGGGGAGGGAAGAGAGAGAGAATTAGTGGTGGTAACGTCGCCGACCCCTGGGCACGCCACCATGTGGTCCTCCACCAGATCGATGGCCGAGTCCAGCGACGTGGGTCGGTGGCACTGGACCCATTCGGCCGTCTTCTTAGGCAGCCGAGCGATAAACTGCTCCAGTACCACCAGATCGATGACTTGGTCCACGTCGCTTTCCTCGGCCCGGAGCCATTTGCGGCACGAGTCCCGGAGCTGTTGGGCCAACGCGAAGGGCCGGCTCGCATCGCCCCTGTCCAGAGACCGAAAGTGCTGGCGGTGTTGTTCGGGCGAGCGGCCGACCCGCTGGACAATGGCCCGCTTCAGGTCGTCGAAGACGAGGAGGTTCGCGACGGGAAGTTGGTGGGCAGCCACCTGAGCCTCTCCGGACAGTAACGGAATCAGGCGCATCGGCCATTGCTCACGGGGCCACCGGCCGGCTTCCGCGGATTTTTGGAACAGTTCCAGGAAGACCTCCGGGTCATCTTGCGGTCCCATCTTATGCAGCGGGACAGTCAGCGGGACGGTGGACTGCTCGGTGGCTCCGTCGCGAACCTCCGTCCAGCTCCGGAACGTCTCGCGGTCCTCCTGCTGGGCCTGTATGATCGCCTGGAAGCGGCGTTCTTGATCCGTGCGCAGGTCCAGCAGGGCTTGATGTTGTTCGCGATGTAGGACCGCGAGGGACGAGATGACGTCCGCAAATGGCGAAGAGGACGGTTGTCCCTGCATGGCGGCGGCGTGGGTCCTTCTTCCTCCCGGGTTTCGGCACCAGTGTAGAGGTTCGGGTAAGGAGGGCAAGGAAGAGGACACAGGGGTCGGCTGAACTACTGACGTTTTTATTAATAAACTCAAGGTCGTTTCGTATTCGCACTAGAGTGCACATTCAACTCAAAACATTCGGCGGCACACTTCCGGGTCACGTCCATCCGGGAACTCAGGGCACACGTCAGTAGTTCCTTCTCTCTCTCTTCGTCCTCCGTTTCTCCATGGCTCTTATACTCTCCCCGCGCCCATTACTGGAATGAGAGACAGGTGTAGGTGGTTTGTGTCTAACCCACTCACTTACCGCTCGTCTCCCGCCTCTCTCTCCTGCTGCAAACCTCGCTGAACCACGCCTCCCCTGCCACACTAACAATGAGCAATACATTTGTTACAGATGTATTAATATTTGCTATACAAATTCAGCACATTAACTCAACAAATACAACATTTGATTTGAATAATGTATTAGTAAATGTTGAAATTAACATGAACTAAGATTAATAAATACTGTAGAAGTATTGTTCATTCATTAAAAGTGAAAGATGTTAAAGTGAAAGTATATGCATTTATACAGGTTAGTAACCATATTATGTATAATGTATAATTATGTATAGTTCATAAATATATTTAAGGAACCACACAACTGACTAATTAATACTTATAAATAAATGTATAATGGATTATGAGCATGTGTATTGAAATCACTTATAGGTAATTATTAAAATAATATAAATGTAACAATAACTACATGTTCTTATACTGTAGTATATGACTTTGTGCCTTTATAGAATAGTAAATATGTATAAATGGAGCTGTAATTCATTATGAGCATGGGCTTTATAGAAAGTATTACCAACATTTCCTATAAATTGTAATAATAATTCACAACATTACTGTTTTACTGTATTTTGATCCAATAAATGCAGCCTTGGTGAGTATAACACACACACACACACACACACACACACACACACACACACACACACACACACACACACACACACACACACACACACACACACACACACGTCTGGTTCACTATCTTTGTGGGGACTCTCCATATATGTATAGACGTAATGGTTTTTATAAACTGTATTCTATCCACCTTACACTAACCCTACCCCTAAACCTACCCATCACAGAAAGCTTTCTGCATTTTTACATTTAAAAAAAAAACCTCTCTCTCTAAGATTTGTAAACTTGTTTTCTCATGGGGACCTCAATTTAGGTCCCCACGGTGACACCAGTTCCCATGAGTCGGTGAGCATTCAGGTTGAAGACCCCACCGGGATAGGAAAAATGAACACACACACACACACACACACACACACACACACACACACACACACACACACACACGCACACACACACACACACACACACACACACACACACACACAAAAACAAAAGAGCTTTTTATCCTCATTGTACCCTACATTTTTATCAATGACACCAAAATGATCAGAGGATGATACCATAATGATACCCCATTTGTGTAGCAGAGACTATTACAAATAACCCGATTTTACAGCTGTGGACTTGAGACTTCGCAAAGTAAACAGAATAATAGATTCAACCAAATAGCGTCTTCATAAGAAAAGGATTTTCTTTGTTTCGAGGGTCTATTGAGCAGGATATTCATTGTGTCTGGATATTTTCCACTCTCTCTGACAGGCCTGGAAGGATTATGGATGTGATCATGGTTCGGACTGTTTCTCTAACATTTGTCATTCAGTTATCAAACTGCCAATTCTCTTCTTTGGAGAGGGGTGGAGGGTGAGAGGATGGTGGGTTTGAAATGAACGTGAGCCAACAGAGAGATTTATACTAATCCAAATCTTGGATTGATGTTCATAGAATATCATGACCGTGTGTGTGTGTGTGAGGAGTGTGAGTCATTCTCTTTAGATTAGGAAATTCAGTGTGTATTCAAGGACCATTTCTTGGCGTGTCACAATCCAAAATCAGCAAATAATTGCCAGAAAATACCACCCTCGAGCTGTATAGTACATCTGTCATCTTCTTGACGTCTTTTTGGAAGTGTCAGTATGTGAATATTAAACACCTAATCTCAATCCAGGGTGTTATTTTTCTAAATATCCACTGGACAGTAATTTGACATCGCAGCTCCTTGAATATTAGAATTAACTAGTAGTCTGGCTGCATGTTTAGGTGCAAGAAACTGTTTAGAATGCATCATGCTTTTTGCCTCTCAGTATTAATCTCAATGACAATCTATTGATGAAATCTAAGGAGCTTTGACATCAGATATTAATCATTGTTTGTGCAAGCAATACTAGTTCATCTCTGCGGATTTAAAAAGCAAAAGGCTCCACATTAAGACATGAAACGGACCAAGACCAGCTGCAGCTACAACCGGTCCTGCTAATTAATAATGGTTTATATCAGTACCATGAGATTCAGTTTGGAAGTGGCAAAACAGGGGAAAAAAGGAGAAAAAAATTTCTCAGACTGAACAGAACTATTTTAGTCCCTTTCACACACACACACACACACACACACGTGGATCTCCCACATTGAATCTGATAATAACGGAAAACAATTCAGAGGTAACACACTGTTTCTGCTGTCTTATTGCCTGTGATGTTGTTTATGTCCTGCTAAGCATTACTTCAGATCTTCGGCTGGAACATTAAAGTCCATTACGTACTTTCCAAACATAAACCAGCATAAAAAAAAACACAGTGTTTTAATCTGGTCTACTGTATTCCGTATTAGCATGGCTTTGATTTCTCTCCCTTGATTCAGTCACATTGAAGGTCATTTGAAAACTCTTTGATGCACAGCTACTTCAGTCTTGTAATCTGATGTAAAAACAGATGTAGTCCTCCTCATTATTTTTAATAAAAGGAAAAACAAACCAGAAGAAGAAACCATGCGGCAGAGGTATATAAACAAAACTGCAGTAATTAAAAAAGGAGAAGTGGAAAATAAATCAATAGGAAAAGTTTTCACGTATTAGTCAGATACCGAACTTCAAGATTGCACATGCCCGGATTGTTAATATGCAAATTTGAAAGTAATGATGGCACAAGAGAGGAGAAATTTCTTCTGGTATATGAGCCATTTGGATAATTCATCAAAGTAACGAATAACAAAACCATTAGATACAGCACATGGTCGTCACGCAGCCATATGTATCTTATCAGATTCATGCATGACGCATTTGATGTGCATACTTTAATGGACAGAATGATTATGATGGTCATTATGTGAATGGAGAAACATCTGTTTTTCTATCATTTAATTTTAGAAATTGCACGTATATGTACAGTATAATTGTCCTTAATCATCAGAACAGATTTTGGCATATCAGTTTATTGAACTGTAGGATATATTTTCAACTATAGGTAGACTACAATATGTTTTACACACTCTCACTAGTTCATTTAAAGGTCCCGTTATCTTCGTGTTTTTTTGAAGCTTTGATTGTGTTTACAGTGTGCAATATAACATGTGTTCATGTTTCGCGTGTAAAAAAAACTGTATTTTTAACACAATTTACTTATCTGTATACCTCTGTTTTCACTGTCCTGAAAACAGCTGATGACTTCCTTTATTCTATGAAGTCCCTCCTTCAGAAATACGTAACGAGTTCTGATTGTGCCAGCGGTTCCCGTGTTTTGATTTGACCGCAGCTTAGCGAACGTGGCCCGGTTCCTGTGTTGTGATTCGACAGCAGCTTAGCGCACGTGGAAAGGTCATGCCTCTTAACGGGAGATATATGTGCTTAATGATCTCTACAGCGTCCCTGGGAAAGCCAAACAAAGGTGATTTGACTCCGGGATGAAAATAACAGCGTCTCGACGACATGGCGACAAACACACTCAAACGCAACAATTCCTTTTCTCCACGCGACACGTCCTCTTCTCCACGTGGGACAGCAACAAGACCACGCCCCCTTTTTTTGCGTATTCTTGTGGGCGGAGGTTAGTCTGTTCTACTGTTCTACTGACGTCATTTATGAAGGAAGTACCAGGATGTAGTCCAAGCCAACCGTTCGCTGTAGGCTTAGAAAGGGAACTTCTGTTAAATAAAATATCTCGCTTGGCATTGAACTTTGAGCTTTATAATTTTACAGGTATTATTTATGCTCTAACAGCAACATTACACACTAACTAAAGTTTGAACAATGGGATCACGAAGAACGGGACCTTTAATTTGTTCAACATTGTGTAGGCCTACAGTATATGTTGTACATAAATCAAAGCAATGTTGTCTCTTTTTTTCTGAAACATGAACCATCACATTTCTAGCTGTGGTTTATAGCATAAAAATATATGTTGATGTATATGCTGTGTAATGTTTGATGACCGCGTTAGCTCATATGAGTGTGTAAGCAATGCTTCTTTAGCTTGTTTATGCTTCTTCGTCTGTGTTTTGATCCAGAGATTCTGTACTATGATGGTTCAGATCATATCTTGAAGACAAGTCTTTTTCTGTTAAGTTAGGTAAGTTCTCTTCATCTTCTGCTCCTGTTATTAGTGGAGTACCTTAGGGCTCTATTCTGGGCCCGCTTCTTTGTAACTTATATATGCGTCCAATGGGGGATATTATTAAGAATAACAATGTTTCATTTCATTTTTATGCTGACGATTTCACAGCTGTACTTGCTGTTAAAAGCTGGTGATTCCATCCGGCAATTGTTGGATCTGGGACATTAAGGGCCAGATTTACTAAACAGGGCAAATTTGCGTGAGAGTAAATTCCCAAAGAAGTGGAAAGTTCTTTGTGTGATCTATTGACAACGCACAAATTAAAGAACACTGACGAAGCCGGATCATTTCCATAATGACCAACGCAATCTACCAGTTAGCATCTGGTTTAAGACATGCTTTTTTGGGACGGTAAATAATGGCGCAAACATCAGTAAACTGACATGGGCAAACCTTATAAATCACATTGTGTGATTTATTTAAATACTCTCCTCCCATAAATGTTGCGTCTGAAAGGGAAACGCCAACAAATGCATATGCAATAAGTTCAGCTGCAAAATAACTGACCACGCCTTTTCAGTGAGATTTTTCACTGCATCTTTAGTAGATCCTTACAGTATTTTTTATGCCAAAAGAGGGTTTGTGCTGGTGCAAGCTGTAAGTAAATCTGGCCCTAAATCTCATCCAACTTAAAGGTGCAGTATGTAGAATTGACAGCTAGTGGTCTAAATAGAAACTGCAGTCCAAATTCAAAATATTGGATTTTCAAAATATTAGCTCATGCGGGTTGCCAGCTTGAGGACATGCAACAGGAACAAGCGGAGTTGACAATGGAAGCCGAGAAGACTTCAGTTTTCAGCCAACTAGCAACCTGTGTTATCGAAATACTATTGGGTGAATTGACAGCGGGCGGAATCACACAGACCAAAACAATAACAAACATTCCAACACAGAACTCACATTTCAAAGTAGAATAACTGACTAACTTTCTTTAGTAGAGTGGAAAATGGAAATAATTGTTTTGGTCCCCCAAACTTGAGGAGTGGTCTCATTAAGGAGCTGGCAATCATTTCCCCTCAATTTCCTCCCTGGATAGGAATCTTGGCATCATGCTGGACTCAGTTCCTAAACAAATCAATTCGGTTGTTAAGAACAGTTTTTATCAACTGCGCGTTATTTCCAAACTGAAACCGTTTTCATCTTTTCAAGACTTGGAGAAGGCTATTCATGGTTTTATTACCTCTCGTATAGATTATGTAATTTGTTGTATTTGGGTCTTCCTCAATCATTGTTTGCATGCCTTCAGATGAAACAGAATGCAGCTGCAAGGCTGTTGACCAGGGCGAAGAAATATGACCATGTCACGCCTATTTTAGCTTTGCTTCATTGGCCCCTGGTCTATTTTATAATCCAGTTTAAAATCCTGTTGTTTGTTTTTAAAGTTCTTAATGATCAAGCTCCAACCTATCTTAAAGATCTTCTTATAAAAATAGCATTTTAACCTTACATTATCTTTTGTTTTATTGCCTGTTTTGTTTGGTTTTACTCTGTTCAGCACTTTGGATAGCTTTGCTATGTTCAAATGTGCGATATAAATACAATTGACTTACTTACTTACTATTTTAGAAGATGCGTAATAGCACCCTCTACCTTATAACAGGGACAACAGAGATTGCCTGAAAATTCCGACATGGTGGGGATGGAATTTGATTTTGATGGAAATTAGACCTGTGGGGAAAGACTTGACAAAAATATATAATTAATTTTCACACTCCAAATATTGAAGGTGTAAATGAAATGTGTCAAGTGCAAAGACGTTTTTTGTTGTGAATATATTTATTCTGATAATCACAATTACTTCTTCAAAGTGATAGTTATGTCATCCCCCACCACCACTCTTTCATTTTAAT
This sequence comes from Romanogobio albipinnatus, assembly GCA_023566225.1. NCBI lineage: Eukaryota > Metazoa > Chordata > Actinopteri > Cypriniformes > Gobionidae > Romanogobio > Romanogobio albipinnatus. The sequence continues at coordinate 8,863,450 of CM042257.1, forward strand.
GATTCAGTACATAAAACATAGGCTGTAAGTAAAGAATTTGCCAAAAAAAGAGAAAAAGTCTCGGTTACGTATGTAACCCTCATTACCTGAAGGAGGGAACGGAGACGTACGTCGGAACTGACCGACGAATTGGGATCTGTTTCAGAGACCAATCTACTTCGAGTGTATGGAAACGAGCCAATGAACATTGGCATGCGGTTCACACATTCCACGCGCCTCCCCACGTTGCGGGTATAAATACGGAAGTGGAAGTACCGCATATCGCTTTCAACTGAGGAGCCGAGATAAGCGGCCCTTCAGCTGAAGCACAGCACCTGGCGACGGGACGTACATCTCCATTCCCTCCTTCAGGGAACGAGGGTTACATACGAAACCGAGGCGTTCCCTTTCAGTCGGTCACGTTCGACATACGTCGGAACTGACCGACGAATTGGGATCCCTACCAACACGCCAGGGATGCTGGCCTTTCCAGCGCCCTGCCTGAGCTCGCTGGACCACTCCTATGTTGGAGTGGGAGTCAGGGCTCCCAACAGGGAAGGACAGTCACTTGCTGTTCCTGCAAGACCCACTCAGCGTGACTATTGGATAACGCTGGGAAAGCGCGCCCGTCTCGGGAGATGGTACGCTACGGAGCCACATCCTTCAATGGAAGGAGAGGTGGAAATACGCATAAGGACTAACCTATCAGGGTAGTGCAACATATGGAAGTCTCTGGAGTGGACCCAACCTGGTCCCAGGGGGGGAAGAACACACCCAGAGACGACAGAGCGGGCTCTGTCCAGGGAAAGACACAGGGCAAGCCGAGTAGGGTAGCTGGTACTGCTGTTAGGGGACCGCAACATATGGAACCCAGCCTACACACACGTTCCACAAGCATACGGGTGCAGGCCTAGCGTCAGACAGTCCGCAACGTCTGACACCGAAGGGTGGCGGAGGACTCACAGGGTTAGCCGTTTCCGGGGAACTCAACTGGAGCAAATAGACGCACGTATCCGGCCCAGAGGGCGGGAGTGGCGTTGCAAGCAGACACTAGAACGGGTACTTAGCTGGGGGCGAGGATGCGGGAAGATACCGGCTCTACACGGAGGCTATAAAATCTAGCGAACGTGTTAGGTGTCACCCAGCCCGCAGCTCTACATATGTCTGTCAGCGAGGCGCCTTGAGCCAGCGCCCAGGATGAAGCTACGCTCCTAGTGGAGTGTGCTCGCACCCCGAACGGGCAAGGTACGTCTTGGGACAGGTAAGCCAAGACGATGGCATCCACTATCCAGTGGACCAACCTCTGCTTGGAGACAGCCTTTCCCTTCTGCTGACCTCCGTAACAGACGAAGAGCTGCTGTGAGGATCTGAAGCTCTAAGTCCGGTCAACGTAAGCACGAAGAGCGCGGACGGGACATAACAAAGCTAGGGCTGGGTCTGCCTCCTCCGAAGGCAGCGCTTGCAGGTTCACCACCTGGTCCCGAAAGGGAGTGGTAGGAACCTTGGGCACATATCCAGGCCGGGGTCTCAGGACAACGTGAGAGTTGGCCGGCCCGAATTCTAGGCACGATTCTTCGGGGTTCGGGACACGGTATTCCATTCGAGCCCGACACTCGCGGCGGCCCGGGAAAGCATAGCCCGTGAGTTCTGGATCAGACTCGGACAACGCTACCACACCCGAAGGGGGTAACGCACTCGGATCCTCATCTCCAGAGTCCATTAGCTCATCCCCCGATGCAGATATCGATATCATGTCCTCAGTCGGAGCCCCAAAAGAAACGGCTGGCCCCCCGTGGGAAGGACCAGCGCGATCTTCCGGAAGCTCTACTGGGGCAGCTGAGGTGGGAGGGGCCCGAGGAGCCTGTTGACCCGGCGTGATTGCCCTCACTGTAACCCTTAGGCCTCCTCCAAAGGTATCAGCCAAAGTAGCAGCCCTCTGCTTATTTAGCGGGAGGACTGATCGGGGGATGCGCAATGGGACTCCACCCCTTTTGAGGTATTGGAGCCTAGACCGTAATACTGCGATGGTCATGTTCGCGCAGTGCAAACATGAGTCATCCACGAAAGCCGCCTCAGCGTGCTGAACGCCCAAACACGTGAGACAGTTATCGTGCCCGTCAACTGGAGACAGATACTGACGGCATCCAGAAACACACGGTTTGAATGACATCTTGAAAAAGATGCAGGGTCAAAATGTTGCTCTTTTAGAAGAAGAAAAACTGCTCCAACAAGTGCCGAAGCACACAGGGGAAATGGCCACGGCTCACAGCAGTTCAAAGGTGCAAGCCTGCTGTGAGCACTCAAAGGAAAACGCCCAGCGAGCTGTGAGAACAGCTGTTTGTTTTCTTCTGCTCGCGACCACCGCTGTAAGGCACCATCACACCGACACTGGAAGCAGGTAAGCAGTTTTCCTCTCTCTCTTGACTCGTAGTCGAAAAACACTCTTCGTAGGAACATAAACAAATGCTTGGCTCCGAAGTTGAAAAACGATATGCGGTACTTCCACTTCCGTATTTATACCCGCAAAGCGGGGCGGCGAGTGGAATGCGTGAACCGCTCGTTTCTATACACTCGAAGTAGATTGGTCTCTGAAACAGATCCCAATTCGTCGGTCAGTTCCGACGTACGTCGAACGTGACTGACTGAAAGGGAACTGCCTTATTATTTTTACTTGCACATAAGATTCAGAGGAGATACAAATGCTACAAAGTTGTTGGGAGTTAACACGGTTCTTCTATCGCAATGCACCTGCTGTTAAGGTGGAGAAAGATGCAGAATAAAACCTTGTACTGACAAACTGATCCAGATATAATATAAAATATATCTCGCTCTGCACTCTTCCAGCAGCACACACACACACACACACACACACACACACACACAAAAACACACACACACAGGTGTCCCTGCTACATAATTCATGTGACTTTCACTCTCACACTGGCCTGGTTTCCTGTGAAGACCGAGCCGTAGGAATTACTCCAGTGTTTCTGATTGCAGAGAGAGCAGACAGAAGGTCTAGGGTTCATTTGTGTTCTGTGGGAGACTAGACAAAAAATGCCATTTATTTTCTCCTTCTCCTCTTCTGTAGCCTGGCATTTAATGTCGTTTCTGCAGCAAAGTTTTAAAGAAGATGTACCTGTGTGATTTGAATGTATAAAGAGAAGTGTTATATAACAGTTAAACAGAGAAAAGCTTGTTTTCTTTGAAGCATGGAGTTTAACCTCAATCCATCTTTTTAAGTTCAGATTCCTAGTGCTGCTAAACTTATGATTACATTTTTCTATATGTAGTAAACCCATTAGAGATCTATCCATCCCATCCAAAACCCACTCATTTCCAAACAGCTGGCAACAGCTCATTTTAGGCCCTCGGGTGTATCTCATGTGAATAACTTTTAAGTATTTTTATCCACTGAGCACAATTTCGCTAATAGTTGTGTTTTAAGAGGAAAATAATTACACATTATTATTTTGTGGTCTTGAAAAGATCTGACCATGTAATTACAACCAATTTATATTGCACAATTAATGAATGCCTCATTTTGTAGTTAAGCACAACGCATCCTAATAAATTACCAAAGATATAATTCTGCTTACATATTCACCTTAGCAATGTAGAAGTAAGCTATTTTCTGTGATTGTGTGGGCATTTCTGATTCATTAGCCACTATAGTAAATAACTGGAAGAATAACTAAATTCAGTAAATGGCTACAAACCAGTGTGTTTGATTAATAATAAATTAAAATAATATAACAATTAACAGTTTGCAATATCAAGCAACATAACAGACAGTTTTTGTACACCTAAAATAACTGGAAGCAGATGAGACCAGAAGACTTGACATAATGAAGTTACAATGGTCGCACCTGCTATTATGTTAAGAATAAGTTGAATGCCCAAGGACAAGTACAAGTACTTACATTTGGGTACTTGCCAATTTGAGTACTTAATACCATTACAGTTCTTCTAACAATGTTTTATTTTCATCAGATGTTTTCACTTTCTGACTGTAACTGTAATGATTTGGTGATTTAATGACAGCATACAGCAGAAGGAGTGAGAATCTGAATGCAGTTTATTTACAAGTATAATCCAAGGTCATAGTCCATACCGGGCAGAGGGTCAAGCACATATAATCAGTCCAAATACACAACATACACTCCAAGGAGGGCAGACAGGGAATCCAAGACTCAAACATAAGAAAAACAAGAACTGCTCGAAATGCCAACAGAGAACGTAAACAAAAACCAACCAACAAACAAGACTTAATAAAGAAGAAGACACAGGTGAAAAAGGTTAACTAATAATGACCATATGATACTGGGAAATGAAGACTGAGAATAACAGAGTCTATGGAAATGAGGCTGCCATCTGCTGGTACATAAGGGTACCAGAGCTGACAGATGTTATATAGCCCCACCTTGAAGGAGCGGCTTCTAGACACTCAACACTGGTGGGAGGTGGAGCGGAGGCAGACCCGGGGGCGGAAAGGTGGGCCAGGACTATAGAGCAGAAACAAACGTAGGAACAGAAGCAGAGCTGAGAGCCAGAGACCAGCTGGGTGTAGGGAGTTCCTAAAGCCAGTAACGGCCAAGGTGGGCATGCTGGACAGAAGGTCTCCAGGGTGGGGCATGCTGGACAGAAGGTCTCCAGGGCAGGGCACGTTGGACAGAGGGTCTCCAGGGCGATGCACGCTGGACAGAGGGTCTCCAGGGTGGTGCATGTTGGACAGAGGGTCTTCAGGGCGGTGCACGCTGGACAGAGGGTCTTCAGAAACCAGAAACCCCCAAGGTGGATCAGCAGTGAGCTAAGGCCTGGCAAACTTCACAAAACTAATATGGCAGACAGACTTGACATCCACATTAGTGATTGGAGTGGCAGGGTTTACCAACGTAGACACAAGGCAGTATTCAAAGGGAAATACAAGATCTAAACTGACCTCAGGAGTAGGCTTGGTGTCAGCTTCGTAAATAGATATAGGTACAAAGTGCACAGACTCATTGACAGGAACAGACTAAGAAACAGATCCATAGGTCCGAACAGGCTCAGGAACAGCCTCAGGTTCAGGAACAGATCTGCAGACTATGACTGGCTCAGGAACAGACTCTGGCTCAGGACCAGACACGGGCTCAGGAACAGACCTGTAGACTAGGACTGGCTCAGGAACAGACTCGGGCTCGGGTTCAGGAACAGATCTGTAAACTAGGACTGGCTCAGAAACAGACTCGGGCTCAGGAACAGATTTGTAAACTAGGACTGGCTCAGGAACAGACTCGGGCTCGGGTTCAGGAACAGACTCGGTCTTAGGAACGGACTCAGGCTCGGGAACAGACTGTTGTATTCAAAGCCATTTCGACAAATGTTGGCCACACACACCATAGCGCCACTGCCATCAAGAAAGCACAGAGGAAGACCAAATAAATTCAGGAACCAGAGAAACATCAGCAAGAATACTAAATGATAGCAGCTTAGGAAAGACGGCTTTTCTAACCGTACTCAGAGAGGGATCTGCCAATTTAGCTATCAAGCCCCAACGTGGATAGGGGAGGCCTTGGTGTCCTCAATCGCTTTGTCAACGACGGCTGAAGATGGCTGAAGACTGAAAGGTTTTATCCTTAACAACAGGAGGCTTTGAATTGACAATCGTAATCAGCAAAGACTCAGACATGACTGTGCTGACAACATATAGTTCTGCAGTTACTGCGCTGGCAGTAGGTAGCTCTTATGTGACTGCGCTGGCAGCTGGCGGCTCTGACTTGACTGTATTAGTGACTGCGGCTCTGGCATGACTACACTGCACAATGCATAGTCAAGAAAGTCGCTGAACGAACTTTGAGGAGCTTCATGAATTAATTTGTCCTTGAGAAGAGGGTTAAGCCCGTAACAGAAAAAGTCAATGAGAGTACAGTCTGCTAAATCAGAAGCACAATGACCAGGAAATCCTTAATGTGTTCTTCAAGGGTAAGGTTACTTTGGCGCATACAGACTAGTTCAACTGCTGGATAGTGATGGCAATTTCAAAACACTGCTTCATGAAGCTTCGAAGCTTCACAAAACTTCTGTTTCGAAACAATTGATTCAGAGCGTGTATCAAAGTCACGTGATTTCAGTAAACAAGGCTTCGTTACGTCATAACTGTTTCGAAACACTTCGAAATGTCAATGGTTCACCACTAGGGGGCGATGATCTCTGTGAACCCATGAATCATGAGCAGTCATTAAGAACCATTGAACAAGTGTCTGTGAGTTTTACCTGAACTCGTTATACATTTGTAGACGTTTTAATTAGATATTAGTATAATTAAAATGAATAATAGTAGTTAATTCTCTTATTTGCCTGTTTAGCTGAGCCATCCATGGAACAAACAAAACAATTTTAAATTAAAATTTTATTGAATTAGTTCATTGTATTTGAAAGGTTTTACTTTCAATAAAACATTTGCAATAGATTTGTAAAAGGTGTTTTTATGCATGTTTGGCATAGGCTTTTGTTGCATTTACACTGTTCTGACCAGCAGGTGTCGCCGTGGAGACGGGTGTTGAATTGTTTCGAAGCTTCGACACAATACGGTACATTTCCTTCAACTGTTTCGGTGTTTCACAAAGCCACGGTCTGCCCATCACTACTGCACTGTAAAAAAATATTGTTGGTTTAACTTTAAAAAAAGTAAGTAACCTGGTTGCCTTAAAATTTTGAGTTCATTGAAATTAAAAATTTGAGTTAATACAATGAAGGAAATTGGTTTAATAAATAGAAACTCAAACCATTATTGTATCTGAACCACATAAATCAAATAAAAATGTTGTGATAAATCATGAAAATAGCACAATTTGACATGTTTCACTGCATTACAAATAAAACACAATTACGCAATATACTTACAAAATCTTGTAATAATATTTGAATAAAGGGTGATGTCGATTCTCAAATGTTCATTGTATTAACTAAAATTTGTAATTTCAATGAACTCAAAATTTAAATCAACCAGGTAACTTACTTTTTAAATATATTTTTTACAGTGTGATGGATCCGTAATGACGAAGTCTTCTGTAATGATTTGTTGTTGTAATGACAGCATACAGCAGAAGGAGTGATAATTTAAAAACAGTTTATTTACAAGTTCTCAGCTGCATGGTCAAAATATCATCACATGTAGGCTACGCACATACAACGAGCACATATATCCCAGCACACAGCATTGCTTTTTGGATGTCCGGTAAGTTCAGTCACGAAATGTATGTACTAAAAGCTAACCAATCAGTAAACATATGCCTTTGGTATCTTTATGATCTGTGTTAAAATGCTAATGTGAACTTTTTTTTGTGTGTGTGTGTGTGAACACACACTTATTGTTTGTTTTTTTGTCCATCAAGATTCAAATATAATACAACGAGAAAGTGTTTTTAATTTGTAATTTAATTTCGGCGGTCGTGCCAGCGCGATCGGCTATCTTTTTTTCTTATCAGTGCCAAAGAGACTCAAAACACTCGTCGTTTTTTATCATTCAGTAAAGTTTGTATTTTCTTTGTGTACAGTCACAATAAAAACAAAATGTTTTGCTTTTTGCAAAATAAAGAAAACACACGATGCGCAGCCTCTCTGTCAAAGACATTCATTCAGATAGTCTTCAGAAAATGACCTCTAGCTTAGTGAATACTTGTCTCACAAACATGAGACATATGTCTAAAGAAACTACTCTTTACAATTACAAATGTTCTGAAATAAATGGCATTATTGAAAGGACGCCTAGACTTTTCTTGATGTAAAAGCTTACAGAAGCTACATTTCTGAGAGAATCATCCTCATATTTGAATCATGACATGATTAGACATTCAGTTTTATATTTAAGTTATTTTCAGGCTCTTAACATTACATTTTCATATTTTTTTTCCCTAAGTGAAAAAAAAAAAAAAAAAGTGAGTCACTTACATGTATATTTACATGTATATTACTCTGTTCCCATATTACTTTGAGTTATTATGACTCTTGGGTAGCAAAAATTTAAGTGTCTAGTTTAAAATAAGACCAGATTTATGAATATAGACCATAGGGTTTTAGAGCTGCAGACATTTTCATTTGGGTATGTCGTTTTCAAAAAATTCTCAAAAATAGGGGCGCAGGTTAGAGGTTTTTTTTTAAATCATGCTGTGGCGAGCAGCGAGGCAGAGGGACCGTGAGGGCGGGACGAGGCGGCGTTCATCAGTGGGGATGAGCGCCAGCTGTGAGTCGCAGCGATCTCGGCCCTCGCAGAGGAGTGAGGGAGTATAAAGGAGGAGCGACGACAGTGAGGGACGAGAGAGGACCAGGCCTGGACTTTATGTTGTATTTTATTTACGATTTGTTATGTGTTGCTGCAGTCAACCGTGAGGGGCTGCAGCTTTTTATTTTCATTTCTGTTGTTTGTATTAAGGCGACAGTCGTCCGCGAGGGGCTGTCGCCGACATTTTATTTTGTGTTTGTTTAATTAAAGTTTGTTTGAACGTGCGCCGGTTCCCGCCTCCTTCTTCCCGTATGAACGAGATTTACTACACATGCATAAACATTTTTCTCTCAAAAATACAAGCATGTACATACATGTTGCTTAGATATTATGGTAGCCCAGTTTGTACTCAATACAGTGTAATTACACTTTTTCCATTAATATGTTTATAAGCAACTGAAAAAATCACAAATGTCAGAGCATGTCAAAACTTCTAAAGGGCCCCAAAACAGCTCAGACTCCTAGGGGTTAATTGAATTTAATGTATCCAAAAATAGACATTTCTAACAAAGAAAATTTGAAACATATACCGATCACTGTGATACAACATGACTCATTATAACTCCTACATGCTAATTTTACAGGTATCGTTTGCGCAAAGTTAGTCTCTGAACCTCCAGGCAAAAATCACCTCAGCTAGAGAACTAAGAATACTTAGTTCTCCATCTCTTACAAGCTTCTTCAAACTGGTTTCTGCTTTCCCGACCAATTGTTTGTGACAGTATATCATAACCTCAGATGTATTCTGTAATTTCAGTAATAGCGTCGCATCAGTGAGTCTGTTGATAGTCTTTTGATCATCAGAAACAAAGTCTCAGAAGAGCATTAATGAGGCAGTGTCAGGCATGTTAGCGTTTCCCCATTAGATCCTGTGCTTATTATTCCATATTCTGCATTATATTTACACAATAGCCTTCACAAAACACCTGATGCAGTGATGTTTTATATTTATTAGTTCAGATAAAAAGCCTTCCTTTAGGAATTAAGCTGGAATAGATGCTCCCCTCTCTCATTTCCATAATCTAATAGTGTGTTTATGAGGGAGAGTGTTTATGTCGCTGTCTGCATAGAAATTATGCTAGCAGACAAAAAACGAGTGCAAGAGAGAGAGAGAGAGAGGGAAGGAAGGAAGGAAGAAGAGAAAGAGAGAGTGTTAAACATCCTCCTCAAGCCGCATTGTTAGACTCAGTAGACGTTGAAAAATATACACACACTCTTAAACACACGAATACAGGCATGTATTAATAATTTAGTAGCAATGTCTCACTGGGGTTCCCATATGAAATATTATTTCCTTCATTAATGGAGTTTAGAAGGGGACAGAGTGCAGTTGCTTTTCTCAGCAACAGAATGTAATTGTGTGGCTCTCATCTGAACTCAGAGCTAGAACCCCTGAACGCTCCGGCTAAACAAGAAATGCACACATAATGAAATATTCATTAAAACAATTGAGTGCAATAATTGTATTGACAGTGGGCCAGGCTTTGTGGTCACCTGTGTGTGTCTGTTTTTACTTCAGGGTGAGCGTGTGTGTGAATGTGCATTCGGAAGTGTATGTGTAGGAGTGCTTTTTGAAGTTCTTGCATTTGGACTTGAATAGATTGTGAAGGTCTGAATGTAAAATTGCTTTTTGATTTTTTTAGTAACTGTATAATTTTTTTTTTTCTTTTTTAGACAGAGCTACCATGAGCTCCAAGGCTACTAAGCAATAGTACATGCTTCTGTAATCAATTTCATTTTTAAAAGAGCTCCAGTTCCCAAAATACTTAATTACTAACTATTTTTAAGTGAAATCCACCAATCAGAACTCACTGTCACCATGGAAATGGAAATTGCAAGCAGAGTGTTGATGAATTTTTGTCAGGCTAGAAAAATCTAGATACCTGACAAACTCCTTGTTATCACGCCCACCTCCCATGCTGGAGAGGCCGGTTCTAATCCCACTGTGTGCGGGGCAAGTAGGATTGGTTACATTGGAGCTGTGACCCGGATGGAAGTGAGGTTTAGGGGGGTGAGTCTGTTTAACAGAGACCAGCTAGTAAGAGCTGTGTGGGTAAACAGAAGATGCCAGAAGTCATCATCAAGTTAATCAATGAGCCACAGAGGAAGGAGTGTCCACTCGAAAGCCTCTTTATGTCAACCTTGTAACACCTTTACCATAGCCTATACATGTACAGCAATTTCAATCAAGTGACACCCAATGGCATAAAGACTTTGAAAATGTTGTGATTTTTTATCTCAGAGATGTTTGGTTCGATTCAAGCCTTACCACTTTTTTCAATCCACTTTGACAAAATTAATGGGGAAAATTCATTGCAAACCAATGCCACTGAAAAAGTTGGTGGCAAATATCAAAATATTAGCAAATATCAAATATTTGATATTGCAGGTATTTTTTGATGATGTTTACTTATTGTTCCAAAGTGATACGTTATAAATGTACAACTTTCCGTTTTTCAAGTTTAATCTGTTTCGATTTTTCAATTTTAATAATTTTTTGTATAATTAATAGATTAATAGTTAAAGGGATAGTTCACGCAAAAATGAAAATTTGCCCATGATTTACTCACCCTCAAGCCATCCTAGGTGTATATGACATTCTTCTTTCAGACGAATACTTTCTTTCAGACAAATTGGAGTTACGGTATATTAAAAAAATACACTGGCTCTTGCGAGCTTTGTAATGGCAATGACCAATTCTGATGTCCCAAAAAGTGCATTCATCCATCATAAAAGTATTCCACACGGCTCTGGGGTGTTAATAAAGGCCTTCTGAAGTTAAGCCATGCATTTGTATACGAAAAATGTCTTTATAAAACTAAAATACCTAGCTTCCGACAGAGAGCTGTACACATATATTCACAGCAAAGAGTAACCCCTGACATATTGACGAACACGGAAGAGCAGAGGATAGAGCAAAACAAAACGCCGGTCTGAAACAAGAATTTTTAAAGAGAAATGTCAGAGGAGTTTGAGCATGGTAGCCCTATTTGTTAGAACCGCGAGAGCCGTCAAAGCTTACCCTACTCCTACATCCGTCATACATCGCGTCAGGGGTTACTCTTTCGGAGTAAGTCAACTTGCGTAGGCTGTCTGCCGGAAGCTATTTATTTTAGTGTATAAAGTTTTAAATATGGATATTTTTCTTGCAAAAACCCATCGCTTTGCTTCAGAAGGCCTTTATTAACCATCCGCATCCGTGTGGATCACTTTTATGATGGATGGATGCACTTTTGGACTACAAAATCAGGACCGACATTCACTACCATTGTAAAGCTTGGAAGAGCCAGGATATTTTTTTTATATAACTCTGATTGTGTTCATCTGAAAGAAGATAGTAATATACACCTAGAAGGGCTTGAGGGTGAGTAAGTCATGGGAACATTTTCGTTTTTGTGTGAACTATCCCTTTAAAAATGGTTATGCTGTTTAATGAATAGTGGAAGTTTGAGTAAACGTTGAGTTGAGAAATCTTTTGTAACATTATAAATGTCTTAATGGTCATTTTTAATTGATTGAATTTAATGCATCCTTTCTAAATAAAAAATATAAATAGTTTTTATATATGTGACCCGTGCTGGCAAAATGAGTCTGAATGTGCACGGGATAATTTTGAGCTACTGGAAAAACAAGTGAAAAATGTAAATTTTGGCGACCCATAAATAGCACCCTCTAAATAGCAATTAAACATCTAAAAGTATCTTTAATTGTATGTTTTCTGAGAAGAGTACCTTTCCCCTGTCCATGAAAAACACTTTGAATGACAGTTTCGAAGTGTGTGCACAAAGACAGACAGTGCGCAATCCTGATTTACACAGAATTACAGTATTCTTTAGTTAGTGTGTAATGTTGCTGTTAGAGCATAAATAATACCTGTAAAATTATAAAGCTCAAAGTTCAATGCCAAGCGAGATATTTTATTTAACAGAAGTTCCCTTTCAAAGCCTACAGTGAACGGCTGGCTTGGACTACATCCTGGTACTTCCTTCATAAATGACATCAGTAGAACAGTAGAACAGACTAACCTCCGCCCACAAGAATACGCGAAAAAAGGGGGCGTGGTCTTGTTGCTGTCCCACGTGGAGAAGAGGACGTGTCGCGTGGAGAAAAGGAATTGTTGCGTTTGAGTGTGTTTGTCGCCATGTCGTCGAGACGCTGTTATTTTCATCCCGGAGTCAAATCACCTTTGTTTGGCTTTCCCAGGGAAGCTGTAGAGATCATTAAGTGCATATATCTCCCGTTAAGAGGCGTGACCTTTCCACGTGCGCTAAGCTGCTGTCGAATCACAACACAGGAACCGTGCCACGTTCGCTAAGCTGCGGTCAAATCACAACACAGGAACCGCTGGCACAATCAGAACTCGTTACGTATTTCTGAAGGAGGGACTTCATAGAATAAAGGAACTCATCAGCCGTTTTTAGGACAGTGAAAACAGCGGTATACAGATAAGTAAATTGTGTTAAAAATACTGGGTTTTTTTTACACGCGAAACATGAACACGTTATATTGCACACTGTAAGCACAATCAAAGCTTCAAAAAAACACGAAGAACGGGACCTTTAAGTGAACATTTGGTTAACTTGGGGAAAAACATCTGATGTATAACATTATAAAACATCTGTATGGTACAGTAGGTCTTCATATATAGTCTGTTTCATTAATGTTAATCAAACAATTGTGGTATCATGGGGAAAAAAGTAGAATGTATATTTATTTTCTTATAAATATGTGTTTTGTATTGATGTGTGCCACATTTGGTGTTAGGGATTTTAAGGTATGATTGCTAGGTGTGATTTTCTTTTTGAAAAAACTGACTTTGCTGACTCTATCAACTTCAAACATTTTTGTCAGATTCTAACAAACCATACATCATTTTGAAGGTTTTTACTAGAGGATATAAAATTGCATTAACTAATTTTCTTAAATTTGCTCATTGCGACTCATTTTGCCAGATACATTGGGATCCCTTTGGAAAATGCCATAGTTACTACCACTTCCAGCGCCCAGCGATGAGCCCCTCAGACCCCAATCTGATGCGGGCGGGGAAATTCACGCAGGGAGAGTCAAAGCTGCTATTCCGCAAGACGCATTTAGCTGACTGTATTGGATAATGCTGGGAAAGCGTGCCTGTGAAGGCCGCTGCGGAAGCCACATCATGCCCAGAGGGAGTTAACATGTGGACAATACATGTATGGGCTGGCCGTGGGCAGCACAACATACGGAAGTCCCAGGGGTGGCCCCGGCCAATTAGAGGAGGGGGACAACACCTTCCTGAGACGGCAGAGGAGACTCTGCCGAGGGAAAGACACGGGCTAGCCGTTGGGAGCCGTACCGTGGAAGAATGCACATATGGGACCGCTGTGGGGGTCAACGCCCGTCCGACTGCCGCGGGTTGCGGAGGACTCAACAGGGTTCGCGTTCTGGGGAACTCGACTGGAGCAGATAAGCGCATGTATCGTACCATGAGGGAGGGAATGGCGCAGCAAGCCGACACTAGAATGGGCACTTCAGTGTTACTGACTATGGGAAGTGAGCACACAGGAAGATACCGGCTCTACATGGAGGCTATAAAATCTAGCGAACATGTTAGGTGTCGCCCAGCCCGCAGCTCTACAAATATCTGTCAGCGAGGCGCCACGAGCCAGCGCCCAGGAAGAAGCAACACCCCTAGTGGAGTGGGCTCTTATCCCGAGCGGGCAAGGCACGTCTTGGGATTCATACACCAAGACGATGGCATCCACTATTCAGTGGGCCATCCTCTGCTTGGAGACAGCCTCCGTAACAGACGAAGAGCTGCTCTGAGGTCCTGAAGCTTTGCGTTCTATCCACGTAAGTCTGGAGAGCACGGACAGGACATGGCGGGACTCCTCCGAAGGCAGCGCTTGCAGGCTCACCACTTGGTCCCGGAAGGGAGTAGTGGGAACCTTGGGCACATATCCAGGCCGGGGTCTGATGATCACATGAGAGTTACCGGGCCCGAATTCCAGACACGATTCGTCAACCGAAAATGCCTGCAGGTCTCCTACCCTCTTGATGGAGGCCAATGCAGTCAGGAGAATTGTCTTTAACGACAAGATTTTCAACTCTGCTGACTGCAAAGGCTCAAAGGCTCATGAGAGCTTGTCAGCTGCACAATTGAGCAGGCCCAGAATGTGAATGGCACGAAGCGACCTCAGATGCTTCTGACTCCATAAGAGGAGACGGCAGGCAAGTTGTGACATGCGACGGGAGCGTAGGCCACTCTGTCTGTTGATGTACGCTACGGCTGCAGTGTTGTCCGTACGGACCAGAACGTGCTTGCCTCTGAGCTGTCATGGCAACCGAGTCTATCTCCATACCGAGAAAAGAGATCCTCTGTGTAGGACAGAGTTTGTTCTTCTCCCAGTTGACCCAAAGTCCCAACTGGCTGAGGTGACTGAGCACCCTGTCCCTGTGTTCGCACAACTGCTCTCGCGACTGGGCAAGGATCAGCCAGTCATCGAGGTAGTTGAGATGCGAACATCATGCTCTCTCATGGGAGCAATGGCCGCCTCCGCAACCTTCGTAAAGACGCGGGGCGACAGGGACAGGCCGAAGGGTAAGATGCGGTACTGATATTCCCGTCCCTCGAACGCGAATCACAGAAAGGGCCGGTGTCAAGGGAGAATCGAGACATGAAAGTACGCGTCCTTCATGTCGATTGCTGCAAACCGATCTTGGGGACGGATGCACCTGAAGATGCGTTTCTGCGTTAGCATTCTGAACGGCAGCCTGTGAAGGGACCGGTTCAAGAATCGCAGATCCAAGATCGGCCGTAACCCGCCGCCTTTCTTGGGTACAATGAAGTACGGGCTGTAGAACCCAGACCTCATATCGGCTGGAGGGACCGGCTCTATCGCGTCCTTCGCCAGTAGGACTGCGATCTCCGCCCTGAGCACGGGGGCGTTCGCCTCCTCTACTGTCGTGAAGTGAACGCCCATGAACTTGGGGGGACACCGGGCGAACTGAATCGCATAGCCGAGTCTGAACAAGCGCAACCCTCCCCGAGGAACCAATCGTCCAACCTAGAGGGACACGGTGGAGGGTTCCACGTGAGCCCTACCCTTTCGGCGGCCCGGGCAAGCATAGTAGCCATCGCGGGGTCCGGTACAGCCGAAGCTACTCTCCCAGAGGGAGGTAGTCCAGCCGAACCCTCATCCTCCGAGGACTGAAACTCCCCCTCCGATGCAACGATCTACATCTGCTCGTCTGCCGGAGCTCTGAAAGTCACCACTGGACGCCCGTGGGAGGGACCGGTTGCGGACCGGTTGCTCTACCGGTTGCGGAACTGAGGGAATAGGGGCTTAAGGAGATTGACTCAGCGGGTGTGTCCTAAACGTAATCCTCAGATCACCCTGGCCATCCGAAGAAGTAGGTCTATTCTGGTTAGAAAGGTTAGAAACTAGATCGTGTGATGGGTAAGGGGACTCCGCCTTCCCGAATGTAGGTGAGTCTCGATCTAAGTTCCGAGATAGTCATGTTCCCGCAGTGGGAACACAAACTATCCACAAACGCCGCCTCAGCGTGCTGTTTGCCCAAACACGTGAGACAGCGATTGTGACCGTCAGCAGGTGCCAGGGAACGACCGCATCCAGAAACGCACGGGTGGATTGACATCTTGAAAAAGACGCAGCGTCACCCGTGTACTCATTTTGTGAGGAAATGCTCTTGTGCTGAAGCACTCAGGGGGAAAATGCGACAGAGCACAGGGTTTAGTGCAGCCCGTGCCTGTACTCAATGGAAAAACGCCCTCACGAACCAACAGGTTGCTGTGAAAACAGAAGTTTTTCTCTATACAGAGGCAGCAGTGAGCACCGCGATCCCGCTGAAGTATGCCGTCTCTCCAACACGCGTTGATCCCCGATCTTCGGTCTTCTCAATAACTTTTTTCGCTGATAACAGCTGTAACTCAATGACGAGAGTCCTCTTCATACGCCGTTCCTCGCTTCCTGTTTATACCCGCGGTGCGGGGCGGAGCCTATTGGCCGGTTCTATATAGCTCGAAGCTGATAGGGGCTCCCAGAAGTGATCCCAATTTGTCTGTACGTCCGACGTACACCGAACGTGACCGACTGAAAGGGAACTCACTTTTAAACACAGATTAGCAAATGAAACTGACAAAAGAAGGTAATTGTCAGTTATTGATCCATACAATGATTCTTTTTAAAAGCTCGACAATACTACAGCATAAAGCATGTTCTCTCAAGCTTGTCTTTTCTGTCTGATAATCGAGAACATGTCTTCTTAGAAAATCTGTTCGTGTCAGTGTCCGTGGCCTTGGTTTAGTCTGAAGATGTAGCTACATGCATTATTTGCATGTTCTTTGGGGATATTTCTCTTCAATAGCATTGGTAAAGTTCTTGTTACCGGCACACATCACCTTGGCGCTAATGTCCTGAAGGAGTTATTAGTCTTGTTTAAAATAACACAAGTTTAAATAATTCATAATTCAGGCTCATTTAGCTGAAACGGGGTGGGTGTGCGAGCAGGGGGACAGGTCTTGCATTATGAAGACTATTAATATTCCATAAGGCACATAAGCAGCTCAGGCCATTTATCCATCACGTCATAATGAAGGACTAACACCTGGGAGCTTCCATGAAACAGGCTGATATCAGATGACTATATTAGCGTGTTACATTAAGGTGTCTGCATGTGTGTGTGCATTTAGGCGATACTCATCAGATTGAGAGTTAGTCCCAAATTCCCGGAAGAATAACCTGCCCAAATTGCTTCTTTCTCCCTTTTTTCCACTCTGCCACCTAAACAGATGTTGACACTCTCTATCCATCTAAGAGTCATGGACAATGCCCTGTGGAGGACTGACTGGGGAATTGTAGCTGATACACATATTGCGCCACTCACGGTCGCAGTAGGCACAGTTTGAAGTCAATATCCATCATTTGAATTGCAAATTGGTACATACAACGATATCACCCCACTGTTTGCAGGGGATGAATGCGAGGACAAGGTCATGGTTATGGGATTAGAGACCCTGACTAGGTCCTTGTCACTGACTGACATTGACTGTTATTGTAATTAAAACTCAAATGACCGAATTCACTCAACTTTCACATGTCACATTGAGCGCAAAAACCTGCTTATTCTCTAGTAACTGCACACAATACAACTTGCAGGAATTTAGTTTTAGTCATATCATTCCAAATGCTGTTATGCTGTCATTTTCTCTGTGATACATGAAAGGAGAGTTTTTCTCTCTCAATTCTGACTTTTTCTTGCAATAGTGAGTTAAAAACTCACAAGTGAGAAAAAAAGTCTGAATTGTGGGATTTAAACCTTCAGTCACACTTTTGATTAGGGTCCAATTCTCACTATTAACTAACAATTAAATGTGGGGTAAGTGCTTTCTTGGTAACCGATGTTGATATTTCAAATTACCAAAACAAACACGCCCCTATTTTGATAGCTCCGCCCCACACATATGTACGCAATGCAGGCAACGACTATGGCGGAATCTGCTGTGCCAGCCGGCCAAGGGTACAGTGCCATCAATAAGTGAAAGCAATGTGTGTTACTATGGTAATCCAGGTCGAATGTTCAATGAAAATGTCATCCCTTACATCCCAAAAACACAAACACAGTTCTCCTGAACAACTCGATAGCACGAGCATGACAGTCCAACTAACGAACATATTACAATTATGACAAGATTTGAGGGTTATTGCGATCACAAAAACACGAACAGTTCTCATGAACAACTCGATAGCACGAACACGACAGTCCAAATAACGAACATATTACAAATATGACAAGATTAGAGGGTTATATCGATCACGAAAAGAGGAACCAAAGGAAACAAACATGTATTAGGACACACTTGGGGAAATGACGCTTGAAACAGACAGTGGTTTAATGTTATAGGATGTGGAAATGATTGGGTCTTTATCATCGCTATCAACGACAATACGATCACAAATGGACAAACAAGTGAACATGACACACGAGCATATTCAAGCAAAAGCTAGCATGTATTAGTTCTGTGAAACAGATTGGCAACTAATTAATAGTGAGAATTGGGCACTAAACTAAAGTGTTACCAAACTTCCATTTGCTAGAAAAAAAGTCAGAATTGTATATAAATAAAAAGTGTTTTTGTGTTCTTTTTATTCAATGGCGGAAACAAATTTACAAACTTTTTTCATGGTCAAAAGTAGGGATGCTAACGATTAATAGATTATTTGTCGATAATAATTGAATCAATAAAACATATCGGTCATCGATAAAGCAAGGTCATCTGCAAAACACGTAAAGCAGACACGAGGAAATGAAGCAAGCACGCTTAAGTTAAGTTTGGGACCATTTTAAAAGGCTAGATGTTCTGAATGGTACGTAACCTAGTTAAAGTTCCCTTGTACATTTGCGTCATTTTGTGCAGATTTGTAATATTATGCTTATTTTGTATATATCTGATTAATCTCAGAAAGCAGTTTACGTGTGCATTTAGTGCGATGCAATGCACGACTAATAAGAATTATGACTGGGACTGTCATAGTACATAACATTATAATGAGAACACTATTGTAATAAATCGTGAACTCTTTGGGTTTAGTTACGGGGGGGGGAAGAGCGCGTCCAAAACACGAGTTCCACATTCTGACAAGCACGCATCTGGGGCGGCATTGGTGACACATTGTTATTAGTCTTTATATCTGATTATTAAATAGGTAATTTAATTAATGATCAATCATCACATCGACTCATTTTACAATCCTACTAGCCCTTTATTTAGATTAAAAACCCTTCTCATTCATTTGGTGAGGAACATGGCATTTTGAGCAGCATTTGCACACCCTGTTATGCTATTTGCTATATTACTGTAGATATTGCATATTGCAGTATTAAGGCTAACAATTAATTGATTAATTGGTCTCTAATTTAATCACTAGTCAAAAGTATATTTTAAAATCATTGAACATTGAGCATTAAAAAAATAATTATTAAAAATGTTTGACCGGTATTGTACATTGATGTTTATATTGTCAAGCAGAAAAAAGGGAAAAGCGCAATAAAAGTAGTCCATGTGACTTGTCCAGGACATATGTCCACCGAAGCTATACCTAGTTTAAAGGAACAGCTGACTTTTTGGGACTTTAGCTTATTCACCATATCCCCAAGAGTTAGATAAGTCCATACATACCATTATCATCTCTATGCATGCCATAACTCTGTCTGACATAACCACCGCTAGCCTAGCTTAGCACAAAGACTGGAGGTAAATGGATCCAGCTAGCCTACTGCTTAATAAGTGACAAAATAACGCCAACATTTTCCTATTTACATGTTGTGATGTGTATAGCTACATTGTGTACTAAGACCGACGGAAAATGAAAAGTTGAGTTTTTTCCAGACCGATATGTCTAGGAATTATTCTCTCATTCATGCGTAATAATAAAGATACTTTGTTGCCGTACCATAGATTATGGCACGCGCAGAGATGAGAATGTTATGTATGGACTTCTCTAACTCTGGGAGATACGGTGAATAAGCGAAAGTCCCAAAAAGTCGGCGTGTTCCTTTAAGAGTTTTTGAGCATGTTGTTATTTTAAAACCAAAGGTCTTTATTTAACTGCACAATATAATATATATATATATACACACTCACCTAAAGGATCATTAGGAACACCATACTAATACTGTGTTTGACCCCCTATCGCCTTCAGAACTGACTTAATTCTATGTGGCATTGATTCAACAAGGTGCTGAAAGCATTCTTTAGAAATGTTGGCCTATATTGATAGGATAGCATCTTGCAGTTGATGGAGATTTGTGGGATGCACATCCAGGGCACGAAGCTCCCGTTCCACCACATCCCAAAGATGCTCTATTGGGTTGAGATCTGGTGACTGTGGGGGCCATTTTAGTACAGTGAACTCATTGACATGTTCAAGAAACCAATTTGAAATGATTCGAGCTTTGTGACATGGTGCATTATCCTGCTGGAAGTAGCCATCAGAGGATGGGTACATGGTGGTCATAAAGGGATGGACATGGTCAAAAACAATGCTCAGGTAGGCCGTGGCATTTAAACAATGCCCAATTGGCACTAAGGGGCCTAAAGTGTGCCAAGAAAACATCCCCCACACCATTACACCACCACCTGCACAGTGGTAACAAGGCATGATGGATCCATGTTCTCATTCTGTTTACGCCAAATTCTGACTCTACCATCTGAATGTCTGAATGTCAGAAATCGAGACCAGGCAATATTTTTTCCAGTCTTTAACTGTCCAATTTTGGTGAGCTTGTGCAAATTGTAGCCTCTTTTTCCTATTTGTAGTGGAGATGAGTGGTACCCGGTGGGGTCTTCTGCTGTTGTAGCCCATCCGCCTCAAGGTTGTGCGTGTTGTGGCTTCACAAATGCTTTGCTGCATACCTCGGTTGTAACGAGTGGTTATTTCAGTCAAAGTCGCTCTTCTATCAGCTTGAATCAGTCGGCCCATTCTCCTCTGACCTCTAGCATCAACAAGGCATTTGCAACCAACAACCAACAACCATGCCACGCTCAAAATTGCTTAAATCACCTTTCTTTCCCATTCTGACATTCCGTTTGGAGTTCAGGAGATTGTCTTGACCAGGTGTTCCTAATAATCCTTTAGGTGAGTGTATATATATATATATATATATAAATGACAAGATCATATTATGTTTCTTAAATGTATTACATTTTGTACACCTGTCTAAAAGCAAGTTTGCTGTCATGTGCTCGGCATACGCTGTTTGCAGAAGATTAAGCACATATCCCTTTCATCTGAACCACCCACCTGTTTCTGACTAAAGCTCATCTTTTGGAATAAATATATTCCTTGATGGCCCCCTACACATAAGAGAGAGAGAGAAAAAACAAAAACAACAACAACACTTTTTTTGCACTCTTAATTAGTGAGAGTGAAACGCATTTGTTTGGATCACTTTTCATTATGTCACTCATCTGAAGACATTTAGAAATGATCTAATGCCAGAGTATAGCAATGGAAATCTAATTACAATCATGCGCCTGTGGAGTGCATCCAGTTTGTCAATGCGCATCTGTATAAATCATTTATTTTGAGTTGGATGTCATCCAGCTCCTTGTCAAATCAAATCTCATGATAATCAAGATAATCACAATAATTAAATCTGGTAAAATGTATTATGCGATGCAAGAAGCTTAAATTTATAAGCAACTTTTTCTCTGAGGAGACAATGCAGGCAGTGCCTTCTAAAAAACAAAAATTAGAATAAAATGTAAAACATTGAAGAGGAAAGCCATCTCTCTTGAGCTTATTGTGTTCTCATTGAGATTCTGAGGCATGAATGCGAAAGGCAACATAGAGCAAAAAAAGTCACATGACATCTTGCTGTGATTGGCTGAATGTTCTTAACCACAATCTGCCTTAAAATGGTGGAAATAGATGGACTAATTACAAATTAAAAAGCACACCCACTCAAAAAACCCCTTTTAGTGAAGTTCAAACCAGAATGAACTTGAAATTACTTGATGAGTGAGCCAGTATTAAGCAAACTCCAGTTTGATTCAATTCAAAGTGTGCCTTCATATCTGCAGCCATCATTATACTTGTAGGCTTTGCCAAGGATTTGTTGACTAATGGTCCAAAAGAAGGTGATTACGTTATTACAATAATAATGTATTTCAAGCATCCGTTATTAAAATGACAAATATTAGTGTAGATATTATTTTTTGAGCAAAATAAAGATGTTATAAAAATGAATAAACTTAATGAGACTTCAATGTGATTCGGCAGAAGGAAGGAAGGAACGAAGAAAGGAAGAAACAAAGAAAGAAAGAGAAAAATAAGTAAGTCATGCAGAGTAGCTGCAGAACAGTGGCCTTACTGGCCTTAGGCTGGTTACTGCTACTGTACATGAATACCGATTGGTTTCATAGCTATATGTGAAAATTTACAGTGAAAGCTCTGCACTGGATTGAGATCCCAAACACACACACACACACATGCAACACATGTTGTGTTTTCATGTTTGTTTTATGGGGACTTACTGTACTAACTGTATATTCTATAGCCTTACAATAACCCTTCCCGCCATCACCGAAAACATTTTTAAATTTTCAAAAAACATAATTTAGTCTGATTTATTAGCTGTTTTCATCATGGGGACCAAAACATTTCGACAAGGATTTCGGATATGGCCATCTTTGTGGGGACATTTTTTCCTCATAATGTAGGGTTTACCTGGACCACACACACACAGCCAGAGTGAACTTTTCCAAGAAGTTTGCTTTGACAAGCTGTTTCGAACTCTAAAAATTAACACAAAACAAACTTTATGCCATGATTACGTCACACCAATTCGCTCTTCGATTTTGCTTGAAGAATATCGGGGCCTTTAGTTTAAGAGACTCAGGCCCTACTTTGTATTCTGTCTGTGGAAAGTACACTAGGACCAAATGTCAGACTGTATGGGAGTCACACAGCTAGAAAATTTCATGCAAATCTTCATAGACCTGCTGATCTTTTTAAAGAAATGCTATTTACTGTAGATCTCAGAGATCTGGATCACTAAAACAAAGCCTTAAAACCCCACAGCATGTCAAGCAAAGCATTTATCGACAAGTGGTGTAAAGCCTCATGCCAAGGCACATAAAGAAAACAACAAAGTGAAAGGGTTATGTACTTTGGGAGAACTGCCTGCAATATCTGCTGTTGAAATGGTCATCGCCCGAGGAGTTCTCTACAGATAGTCAGAAAGCAGACCTTTTCCTGGACACAAGCGGGGAAGAAGAGAACAAAGGTCAAACCTATCTGGAGCTGCATGGTTGAAACCAAGCATAGAGGCATCCAAAGCACAGGACAGATTTTAGAGGAAATTATATATAGGTTAAAGTCGGCATGAAACAAAAGTTGTGATAGTCTTTTCTTCCCTATTGTGCTGTATAGCGGACTGAATGGCTTGAACAAGAAAAAAAAATATAGGGAGGGACTTGGTTTTGTCCTTTGGGAATTGATTGGATGGTTATGCTTTGCTACTGCTGTGATCTCACGTGAGAGACAGGTTGTCCCGCCCTTGTGCCAGTAAACACTTCATAAGAGAAGAGATGTCGCTGCGAGAGGGAGGAGAAGTTATTTTGATTAAAGATTCAATTGATTAACAAAATATGTGCTCAGGTAAATCATTTAAAATAAATACTGCAATATAAATACGGAGACCCCAAAGGAACATGGTGATGGAAAAGCAGAAAATGTCAATGCTTTTGCATTCTCACAAATGTTTTGCATTCCCTCTTGCAAAGAACTCAGAAGTTTCTTGGGGTAAGGCAAAACATTTGTGAGAGAACGCAAAAGCATTGATATATATTTGTCCTCACATTTCTGAATTTTTTTTTTTTTTTCATCACCATGACCCTTTAGGGTAGGGTTTTTTAAACTTTATAATGCCCCCAAATATGATGAATCTTTTATAAAACAAATAAAATAAAATAAAAAACATGTAAACTGTTAGATAAATTGTGTGACAAAAATACAAAATATTGTTTCCAAACTTAATACATTGGCTATGCTTAATGTTGGATGTAAAAATCAATAAAAAAAATTAAAACAAATCTATTTGTATAAGCATATTTCACAATAAAAGTATGTAAGCAGCTTGCATACTGCGTTAAGAAAACTGCCTTACAACCCCAGTGAGCAAAATAAAGGGGATTCATTAGAAATATACAAAGAAAACATATACAATTCTGGAAAGTAGCCTATGTAAAATGAAACAAAATGTTCGGTAGACTTTATCCATTTTTGCTTTGTCTTTTTATTCTCTAAAATTTTCTGGGGACCCCTTTCCAGTTTGGAAACCCCTGCTTTAGGGGATCCATATCATTTTGATTTCATGGTGACTTTCACCCCTTAATTGTCACCACCTTTTTTATATCACATATTTTAGTAATTATCATAAATTAGGTATCATTCGAAAGCTTACAAACTAAAAAAATCATCCTGAGAAAACTGTTTTGAAATTGGATGTTGTGTTACCATAGAAGCGGTACTGGTGGGCGTCGTCAGGTTTCATATTACAAAATGTATTTATATTTTTGTACTTTTTAATCAAAATCTTTTCTAATCTTGACTAAACGCATATTGTCGGAAATGTCTTAGTCTCAAGGTTCCATATTTTGGTGATAGAAGTGATATTTGGACAGAAATGTATGAATTGGTTACAGGAGAATGCATAAAAAAATGTTATGGAATGTGTGTGTTACCTGGTGGCTATTTTTGGTTTGAACTTCAATTTTTGTGATATTAACTTTTGGAATTTTGGAACACAACTTGGCTAGACATATGGCTTTGATTTTATAGTAATTTTATAGTAAAGAAATATGTAGTAAAATATATATTTTATATAAAATATATATATTTTTTTACAGTAAATTTGATTTATAGTAAATCTAAACTTCCATAACATTTCTTGAAGTGCTTTCTCTTCAATAATTTGCTGAGTGTCTTCTTTAAAACAAGACCAAAACGTAGGTCTATATTCTCTTAAATTACAACCATTTAAAGTGCAGTGTGTAATATTTATGTATTTCTATCCACATACACCACGGGTAATAAATGTTTACACTTCGTATTTTGGATCCCGGACGAGCCCCCAATTTATGTTACAAACCCCTTTTTAAATTCAACAGAAAGGGGAACACAACATAACGAAGGACACGTGAAACCAAAATATGAAGTGCAAACATTTATTTACATCACAAAACTAAAAATAACACAAAAGGAAACACGTATCATAACAAAACCAACAAATTATCTTCAGAACAAATAAAAATGTATAATTAACACAAACAACTCTAAAGTATTGAGGCAACCAATAAAAAGAAAAACACACTTAAGAAAGAACCTAAAGAAAAGGGAAAATAGAATACAAAAACAAAAAGCTTGTTTGCTGGTGAATCTCCTCTCTCCTGCAATGCTCCGCTTCAGCGTCCTTAATATAGTTAATCAGCAGCGACACACAGGTGTGCAGGGCAGATCTAGACAATCAAACTCACACGGAGAGAAAATAGCAGAGGCATGACTTCATGAGCGAGGACAACGCACACATGGCAATGAATTGGTTATTTTTTGATGTAAGTACATAGTAGTTAAGGCCACCTAATATAAAGTGGGGCCGTTTTTACATTTTCACATCCATTCTCAAAAAGCGGGGTGACAGAAGTCACATTGATGTGTTTTATCATTATTAATCATTATTAATTATTATGTTTGATATTAATATTGATGATGTTGTTGTAAAAATGAATCCACTATGTGAATATCACTCATATCTAACAGTTAAAAATATAACAATCAATGAAATGCAAATAAGAGCAACCTGAAAATGTTTTTGAAACTCTTGTAAAAGGAAAAAACGTTTGGTCAACATGATGTTCACATTCACTGAAGCAAATTCTTGCATTCCACTTTTAATCAGAGAGACCTTCTTAATTTTTCACAATAATTCTGACCATTCACACTGACGTTTCATCTTGTGTGTGTGCGCATGTGTGTGTGTTTGTCATGATTATCACAGCTTTAGTCTGTGGCTCTGAGTTCTTGATGGATTCATCATCAGCGAGTGCTGGCCCCTTGTGACTGCAGCAGTACAGATGCTCAAGGTCACCGGTACAGCTTATCAAAAAAAAAAAAAAAAAAACACGATGAGGGAAAAGTGGTACGGCTAGAGAGAGAGGATGAATGGAGAATAGTTAGAGATGATAGGGTAATTTGAAGTGACAAATATGTGTGTATGAGCTTTAAAAGCCCTGGGTATGTTAAGTATGTAATTAACTAGCAGTAATTGGCTGCCATTTAAAAACTGTCTATTGATCCTCTTTAATGCCGGGATTTATAGCCTCGGAAGAGATTCTTTACAGGGATTCCAGATTGCCCTTCTTCCTAAATGAAGCCTTTATGGATTTCCCTCATAAACATTATACCGATGCTTAAAGTTTGCAAAACAAAGTGCTGATTCAGGATTACCTTTCAAACTTCCAGCAGAAATTCAGTTTTTCCATGTTTCTGAAATGACATTTGGGATTTGAGCATATTCACATTTGTATTCTAATACTGTAAATCAAATGCATTCGGTTTTAGTTTGGAGAAGTATTTTGTTGTTCATCTTTCATAATAGATAACGGCCAAACCCATCAATTTATAGTAAGGGCTGTATTTCCCCAGAGAAATCAGAACATTTAACCGTCAATCTGAGAAAGAGAAAACAAACAGTACAGCATGGTCAAAACTAAAAGATAAGTCAAATTCTGTGAGGGTGGCAAAATATTATATTAATTCAATCGCTGGTGTTTCACTTGTATAATCCAGCGTCAGCATTTACTATGAATAGAAAATGCATTACGCGGGTAATTCACTCAGTTTTTATGTTCCTATAATGCAGGAAAACAGATGCAGTTTAAGGTCTGTGATGGAGCGTTGACCTTGTAAGAAAGTGATGCAAGCTATACACTTGAATCAAAAAGCGTTTTACAGTTTAGACAGTTTTCAGAAAAAACAACAAGAACTTGTTTATTTCAGAAAAACCATATACGGTACAAGTATTTGATACACCTCCGGTTTTGCAGGTTTTCCTACTTAAAAAGCATGTAGAGGTCTGTAATTTTTATCATAGGTCAGGGCTGTACAGTGCGACATATATGTCAGGGGGGACAGGACCCCCCCAATCTGAGGGCTGTCCGCCCCTAAAAACCATGCTGAGTATTGTAAATAATATAACAATACATACTTAAAATAAATGTGTAAGTAGTAAAACAATACAAACGCAAACGGGACAAAAAAATGCGTTTTAAGTTTAGAAACATTTTGAGTCCCCCCTCCCCCCTTGCCTCACATTGGTTTGATCCACCGTGCACCTCAACTAACGTTTCCCATAGAATGTAGAAAAACTACCACACAAGTTTGGGGAGAGAACAAGGCTCTTCAGACAGCAGTTGTGAAACACCAGTAAGTAGCTGTCAAGGCTATTTTATTCACTTTAAACGCCAGATGAAGTGATTCTTTTCTCTTTAATACAGATTAGGCAAAACACTGTTAACATCACTTGCCCAACGCCGCACCGCCCCGCTCCGCTGTATAGTAATAAAATAATTTCGTTCAGTTAGAGAACTGACAAAACAATTAAAAACACGTGTCTGCTCAATACAGCACGAGCCGAACGAGCAAACCGCTGACAGACAAGATTATCGAAGATTTGGTTTCAAAGCGTAAAAGCGCCTATTTAAGGGAGTAAGTCATTGTACTGTTTTGTTGTTGTGTTTTTCATTACGAATAATAGGCTAATGAACCCAAAATTCAAGCAACCCGCCCCCAAATTCTAAAAATTGGCTAATTCTAAACCGCAAGTTCAGTCAGATCTGTGTTGGGTTTTGCTCAATATGATAATAAGTGACAGATCAGAGGGCTTGCTGCAGTTGAATATCTAAATATCTGAATATCATAGTATAAAATACTATGTGGAGGACGCAAGATAATTTAATAATTATAATATGACTGCGTGGTGAACCTTAATCGTATTTAAACTACTATCGCTTTGTGTTGTTGGTCAGATAAAATGACAGAGAAAAGAAAAACGGACATTAGATAATTTTTCAGTACACCAAAACGCCAAATAAGTACAAAATGTTGTTGTTGTTTTTTTTTTTTGTGGTACACATATCCTTACAAGTACGGTTTTGGCTGTATTATTTGTGTCCCCTTCAAAAATTGCTCTTGAGAAATGTCATGTTTATTGTCCCCCCCAACTTTTAGATGACATTTACGCCCCACAGTTTAGCTGAAGGGAGAATTTGTTTTGTGCTCGTGTGAGGTTAATCTAGGGCTGCACGATTGACTGAAATTAAAACAAAATCGAGATTTGTCTTTGTGAAATTATGAAAATCGCTTCAATTTTTAAATAAATATATGTGCAGATGAAGCGCAGCACTGTTCAGGGCGGATCGATCGGTTCGCAATAAATGCTGCTCTATCTCTGCATGCACTGTGAGATGGAGTCACTGGCATTTTAGTTCGAAAAGCGGCACGGTTTGCATGAAAAATTGCTAATAAAAGCAATCGCGGGCTCGATGCGCACCGAACCCGAGACTCTAAAGGAGGTGGCACTCGAACTGTCCCGCGATTCACGTGAAACGGACTCGGGTGCGCATTTGTTCAGGAAGAAACGTAACCTGCATATGTGTTTTAGTATATTACAATGTATTTAGTACAATAAAACACATGTAAGGGATGATGGTGTTGATGATTTACCTTGGATACGAGTGTACTCGCGCATATGCGTGCAATCAGGGCAACAAATGAACTTCAAGCGACGCACACACAGTAAACCCAAGAGTCGTTTACCCAGCTGCGCATAATAGCACCAAATTAATAAAAACAATATATTTACTGCAGTGTGTTTTCTATCATTTCTCAGTGAGTACATAAGATAAAATAAGACAAAAATTAAGACATTACAGTCACATTTTTTTTATCGTAATTTAATATTTTATTATAAAACCTTAGACCTTTCTAATGATTTATGTTTTCTGTAAAATATAACAATAATAATAATATAATAAATTATAAA
Source organism: Romanogobio albipinnatus (assembly GCA_023566225.1). Lineage (NCBI taxonomy): Eukaryota > Metazoa > Chordata > Actinopteri > Cypriniformes > Gobionidae > Romanogobio > Romanogobio albipinnatus. The sequence continues at coordinate 8,892,296 of CM042257.1, forward strand.
ATATTTAATAATAATAAAAATATTTGTATTGTATAGCACTTTTTGCATTTTTCAGACATGGTAATAGACGTTTTATACATGTGCTACTATTTTGTGGGCTGTGCTACAAAACATTCAGCCTCTGTAGTACCAGTGCTATGTGCAAAAAAAGTTAACGTACAGCCCTGTCATAGGTACACTTCAACTGTGCAGAAGGAATCTAAAACAAAAATCCAGAAAATCACATTGTATGGTTTTTAAATAATTAATTTGCATTTTATTGCATGACATACGTATTTGATCACCTACCAACCTGTCAGAATTCTGGCTCTCACAGACCTGTTAGTTTTTCTTTAAGAAGCCCTCCTGTTCTCCACTCATTACCTGTATTAACTGCACCTGTTTGAACTCGTTACCTGTATAAAAGACACCTGTCCACACACTCAATCAAACAGACTCCAACCTCTCCACAATGGCCAAGACCAGAGAGCTCTGTAAGGACATCAGGGATAAAATTGTAGACCTGCACATGGCTGGGATGGGCTACAGGACAATAGGCAAGCAGCTTGTTGAGAAGGCAACAACTGTTGGGGCAATTATTAGAAAATGGATGAAGTTCAAGGTGACGGTCAATCTCCCTAGGTCTGGGGACCCTTCCAAGATCTCACCTCATGGGGCATCAATGATCATGAGGAAGGCGAGGGATCAGCCCAGAACTACACGGCAGGACCTGGTCAATGACCTGAAGAAAGCTGGGACCACAGTCTCAAAGCAAACCATTAGTAACACACTACGCTGTCATGGATTAAAATCCTGCAGCGCACGCAAGGTCCTCCAGGCCCATCTAGGCCCATCTAAAGTTTGCCAATGACCATCTGGATGATCCAGAGGAGGAATGGGAGAAGGTCATGTGGTCTGATGAGACAAAAATAGATCTTTTTGGTCTAAACTCCACTCGCTGTGTTTGGAGGAAGAAGAAGGATGAGTACAAATCCAAGAACACCATCTCAATCGTGAAGCATGATGCTTTTCTGCAAAGGGGACAGGACGACTGCACCATATTGAGGGGAGGATGAATGGGGCCATGTATCGCGAGATCTTGGCCAACAACCTCCTTCCCTCAGTAAGAGCATTGATGATGGGTCGTGGCTTTTGCAGGTTTGCCCACTTACAAAGCATGTGGAAATCTGCAAGTTTTATCATAGGTACTCTTCGATAAAAATTACAGATTTCTACATGCTTTGTGAGTGGGCAAACCTTCAAAATCAGCAGTGTATCAAATACTTGTTCTCCCCACTGTAGCCAACTGAAGAATCAAATAAACTTGGAGCGAAAATGTTTCTGATAAAAAATAGGGTTGATTGCTGAACTAATAACAACCTTTTTTTATTTTTTATTTAAGAGACACTATACCTGATGCATTGCAGTTTGTCAGACTAAAGAGAAACACTCAGAGACATCAGAACTTTAAGGAGAATATGTCCTAAAAGTTAATAAAGATGCATACGTTAAAACATTATGTTAATACTTTTTTTTAAAAGTACTTGAAAATGATCTAAAAGAGCTTTCCAAGTCACATCAGCATATCAGGAGCCCAAAGCTCTTCAATTAATTGATAGATGAAGTTTTGGCTGTGGGAAGAATTGAAGAGAGGATAGTATAGCATATATCTGATAGGACAAAAGTGTCTTAAAATGCTGACATGATCATTAAATTGTAGATCAGAAACGGAAGCGTTGTGGAGTGTAGAGACTTGAGCTTCCCTATCAGCAGATGAATAGATCACACGGTGTCTTTGATTCAATGTGCTGCTTCTGCATTTTTTGGGAGTTTAAAAAGCTTTTGATCATGATGGTCTGCCAATGCAATTGATCTGACCTTTGGACACTGTTGAACTATTACTTTGCAGGGTCATTTGAAGATCTTGGCAAGTTCACCATTGCCCTTCATTGACAGTCTGGATTAACATTATATGTACTGTAACAAGTGCTTCCAATGCCTTGAAGAGTTTCCTTGATTTGACCCTTAAAATGGCTATGAGGACAAAATGTCCCCACAAAGAATGCCCCCCAAAAATCCTTGTCCTTGTGAGGACATGTTTTGGTCCCCATGAGGAAAACAGCTTATAAATCAGACTAAATAGCATGTTTCCACTGTCGGACGCAAAACGGACATGCTAGTGCGTGCCAGGGCTAGTCACGTTTCTACTGTCACTTCCGGGGCTTAATCGGGCCTCACCGGGGCTTCCTCTGGACCAACAGCCAGGGATTTTTGTCCCGCTAAATACCTTGGTCCATAGTGGGCCAGGGGTGCGTTTCCCAAAAGCCTTGTTAGCCAACTATGGTCGCAAGTTCCGGCGTTATCAACCAGTTCAACCAGTTTGTTGGAAAACACAGTTCCAACAAACATTCCCAAACAGCATCGCAAACTTGTGTGGTTGCAATGACAGCTCTCGACCTGCGGTTAGAAGCATAGTTTCTTGTTTGCATGACATGTGGACTTAATAAATCCTTATCTTGAGCAAAATAAGCAAACTGACATTTAGTACAATCTAAATATTTTATTTTGAATACATACAAATGTCATTTATGTCTTATAAGTTTGTCAAGAGATTTAAAGCACATTTTTGGAAGAAATCGCATGTGTGGACGTGCTCTAGTACGTAAGAACGAGCCTATTTGAATCTGGAAATAAAGCAAAATAACTGTGAAAAATAAGAATTAGTCCTCAAGTGCCATGTCCATCATTTATAGCAAAAAATCTAGCAGGAATTCGATCTGAAAATAGTTAATTAAAAACAGTTATTACTCCACCACCTGCATGACATCATTAACCAACGACAGATTTGTGACAATACGTTTTCAGGAAACAGTCGTGACTAGCTAGTTGATTTCCTCAACGGTGCAACGTACTATGGTAGTTAAGCAGCGAATTACGTCGTTGTATAGGAAACCCCAGAATGGTGATAATTTCAATTAACTGAAATATTTTAAATAGCTATAGTTAGCAATAATAACTCTGGTTCATACCCCTTGTTACCAAGGAAAAGTGAAACGTTTTGAAATGTTTTGAAGTATAAACTTAAAAATGTTCTTTGAAGTGCCTGATGCAGTCTATTCTGCTTCACCACCTTCTGATTAGTTCATAACAAACAGGACAGTGTCAGTGTTACTCAATCCAATAATCCAAAGCCTTTCCTAGAAAAGTGGGGAAAGTGCTGTTTTTTTTTTCCCATTTTCTTCTTCTGAAAACTACATTAGCCTTTCACCTGTAGCTCACAGCACTGTTTGAATAGCTCCATTCTTCTCGGCACAGTCAGCCTTTACTTACATTCCCACTGTCCCTCTATTTCTCTGTTTCAATCTCTCTGTAGCCCCCTGAATGTCTTTCAATCACTATGGCAGAAATGGGGTGGAAAGAGAGACGAGCGAAGGCTCCTTGGAATGTCGATCCATCATCAATTGGACGGGTCTCTACTGAGCAAAGTCACGCTGTAATTTCTCAGTTTCTATTGAGACGCTCAGCACTCCCCCTGTGTCCTATTGACAACGAAAATGGCTTTGCCAACCTGACTGACAACTTTGTCTACCTGGCAGAAAGCATAAAGCAGAGGCACAGAGATTAGACCAATAGAGCTGTGGAGATTACCCTCTCCTATAACGTTGTATTGTATTAGGGACGCCATTGTGGTATAGTGTTTGTGCATGGAGGTTGTGTGGACTATTTGTGTTGTCTGTGTGTGTTTCTATTGTGCTCTGTGTGGGAACAATCTCTTTGTCCGTTTTCACTGTACTTTGGACCTATTTAAAAAGATGTTACTTCTACCTTTCTTGACCCTCATAGAAGCTCAAAGTCATGGTCTGAGAAACTAATTTCGCTTTCTAGATGGAGGTATGAATGGACTGAAAGGCACCGCTTCCTTTCAATTGCTCAAATCTATTTTACTTTACACTCAAAAAAAGTACCCCTTTCTTTATATTTTCAAATCAATTTACTATACAGCTCTCTGGAACTCTTGATTGGGATTGGTCAGTGGAAACAAAAAACGTATTATTGGAGTAATTTTGACTTTATTGCAAATAAACTTCTTTAAAATATTCTAAAAATGTAATTGATAAAATAATTTGATTACAATGTGTGCATTAATTGCAAATTAATAAGTATACACAGTACACACATATTTATGTATATAAACACAAACCTTTATTTTGGATGCGATTAATCAATTGCGATTAATCCTTTGACAGCACTATATATTTATTTAAAATAATAATAATAATAATAATATACACTCACCTAAAGGATTATTAGGAACACCTGTTCAATTTCTCATTAATGCAATTATCTAATCAACCAATCACATGGCAGTTGCTTCAATGCATTTAGGGGTGTGGTCCTGGTCAAGACAATCTCCTGAACTCCAAACTGAATGTCAGAATGGGAAAGAAAGGTGATTTAAGCAATTTTGAGCGTGGCATGGTTGTTCGTGCCAGACGGGCCGTTCTGAGTATTTCACAATCTGCTCAGTTACTGGGATTTTCACGCACAACCATTTCTAGGGTTTACAAAGAATGGTGTGAAAAGGGAAAAACATCCAGTATGCGGCAGTCCTGTGGGCGAAAATGCCTTGTTGATGCTAGAGGTCAGAGGAGAATGGACCGACTGATTCAAGCTGATAGAAGAGCAACTTTGACTGAAATAACCACTCGTTACAACCGAGGTATGCAGCAAAGCATTTGTGAAGCCACAACACGCACAACCTTGAGGCGGATGGGCTACAACAGCAGAAGACCCCACCGTGTACCACTCATCTCCACTACAAATAGGAAAAAGAGGCTACAATTTGCACAAGCTCACCAAAATTGGACAGTTGAAGACTGGGAAATTTGCCTGGTCTGATGAGTCTCGATTTCTGTTGAGACATTCAGATGGTAGAGTCAGAATTTGGCGTAAACAGAATGAGAACATGGATCCATCATGCCTTGTTACCAATGTGCAGGCTGGTGGTGGTGGTGTAATGGTGTGGGGGATGATTTCTTGGCACACTTTAGACCCCTTAGTGCCAATTGGGCATTGTTTAAATGCCACGGCCTACCTGAGCATTGTTTCTGACCATGTCCATCCCTTTATGACCACCATGTACCCATCCTCTGACTTCCAGCAGGATAATGCACCATGTCACAAAGCTCAAATATATATATATATATATATATATATATATATATATATATATATATATATATATATATATATATATATATATATATATATATATATATATATATATATATATATATATATATATATATATATATATATACTGTATATACAGTTGTGGTCAGAATTATTGGCACTCCTGTTAAATATGATGAAAGATGGCTGTAAAAATAAATCTGCAATGTTTGTCCTTTTGATCTTTTATTTAAAATGCGCAAAAATCTAACCTTTCATTGAAGTAGAAGAATTGAAAATAGGGGGTCAATCACATTATGAAATAAATTCTCCAAAACACGTTGGCCATAATTATTGGCACCCTTTTATTAAACAATTTTTGCAACCCCCTTTTCCCAAGATAACAGCTCTGCGTCTTCTTCCATAATGTCTTCTTCTATAATTATAAATGTATAATTACACAGTAACAAGGACACCTTGAAATAAAGTGTAACCATATTTTTATCCATATATATTTATTTGGTTTGTTGCCATGTAATTAGTAGGGTACTGCAGCCAGCTTAGTCAATATCACAAAAATAAATATGCTTCTTCTAATATTCTTTTTAATGCTTCTCAAACTTGCATGGAGACCACGACCACATATTTAGATGTCTGTCTTATAGGACACACCTATTTTGAGTCCTGGAGTCTCTATTAATGAACTGATTTGTTGAATCAGATGTGTTAGATGAGGGAGACATCCAAAATGTGCAGTGGTGATATTGTCTCCAGGACAGATTTGAGAAGCACAGTTTTTATGGATTGTTTTTTCTTTGAGAGATGATAAATTCCAGTTTCTCTGTCCTGTTACAAACAACAGAGCAGTGACGTCTAATACGGTCTGCCATATTGATTCATGCTGCTTTACTGTCAGTCAGCGGTGTAGACAGGCTGATCGCTTGCCAAGCCTCTTGTGAAAATTACATTCATTATGTCCTGCTGCAGAGCGTGATGTTCACGCTAACAATGTAACACTGCAGGTATAAAAAAAATGGAAAGATGCATTTCCTTGCAGCCTCCTCACAAAATAATACCTTTTCCTTGTCCATATTTTTTGGATTTTGAATAGGACTCTCAGCCATGTCCTAATGGCCCAGAATCCTCATCTCTTTGCCCTAGATGTGTTTCATCCCATGAGAGTAATTAAGTTACCTGTAAATATCCACTTCCTGTCCATTCATCCCTGCAACATGAGCATGTTTCTTACGGTAATTACATTATGGCTGCTCTTCCATAAAGCAGTTTAAAAACAAATTAATTTGCTTCAGTGTCAGGAATGTAGACCGTACAGAATGGATTATTGTAACAAGAAGTGCACATTTTAAAAACCTGCTATCCGTGACCCTATTTCAGACAATGCATCAACACATTTAAATTTAGCAGAAATTATGACACAATGGGAAAGATTTATTTAACAGTTGCGCCACTTTTGCCCAGGGCATTTTAATGTAAAAACCTGTAAATGCATTCACTTCTTGCAACCGAGATTAAGTAGGTGCCATCAGCACTACAGTAATTGTCGTTCTTTTTAGCACAAACACGCTTCCTTTCTGTGTAAATTAACTTCATTACAGAGTGCACAAAAGTCAGTGCAAATTGCCTGGATCAATTAAAGTTTTGATATTACCACCATACCAAAATTAGGCAGTAAACCAGTTGAATTTAAAAGAGATGTTTGTGTTCATTTTCAAGTGATCACGGCTGCCATCAAATGATGATAAAATGATAGAGAGGAGTATTATAACTGGGCATATATCCAGACTTAATTTAAATACATCACTTTAATCAAATGCACATCCACCATGCTGTGCAAATGCAGAGTGAAAACAACTGGGAGGATATTTGTATAGAGGCAACACACCTGCAGCAAATGAGAGGGGGCGAATGAGCGAGAAACTGAGCATGTGCAAAATAACATTTACAAATTGGTTAATTAAATACTTGAAGACTGTTTAATGTAAAGTATATTGAATACTTTACGTTACAGTTTTTTACAATCGCCATGACAATTTGTTCAATACTTTAAAATTTCCCTAAACTCTTAACGCAGTTAGCACAACATCTCTCTGTGTAGGCTATACAATTAACACATTTATAGTTGCTTTTCCACAAAATGCATACAGTTAACACAAATTTAAAATGCTTGAACTTCTTTTACACACAAGCTCAACCAAGACCAAAACAATGGCCAAATTTACCAATGCTTTAACACTGTATGTCAGAACAGATTACACCATGCTCTAAACCTAACCTTATAGGCTAAAGTCAAGGTAATCAGCTGTTTATATTTTGAATTGAAACACAAATATATCCTCTGTATTTTATTATTTTATGTATTGAAGAAATTGTCATAGCGATCGTAAAAAACTGTAAATACAGTGAACATACGCCATTCAAATGACCACAGTTACTACATTATTGTGGTCATTATTGTGGAAGTTATTGATTTAAAAGACACTGACAACAGCTATGATACTTCTGTCAGAAGGTGAGAGAGAGGACCCAAAAGGCGTAGGCAAGTAAACAGTCTTTAATAGTGAATGCAATACGGCTGCTGAGCTGTCAAACAGAAAGTTCTTTTCAAACAAATGTCAACAAAGAGCTGTAGACCCGGGAGGATAACCGGTCCATAGAAGGGGGAACAAAAGCGTCAGGCTGACGGCCGTAGACAGTGTACCAGGTCCTGGTCACAGTTTCTCAACAGCTGGCGAGCTGGGTAGAACACAGACTGAGCATAAGCACATATAGCTGGCTAAAATCGTTAGTGGACCAAACAGGACGAGACTGGATACGGGAGGAGAAAACGGGAGGTTGCATCTGCAAACAGAGTTAATAATCTGGCAAAGAACAAAGGACAGGCAGGGACTAGAAATAGAAAAACAAATCAGAGGGGAAAGGGGAACAGATGTAGAGTGATTCAGCATAGCAGCAGGTAACGAGAGACAGCTGATCTAAATAAGTGTGCGTGCAAGTACCCGGAGGGAAAGTGTGAGTCAGAGAATGACCAGCAGAGGGGGGAAAAGAGGGAGTACCAGGATCATGACAGTACCCCTCCCTCAACGAGCGCCCGAGGAAGGGGCCTGGCGGGAGCGATAGAAGTCATCGATGAGCGAGCGGTCCAAGACGTCCCGGGCGGGAATCCAACTCCTCTCCTCGGGACCGTATCCCTCCCAATCGACCAGGAACTGATGACCACGCCCACGAGGACGAACATCCAACAACCTGTGGACAGTATACACAGGAGAGCCCTCGACGCGAATGGGAGGGGCGGCGGGGCGCAGGGGCGCAGGGGAGCACGAACTACGGGCTTAAGGCAAGAGACATGAAAGACAGGATGGATGCGGCGCAAATGGAACGGTATTTTGAGCTTGACAGAGACCGGGCTAAGGACCTTGCTAACGCGGAAGGGTCCGATGAACTTAGGGGCTAATTTGCGTGAAACGGACTGGAGAGGAAGGTTAAGAGTGGAAAGCCACACACTTTGACCACAGACGTAACGAGAACTCTTAATACGACGCCTATTCGCGGCTCGACGAACACGAGCACGGGACTTGAGAAGGGCAGATCTCACCCCTCTCCAGGTGCGTTTACAACGTTGGATAAATGACTCCGCTGACAGAACATTAGACTCCGAATCCTGAGCGGGAAAAAGAGGAGGCTGGTACCCTAAGCAGCAGTGAAATGGGGAAAGACCGGTGGCGGAGGACGGAATCGAATTGTGAGCGTATTCAGCCCAAGGAAGCTGCTAGGCCCGAGAGGTATGGTTACGAAAGGCAAGGCTACGAAGGATGCGACCGTTATTCTGGTTAGCCCGCTCAGCCTGACCATTAGTCTGGGGATGAAACCCAGAGGAGAGGCTGGCGGACGCACCGATTAGTCGGCAAAACTCCTTCCAAAACTGCGATGCAAACTGGGGACCCCGGTCGGAGACGACGTCAGAGGGAAGACCGTGAATACGAAACACCTGCTCGACGACGACCTGGGCCGTCTCCTTGGCGGAGGGAAGCTTAGGTAACGGGATGAAGTGTGAGTCGGAGGGAAAGTGTGAGTCAGAGAATGACCAGCAGAGGGGGGAAAAGAGGGAGTACCAGGATCATGACAACTTCTACAGTACTATAATATATATCTCTTTTTCTGACGATAAAGTAGGATTTTTAACAATGTGTTTGTTTAAACCTTAGGACATCTTGACTTAAGTCATTAATCTGCTGGGATCCTGTTGACAATGCAGATAGGCTGACTATAAATTATGCTTACTGTCATGCTGATAAATATACTGTAAATAAGACCAATTACTTGGAACATCACTTGATGTCTAAAGATAAATACAAGATTTCTGCAGAGATCTCAGCAACAGTTTCCATTTCTTTGTATGCATGGTGATAAAGAATCATAAAAGTGGCCAAATTAAAGTTTTCATTTCAACTGTTAGTTTTAAATTCAAACAAAGCTTAGTATAATGTATCACACAATGTCACAAGTTAACGGCATGTCTTTTATGGGGTTTTGTCATTTTTAAAGCTTCACAATCATAGTCACAATTATGAAAGCTTGTTTCTGCCAATAAAACAAATTAAAAGATAACTTCTTTTTTTTTTATCTCACATTTACACCCGGCACAATGCGATGTCAGACGTCTCGTATAATTATATAAAGTATAATTTATAGTCAGCCAATCTGCATTGCCAACAGGATCCCAGCAGATGAATGACAGAAGTCAAGATTCACCAGGGCTGCATTCAGCGTTGAACTCCCTGTTCTGATGACGCAAGAGTTGCAATATGGCAGCTGAGAAGGCCATTCTTTGTGTTCTTTTTGAAGAATTTTCAGAGCCTGATGAAATCAACATAAATACGTGTTTAATACTGTAAAATACATGCAATCACTGCCCTTGCGGTCCAAAATAAAAGAGAACATCCCCATCCCATTTAATTAACTTTTTTATCTCTTGGTAATCAATTCTAATTTAAATCATACTTTAATACCTTATATTTTCTTTATCATTTTTATGTAAAGCACTCAATTACCATTGTGTATGAAATTTGGTATATAAATAAACTTGCCTTGCAATGAAGCTAAAAATATAATCATCTACCTCATCATGTTGATATGCTATATTTTTACTATAAAATACAGAGCTGCAGCGGACACATTTGTAAACAACTTCACTTGGACCCATTTTGCGAGCTGTCTCTTTAACACAGCATGGTTTATATACAAGTCGCTGCTGATTGGGCTAACATGTTTGACACACCCACCAAACGAGAGAAAACGCATCTCAAACCCGTTGTGAAAACGCATCTCAAACCCGGAAACCGTAGCAAAACATTGCGCACCGGTTTGAGCTTTGAACGTGCCCCTGGTCACACACACACTCCTCACATGTGCAAACACTAATTGCTTAACTGATCACTAATGTGCTGATGTGCTCAGATCGTTAAAATAGGGCCCATTACGTCTGATATGTAGGATATAAACTCGAAATCGCAAGTTATAGTCAGAATTGCGAGTTTACTTTTTGTGAGTTTATATCTCAAATTCTGACTTTTCCAATTTTGAGGGGGAAAAAAGACTGTTTATATCAGACAATTCTGCCTTTATAACTAGCAATTGCGAGTTTATATAAAAAAATTCTGATAAAAAAGTCATAATTGTGAGATGTTAACGTGCAATTGCGAGAGAAAAAAAATGCAATTACCTTTTATAAATTTTATTCAGTGATGGAAACAAGCTTCCATTTTTGTAAGAACTACAGTACAATGACACACATTTCATAAACAATTATTTTATACTCTACAAACTGTATATTATATCCACTAACCCTAACCCTAAACCTACCCATCACAGAAAACTTTCTGCATTTTTACATTTTCAAAAAACATAATGACAGGGTATAGAACAACAGATTTTGGAACAACATGATGGGGAGTAAATGTCAAAATACTCATTTTGGGGTGAACTGTTCCTCCAAAGGAATTACTCTGTGGATTCATAGAGAAAAAGGCACACGGTTATTACAGACTGTTTTACGATAAGCTCCATAGATTAGACAGTGCGCTGAATTCCCCCGGTGGTCATAGTTCAGGAAAACCAGGTGATTGGATATGCACCAGTAGAGGAGACAGATGCAGAGTTGTGTGCAAGGTTGTTCTTATTTCCTCTCTCACTCACTCATCCTCCAGGGATGTGGGAAGAATCTCGCTCTCTCATCCTCTTTCTTTCTTTCTGTCTTGGCCTCTCTCTCTCTCTCTTGCTCTCATTGGCAAACATCCTCTCTTCTCCCTCTCTCTAACTATAACCTTAGACTGATGAAAGTCAAATCCAGGCCCAAGCTGAGAGAGCTCTCCCAAATGTCATAAAAAAGAGGAATAGAGGGTGTGTTGGGTCAAAGGTATAGCTATCTAAAGAATTCAGAATTTTTTTCTTGCAGGACATGCTTTTTGTATTCTCTGTGATATGATCAGAGAGAAAGACTTACATACATTAATAAACAAGCCTATAAAAAAAGCATGGCATCACCAATGATGCAATAAGAAAGCAACAAAGGGCATATGTGTGAGAGAAAAGCTTTTTGTTAGGCAGCTCTAATTAACACATAATCTGAGAAAGAGACCAGCTCATCACTCGCTCTCACTGAATGATTTCAGACCGATAAACTCGAGCTGCAGTCTCGCACCTCCAACAAGATCCAAGCTTCTTTCTCAAGACGTGTTCCAGACGGCTTTTCAACATGGCACTTTCTAAAAGTCATTCTAGCCAGAATGACTTTTATTATTCTGTCGAGTCATTCTTTAAGTTCATGCTCCAGAGAAGATGGCACGTTATGGGTCATTTTAGTCATTTAAATAAGACCATTTTAAAAGTTAAAACTTTCAAATAGTCTAGGAATGATCGTCATCTCTTTATTTTAAGCAAACTCTTAATAATTTTATATATTTTGCATTATAAAAGTATTTTAATGCATCAATTATGATCTTGTGAATAATTGTACCGTCTCGGTTACGGATGTAACCCTCGTTCCCTGAGGAGGGAACGGAGACGTAACGTTAGTGACTAACGAATGGGGGATTCGCTTAGAAGCCTATCATCTTCGAGATCTTAGAAAATGCCCAATGGCGTGCCAATGCCATGGGCATGCAGAATTTGCATATGTAACTCCGCCTCACCACGTGAGTATAAAAGGAAGTACGTGGCAATATTGCATTACATTACCTGCTGAGGAGCCAAGACTGAACTCTGCGTTCCAGCAGCACAGTGGAGGTGGCAAAGGGACGTTACGAGGGTTACATCCGTAACCGAGACGTCCCCTTTCGTTCAGTCACTACGACGTAATGTTAGTGACTAACGAATGGGGGTCCCAATATAATCACGCTACTCGGCTGTCTTCCCTGCGTAAGTGTGAGTACCCTGTCGTAAGACTAGTACGGACGAAGGACTCCCACTTATCACAGGAATACCAAGGTACACTGGGAAGCATATTCCAGTGGAGATATGCAAAGATGCCTACCCGTAGGGAGGATTTAGAGAGTACACATATGACCCGCTAAGGGCTGCATATGGGAAAACTCTAGGGTACCAGCCGAAGGTGGATTTATAACACCAGGGTGGCAGGGACTTGCCAAGGGAAGACACCTGCTCACTGAGGAGGCTTACGGTGGAAATACATGTGTGGGGGTCGCCGGAGGGGAACCATGCACACGGGGACACAAGGGTCTGGGCTCGCTAGAGGGCAGACTTACTGGTGTTGGTGTCGACAGTGCTGGAGGGACATCTGAGGAAAAATATTGCACGTATCCAGTCCGTGGGGTGGAATGGCGAGCAAGCGAAGACACCTAAGTCTGGTCCATTACCGGCCACTAGTAGAGGCGGGTACATAGTCGGACACTGGCTCCACTCTGAGTGGAGTGGGCCCTAACCCCAAGGGGACATGGTCGACCTTGCTGCTGGTAAGCCAAAACAATGGTGTCCACTATCCAGTGAGACAGCCTTTGCTTTGAGAGAGCTCTTCCCTTCCGCTCTCCACCATAACAGACAAAGAGCTGGTCTGAGGTCCTGAAACATTGCGTCCTGTCTACGTAAGTGCGGAGAGCGCGTACTGGACAGAGCAATGTCAAGGCTGGGTCTGCCCCCTCCATAGGCAGTGCTTGCAGGTTCACCACCTGGTCTTGGAACGGAGTGGTGGGAACCTTGGGCACATATCCAGGCCGGGGTCTCAGGATCATGTGAGAGTTAGCCGGCCCGAACTCCAGGCACGCATCGTCAACCGAAAATGTCTGCAGGTCCCCTACCCTCTTGATGGAGGCCAATGCAGTCAGGATCGCTGTCTTCATTGACAGGAATTTAAGATCGACTGACTGCAAAGGCTCAAAGGGAGGCCTCTGCAGAGCATTTAAAACTACTGAGAGGTCCCAAGAGGGTACGAATGGAGAGCGAGGAGGATTCAGTCTCCTCGCTCCCCTAAGGAACCTGATGACCAGGTCGTGCTGACATACCTTTTTGTCCTCCAAGAGATCGTGGTAGGCAGATATTGCGGTCACATAAACTTTAAGGGTGGAGGGAGACAGCCTTCGCTCCAACCCTTCCTGGAGGAACGAGAGCACAGACCCGATCAGGCATTTCCAGGGGTCTTCTTGGCGAGAAGAACACCAGGTGACGAAGAGGTTCCACTTCAACGCATAGGCACCACCGTAGGGGGTAGGGTACTCAAACCTGCCATGTCCCGTCCAGGAGCCACACGTGGAGGTTCCAAAGATTGGGACGCGGGTGCCAAAGAGTGCCCCGTCTCTGAGTGAGGAGGTCCTGTCTCAGAGGGATAGGCCAGGAAGGGGCTGTCGCAAGGAGTAAGAGTTCGGGGAACCAGGTCCGGCCGTGCCAGTACGGGGCGACCAAAAGGACCTGCTCCTTGTCCTCCCTGATCTTGCACAAGAGCTGTGCGAGAAGGTTCACTGGGGGGAATGCATATTTGGGCAGGCCCCACGGCCAGCTGTGCGCCAGTGCATCCGTGCCGAGCGTGCCCTTGGTCAGGGAATAAAACAGGCTGCAATGGGAAGAGTCGTGGGAGGCAAACAGATCTATCTGCGCGTTGCCGAACTGTTCCCAAATTAGCTGGACCATCTGGAGATGGAGTCTCAATTCTCCCGGAAGCGGCTGAACCCGTGAGAGCTCATCGGCTGCATGGTTCAGTACTCCCGGAATATGGACAGCACGAAGGGACCTCAGGCGCTTCTGACTCCATAAAACGAGATGGCGGGCGAGTTGAGATATACGGCGGGAGCGTAGACCGCCATGGTGGTTGATGTACGCTACAACGGCCATGTTGTCTGTCCTGACTAGCAAATGTTGACCCCTCAGCAACGCTCGGAAGCGGTGCAGGGCGAACCGTACTGCCAGCAACTCGAGGCAATTGACATGCAGAAGGCGCTGGGGTCCTGTCCAGGAGCCCACGGCTGCTTGTCCATTGCACACGGCACCCCAGCCTGTGGCAGAGGCATCCGTCGATACGACAACATGCCTGGAAACTCGTTCTAAGGGCACACCAGCTCGTAGAAAGCTGAGGTTCGACCACGGGGTGAGAGTCTGCAGGCAGGCCCGAGTCACTTGTACCCGGAGCGTGCCATGCCCATCTCAGGACTCGGTCGCAAAGCCAGTGCTGAAGCAGTCTCATATGAAGCAATCCGAGTGGCGTTACCGCGGCTGCAGATGCCATATGCCCCAGGAGCCTCTGAAATAACTTCAGTGGAACCGCACTCTTGCTCTCGATTTGACAGAGGCAAGTCAGCAGCGACTGCACTAGCTCGTTCAAAAGCTGTGCGAACATGGCGACCGAGTCGATGTCCATACCGAGAAAAGAGATCCTCTGCGCTGGGCAGAGTTTGCTCTTCTCCCAGTTGACCCGAAGGCCCAAGTGTTGGAGCACTAGATCTCTGTGTTCGCAAACCTGCGCTCGAGAGTGGCCCAGTATAAGCCAGTCCTCGAGGTAGTTCAGGATGCGAACCCCGTGCTGCCTGAGTGGCGCAAGGGCTGCCTCGACAATCTTCATGAAGACGCGATGGGACTAGAGATAGCCCGAATGGGAGGACCGCATACTGATATGCCCGCCCCTCAAAAGCAAACCGTAGCAACGGTCTGTGTCGAGGAAGGATGGAGACATGGAAGTAGGCGTCCTTCAGGTCGATCGCTGCAAACCAATTGGCTGGACGAACGCATTCGAAAAGGCGTTTCGCAGTCAACATCTTGAACGGAAGCCTGTGAAGGGATCAGTTCAAGATGCGAAGGTCCAGAATTGGTCGTAACCCACCGGTTTTCTTGGGTACAATGAAGTAGGGGCTGTAGAACCCGGACTTCATTTTGGCTGGAGGGAGAGGCTCGATCGCACCCTTCGCCAGCAGGGTGGCAACTTCCGCACGCATGACAAGGGCGTTGGCCCCGACCATGGTATGGTGGACTCCCTTGTAGCGGGGAGGAGCCTGCACGAAATGAATCGCGTAGCCAAGCATGATGGTCTTTGCGACCCAGCAGGACAGTCCCGGAAGCTGAAGCCAGACTTCCAGGGACTGCACCAGCGGGGTCATTCGGACCACAGACGTACCCAGGGTGGGGCAGCGAGGCAGCGTTACCGGCCCAGACATGGGAGGCGTTTGGTCGTCCCGGTGTGGGGGCACGGTTAACGGCTGCATCCTAACAGAGGAGATCAGGGAAGGACGTGCGTTCCACTGGGGTCTGCTCTAAGAGGAGGCTGGTGACAGAGAGGGATGCGAGTGGCGGAACCCGGGGGTGGCACACACTGCCATCGCCGGTCTCTGGGTGCTCAGGGATGGGATTGTCAGTTCTTTATTTAACCACATTGAGGTGCTGCTGACCAGGGGGCCAGCAGCTGGACAAAATATTCTCCCCCGGCCCTCCACCGGGGGAAGGAGTGGCCCTGCTGCCTGGAAAGAACTGCCCATCCCTGAGCTGTCCGCGTCAGGAGCTTGGCCTGGCGTTTTTTCGCGGGCTGCGGGGCTGGAGCGGACTGGGGTACCTTCCTGCGGTTACCTCTGCGCGGCCCGGGTAGAGGCTGCTGCGTGGGCGGCTGGGTGGAGGCAGCAGCTGACTGCCGGGGCAATATGTGTTTTATGGCCTCAGTCTGCTTCTGGGCGACTGAGAACTGTTGGGCAAAGCTCTCAACCGCGCCGCCGAATAGCCCATCCTGGTATATGGGTGCGTCGAGGAAACGTGTTCACTCGCCATCACGCATATCAGCCAGGGTGAGCCATAGGTGTCTCTCCTGGACCACAGCTGTGGACATCACCTGACCCAGGGAGCGTGAGCGAGGTCGGTGGTGGCACGCAACTCATCTCTGAGTCCTGGATCAGCTCCACCCTCGTGCAGGTCACACAGAAACTTGGCCTGGTAGGCCTGAAGAGTTGCCATGGCGTGCAAAGAAGTGGTGGCCTGCCCCGCAGCTCTATAGGTCTTCGCCACCAGGGATGACGAAAACCTACAGGCTTTGGAGGGGTGCTTTGGGTCACCGCGCCGGACACAGTTGCATCGCAACAGAGCGTTCGACTGGGGAGACCCCAGTGTACCCTTTAGCCGCGGCTCCATCGAGGGCGGAGAAGGCGGAGGAGGTCACGAACGGTCGCGGGAAGACAACGGGTTCTTCCAGGGCCGCGCAAGCTCCTCATGCACTTCCGGGAAGAAAGGAATTGGAGGGGTGGCCGGACGGGTGTCCGAACGCGCCGCCCCCAAAAACCAATCGTCTAACCGCGAGCGCTCAGGTCGGGGCGGAGGGTTCACTCCAACCCAAACGTTGCAGCTGCACGGGAGAGCATGGCTGTCAACTCTGGGTCCGACTCGGGCAATGCTGGCACACCCGATGGCGGCAGCACAGCCGAATCATCATAAACTATAAACTAAGCATGTATTTAATAAAGCTCCAAAAACAGCTTGTTTGGGTATTGTGGGATTTGTGATGTCACACAGTCGTTAAGACATTTGCATATGCCTGCCTCCAGAGCAAGACATCGACGAATAGTTTTACATCATCGCACCTAGACCCCGTCCAGCACTGGGGGGGTAGCACCGACACATCGCTGGGCCTCTGGGGCGTTCTATCACTACACATCAAAATTTGATTGGCTGATGATCCACGTCAGTCAAAGTTATGATTAGCTATTCTACTAGTGCTGGTCCACAGAGCTGTGATGTGTTTAGATGATGAAAATACAGCTCACCAAAAATGACTACATTCTTTCTGGAAATATAATTGTAACGTACTGAAATAGACAGTAATTGAATTTAGACACGTTCAGACACATTTATATATTTTTGATTTTGACAGGGCCAGCAGAGAAGGCCTTGATGGCCCTGACAGCCCACCACTGCCTAATAATCCCCATCCATTGAATTGGCTCTATCACCTTCTCTCCTCTCCACCTATAGCTGGTGTGTGGTGAGGGCACTGGCGCCGTTGTACTGTGGCTGCCGTTGCATCATCCAAGTGGATGCTGCACACTGGTGGTGGTTGAGGAGAGACCCCTGACATGAGTGTAAAGTGCTTTGGGTGTACAGTAGTACATATAAAAGCACTATATAAATGCATCATTCATTCATTCATTCATTCATTCATTCAACTTCATTTGTAAAATGTTCACTTACGTGGATAATTCTTTGAAATATTCATAAATATTAAAATTAATGTTTATTTTTCCAAAATTGTAATCATTTGGGGAAATTTTGGTATGTCACCATTTGACTCTTTTTTTTCTTTTTTTTACCATTTTGCAAGTTTTAAATCAAATACTTTTATTAACATTTAAGTCAAATAAAAATAATTTATAGAAAATAAAATCACATATTCAGATGATTATTTTCTTAAAAAGGGTACATAACATACCCAGTTTCTGCCAATCACATGTTAATCATGAGTATTGCATCCTTCATATCTTCGAAGAGTCTTTAGTTTTATCATATTTATAAAAGACGCTGTACCAATTCTTTCCGAAAACAGCCAAACTCGTGGAGGCCAGCAGTGGGCGGAGCTAAAGAGTCACGAACACACTTGATGTGTGCGCATTACCCCTTGATAACTTTCGATTCACTATACGTTCGTGTTGTTTACATTATATGCACTTACACGCGCCGATTGCCAACAAAACAGACATTTGATGACAGTTTCACTCACCGCCTGCGGTTTCGGCTCATGACCGGGGAACAAACAGACACACTTGCAGAACTCCGTTGCTGCTCCGGGAAAACAAACTGTATCCACTGTTTCCTTAACACTGGGTTATTTGGGAAGCTGAACAAGGTTATCTTTCCCTCACAACCAAAAACACACTTCTTTAGTGACATTGTTGATTTTGTGGTCTGAAAACAAAATGACGGCGCTGCAGAAGGACGATGGATGCGCTCTTGCCCTAGCTCTGGTAGATGTGTGCATGCCCTCATCTGGGAGAAGTGCCCATACAAGGAATTCCACCTTTTATGATGCCATACTCGGCCATACAAAAAAAAAAAAAAAAAAACTTGTTTGAATCCTGGATGAGTGTGTTTGGTCCTACGTCCAACTAATTTTTAGAAATGTTGGCCATGTTTAGCATGAGAATCCAACTCTTTAACAGTGTAAATAAGTCAGAATGCATGAAATAGCATTAGACTGCCCTTTTAGATAAATGCAATGCCATTTCAGACAGAATAAAATGGACAATGTATGCCATGATGAAATATTGACTAAATCTAAAGGGCAAAAAAAAAAACACTGTAAAAACTCAGAAGGTAGCACTTCAGTGACCACGAAGCATAGTGGATTATGCAGCTTACACTTCTTTAGAAACCTGAGTATTTAAATAGTGTGTACATTTGAGGAGAGGTCAGAGTTTAAGTCCAGAGCTAATTATGGCTGAAAAAAGTCCTTTAGGCTTTTATAAATCTCCAGTATACTTAAGGAGATGCCTCCTTTATGGCACATTGCAGTACATTTGACAAGCTGTCTTTCACAAGTTCCTTCTGCATTTCACTGATTTAGAACCTCCGAACGAAACCCTCTTGTAAAAACACTGGTAGAGCATGCCGCTAGCAACACAGAGGTCATGGGCTCGATTACCAAGGGAACGCATATACTGATAAAAATGTATAGGTTGAATGCACTACAAGTTTCTTTGGATAAATGTGTCTGCAAATGGATAATGCATGAAACAAGCAGACAGGCTTGTGATGCTTTAGCTAATTAAACCTCAACATCAGAATAGGGTGAAAACCCATTCGCACACAATCCAATCACACCTAGCCATGATGTAAGTCTCTGTCTTTGCAAAGATAAAAAACGCAGCACTTGTAGCATGTGCCACTGAAAATATTCCAGCTTAAGAAGTATATATCCCAGAGGGTCAACAACAAATGAAACCTAGCCAATTCTGAATAAACTACACAACAGGAATTCTTCTGTCCTGGCAGGTTTGTCCCCTCATGTCACAATGGGGAGCGTGTAAAGAGTAGGTTAGCAATTTGAGATTTGCTAGTGCTGCATGTGAAATGCAATCAGTCAGCAGCTGCTGAGTAATGTGGCGTGGCTGTCACGCCAGCACCACCTTTTTTCTCTTTGCCACTCTTTTCCACCGAGAGTGCGGCGAGAATTTCAATGGCTGCTCTCATCAAAAGAGGATGTTGACATGCATCACGCGAACAGCACCGCTGGCTCTGACAGAATGTTAAACGCTCCTGTTTCACGCGGCAGTCTGGGATTTATTTGCAGTTTTTGCATTTTTTGTCACTTTTCATCATCAACATTTTGGTAATTAGAGGAGAAATCCCACCGCTGTGGTTCCTTAAACACTCACAGACAAAAAATAATATTTTACGTTCAAAAGGAGCTTTGAGTTGCACATCTAAGAATCTGTGAGAATAAAAAAAAAAAACTTTAAACAAATGAGGACTCTTAGGAAAAGTGTAACTACAATATGATTTGAATATGCTCCAAGCACTTGAAGCAAACGTTTCAATGCATCATGATTGGGTCATACTGTTCAAATGTGATTTTATTCTTTGAGATACAGGATTTTGATTATGATTTGATTATGATTTTATGATTGGCCTTCACTGAAGACAGAATATCTTAATTTCTTCAGAAAGTTCTTGAATGTGCATTGTGTTCGTTTTTCATGAACATAAGGTTAAAATAATAGTTCAACCCATATATTAGTATTATTATTTTTTTTATTATATTATTATATACACTGATCAGGCATAATATTATGACCACCTTCCTAATTGTTGGTCCCCCTTTTGCTGCCAAAACAGCCCTGACCGGTCGAGACATGGACTCCACTAGACCCCTGAAGGTGTGCTGTGGTATCTGGCACCAAGATGTTAGCAGCAGGTCCTGTAAGTTTCGAGGTGGGGTCTCCATGGATCGGACTTGTTTGTTCAGCACATCCCACAGATGCTCGATTGGATTGAGTTCTGGGGAATTTGGAGGCCAAGACAACACCTCAAACTCATTATTGTGCTCCTCAAACCATTCCTGAACAATTTTTGCTTTGTGGCAGGGCATTATCCTGCTGAAAGCGGTCACAGCCAAACAAAGCAGGAATACCGTTTCCATGATACATGGTCTGCAACAATGCTTAGGTAGGTTGTACGTGTCAAAGGACCCAAGGTTTAACTCGGTGAACAAGAATCTGCACACTCCTGTTGCTGTTCCCAAAGATTTATTAAAAAAGACAACGTTTCAACCCTTTGGTCCCTCAACCCTTAAATTCTTTATCTAAACTAGCACCTGCTAAAAGTTTATTGGATGTGGACGCACAATTCTTCTTTGAATCCACATTGCTTAGGACCCAAGATTTCCCTGCAGAACATTTCCCAAAGCATCACACTTCCTCCACCAGCTTGCCTTCTTCCCATAGTGCATCCTGGTGCCATCCTGGGAAGCGACGCACACGCACCAGGCCTTCCACATGATTCATCAGACCAGGCCACCTTCTTCCATTGCTCCATGGTCCAGTTCTGATGCTCACATGCCCACTGTTGGCACTTTCGCGGGTGGACAGGGGTCAGCATGGGCACCCTGACTGGTTTGCAGCTATGCAGCCCCATACGCAACAAACTGTGATGCACTGTGTATTCTGACACCTTTCTATCAGAACTAGCATTAACTTCTTGAACAATTTGAGCTACAGTAGCTCGTCTGTTTGATCGGACCACACGGGCCAGCCTTCACTCTCCACGTGCCCATGACCTTGATGCCGGTTCACCACTGTTCCTTCCTTGGAGCACTTTTGATAGATACTGACCACTGCAGACCCACAAGAGCTGCAGTTTTGGAGATGCTCCGACTCAGTCGTCTAGCCATCACAATTCGGCCCTTGTCAAACGCGCTCAAATCCTTACACTTGCCCATTATTCCTGCTTCTAACACATCAACTTTGAGGACAAAATGTTCACTTGCTGCCTAATATATCCCACCCACTAACAGGTGTCGTCATGAAGAGATAATCAGTGTTAATCGCTTCACCTGTATGTGTTATATAAGATAAAAAATAAAATATATATGTTTATTAAATATGTATTTTTAATTAAATTATTAACTCACTCATGTTATTTCAAACTAATATGTTGTCCCAAACCTTGAAACAAAAACTTGTATGGTCCTTTTTGGAGTTTGACAGACATGTCACTATGAATTGTCATTGTATGCTGCAAAAATCCTCTTTTTGTTTTTTTAAATAGAAATAACAACACATGGGTAAATAATGTGAATGACAGAATTTTGAGATGACAGAATGTGTCCATCACTGCATCCGAAATCACACACTGTACTCTCTGAGTAGGTACTAAATTTGAATTTACTTTGCGACCATTAAAAAAGTATGTTCTATAGAAACTGGATATACTACATCTGCCATGTTGCTGTCATGTGACATACAGTCAGTTGTGTTGCTCCACTGCCATTCATAAGTCCTCTCCCATGGCCTCATGGGATAGTAAACTGTCCATAGAATGCACATCTCAGAATCTTGTTGGAAGTAGTAATTCATCCAGGGTCTTTTCTGCCACTGTTTTTTCATATACTATTTATTCGGACATACTACTTTTGGCATGCTATATAATAGAGAACTATTCAATTTCAGCTGCAGCATGTGTGCTGTAAGACCTTCATTGAACTATCTGGAGAAGTTATGGTGTTGTACTCAGAGTTAGCTGAATGCACAAAATGGCTCAGTGCAGTCAACAGAAACAAAAACACAACAAATTGCATGGTAGGGGTCAAAGGTTATATTTTCTGGAAAGTGTGAAGGAACAGACTACCATACATTTACCCTGGAAAAGACAAATACAATCCGAATGATTTCCTTCATAGCTTTTTCTTCACAGCTAATAGAATCCAGAAGTCCCAGAGAGAAATCAAATCTCTGTCTCACTTTTTCAATAACAGAGCCTTTATTTGTGGAGTCAACACATACAGGTGATCAGGTGCTGTGGAGGAATACCCATTCTGAGCCCCATTAATGCGATCTCATGTTTAAATGTCTGTGCTGCTAATACCTGGTTTCATATCTCCCAAGACAAAAGATGGCTGATCAAATTGTGGGTTACCTTTCAAACCTTTTCAGATATTTATAATAGGGGGCGCTGCAGGTGATTGTGAAGGAAAGAAGTCTTTGGGATATAAACTATGTATTGTAAATGTTCACAACTACAGGTTTTCCAAACAAATGGAAAGAACAAGCAGAGATGTGCACAATCAATCTTTAATTAACTCTTGCAAAGGTCATTCAAAAGACACAAGACTTCAAAAGAAAATGCACAAAATCACAAAGAACGTTTACACAAAAGAAAAAACAACAACATGATACCATCCAGTGGCCACCTGTAGGTGTATATCTTGAATATCAAGATCCCAAGGGATAATTCAATATTTGTGAAGGTAAGAGAAAAGAAACCCCCAAAATAATTGAATTCACACAATAACCTCAATTGACACCTTCAAACAAATCATAACAAACAAAATTAACCTCACTCAAATAAGCAACCAACACCACAATCCACACACACACACAAAAAAGAAAGAAATATAAACCCTCCCAGTCACAGTAGATAATAGTCCTTGATGGTTAGGGAAATTGATAACAGGCAATCAAAGGTGGCAATAGCCACTCACAGTATTCAAGAACAGAACAACAACAAAAAAAAAAAAAAAAAAAAAAAAAAAATACAATTAAAATACAATTAAATCAATCACAAGAAAGTATAACACCAACAACACATACACACAAACACACTCAACCACGTATTCCCACAAGCGCTCACAAGAAGACGCGCCACTAAATCAGGTTGGTGCGGCTTGAGCATACACACACACACGATCGTGTGTAGTACTTGAGGGAAACCCAACACCGCGGGACGCAGTAACTAGCCGCCACACAGCAGAAAAACAGCAGCAGACAGATTTCTATAAAATAATTACCCAAAATGGTCATTAAATCACAAGTATATTAAATCTAAAATTACATTATGTAACAAACAACTTACAAAGTCGCATAAAACTTACCTGCAGCAGAATTGACTGGCCCTTAGTAAGAGTGGTGAACAATCCACCACTACTGCCTGGAACACGTTAAATAAACAAGCCACCATTACTAAACGCCACTGCTAAAAATAATGCGGCAACAATTCCATGCAGTGACATACCCTTAAAATGCATTGATGCGGCTGAACACCCTCAGGCCCAAGATTAGACAGGAATTTCAGCCTCATAAAGGTCCACGGTGCTTAATATGAGCTCAATGCTTAACGCAAACCAGACCACTCTCGCGACGCATGAGCGCAACACCTGCATACCATGCCAGAGGAAAATTGAAAGTAAATGGGAAATCCCTAAATTTTTAAAGAGGCTGAGAGCTTAACTTCCGCCCAGCTCCATCCATTCACGCAACACAGTGTCCAGTTCACTACTAAGTTACCTGCTATAGCTCAATAAACTCCCCACTGGAAGGGTTTCAGGACAAGCACGGCAGATACAACTCGAGTCACTTTATGAGCTTTTATTGCGCATGTATACACAATAATCATCCACAACATAGGAAGCCTGAATGCTCCCGCTACGTTAGCCTATCAGCTGGATATTAGTGACATTATTTCGCTCGTTTTAGCTAGTTAGGTTGTAAACCTGCAATGAAAACACAAACACCAGAATCAACTAATGAAATTACACAATCATCTGATATTAAATTTTTGATCTGAATTACTAGCAATGCCAGTTTACAGTCACTCACCGGCAAGGCGTACCAGTCCTGACCATCAATAGAATGAAAATGAAACTTAAAAGGCGACGTTAGTGCACTGTGACTAATTAAGCATATACAGACACAAAATGATTATCGGAACGATAATAAAACAAACCTGTAACCTAGTAAGATTATAACATATAAGAAATATAACAAAAATGTGCCTGCATTTGGAATAAGATGGTAAATGTACACACTTATTTCCTCAAACACCCCAGAACATAATAAAACACCCATCTTTTGAAATATATATATATATATATATATATATATATATATGTATATATATATATATATATATATATATATATATATATATATATATACATATATAGTCATACTCAGATCTAGTCAGAAAATGAGTCTGATACTGCTCCATTGGGCTGTGATTATGGGGGCGTGTTTCAACTAAACCAGGAAAGAAAATGCCTCTGTACTCAATTGGATAGACCTACAACAAATCAGAGCAACGGAGCGACGCATAGTTGTCAACAAATCAAATCAAATCAAATCACTTTATTTGTCACTCTACCATATGCACAAGTGCAACAGTAGGTGAAATTCTTAGGTGCAGTTCCGAGCAACATAGTAGTCATGACATGACATGTACAACATTTAAGCAACAACAGATTACACATCTGATGCGCACACAATTACTCACAGCACAGTATACACTACAATAAACAATAAATAATTTACACAATGTGAGTGTAGTTCTCACAGCTTTAAACAATATACACATACTTACAATATACATATACTTAAAACAATATACACTAAACATACATTAAACAATAACAGTATACATTAAGCTATAGTAATAATATACAATGTACAGTATACAATATGTTCACAAATTGAAGTCCAAAGTGCAATAGATGCTGTATGATAAATAAATGTGTATATAATGTGTGTGTATCTACAGTGGGTTGTGCTGAGTGATATTCTGTCCAGAGTGTGTTATGATACTGATGGATCAGGAGTTAAGGAGTCTAATTGCTTGTGGGAAGAAGCTGTTCTGGAGTCGGCTGGTGCGTGTTCTAATGCTGCGGTACCGTCTGCCTGATGGCAGCAGTGAGAGCAGCCCATGGCTCGGGTGGCTAGAGTCTCTGATGATCCTCTGAGCTCTTTTCACACACCGCCTGGCGTAAATGTCCTGGAGGGAGGGAAGCTCACCTCCGATGATGCAGCTGGCCGTGCGCACTACC
Source organism: Romanogobio albipinnatus (assembly GCA_023566225.1). Lineage (NCBI taxonomy): Eukaryota > Metazoa > Chordata > Actinopteri > Cypriniformes > Gobionidae > Romanogobio > Romanogobio albipinnatus. The sequence continues at coordinate 8,917,965 of CM042257.1, forward strand.
CTTTGCAGGGCCTTGCGGTTGCGGGCGGTACTGTTGCCGTACCAGGTGGTGATGCAGCCAGTCAGCAGGCTCTCGATGGTGCTGCTGTAGAAGCGTGTGAGGATGTGGCAGTTCATTCCAAACCTCCTCAGCCGTCGCAGGAAGAAAAGGCGCTGATGAGCCTTCTTCACAACGGCCTCAGTGTGGACGGACCATGAGAGTTCCTCTGTGATGTGGACACCGAGGAACTTGAAGCTGCTGACTCTCTCCACCGGTGCTCCATCGATGGTGATGGGGCGGTGTTCTCTCTCATTCCTCCTGAAGTCGACCACCAGCTCCTTGGTCTTGCTGACGTTGAGGGAGAGGTTGTGCTCCTGACACCACCGTGTCAGAGTGTGCACCTCCTCTCTGTAGGCCGTTTCATCATTGTCGGTGATAAGACCTACCACCGTCGTATCGTCAGCAAACTTGATGATGGTGTTGGAGCTGTGGGTTGCCACACAGTCATGTGTGTACAAGGAGTACAGGAGTGGGCTGAGAACACAGCCCTGAGGGGCTCCAGTGTTGAGAGTCAGTGATGATGAGATGTTACTGCCCATTCTGACCACCTGGCGTCTGTTTGACAGGAAGTCCAGGATCCAGCTGCATAACAGGCTGTTTAAGCCTAGAGCCCGGAGTTTAATGTCAAGTATGGAGGGCACAATGGTGTTGAATGCTGAGCTGTAGTCCACAAACAGCATTCTCACATATGTGTTCCTCTTTTCCAGGTGGGAGAGAGCAGTGTGAATTGTTGATGAAATGGCATCATCAGTGGAGCGGTTCGTGCGGTATGCAAACTGCAGTGGGTCCAGTGAGGGGGGGAGAACAGAGCAGATGTGGTTTCTGACTAGTCTCTCAAAGCATTTGCTGATAATGGGGGTCAGAGCAACAGGACGCCAGTCGTTTAAGCAGGTGGTTTTTGACTGCTTAGGTACAGGAACAATGGTGGACGTTTTGAAGCATGTGGGGACCACAGATAGGGAGAGGGACAGGTTAAAAATGTCCGTGAAAACTCCAGCCAGTTGGTGCGCGCACGCTCTGATCACGCGGCCGGGAATGCCGTCTGGACCCGCTGCTTTACGGACGTTCACCCGCCGGAAGGATCGGGTTACATCCGCTAAAGATACGGAGAGTGCACTAACCTCTGTATCTTCAGCCGCGAGCTCTCTCTCCGCGAGGGCGGTGTTAGTTCCCTCAAAGCGAGCATAAAAGGTGTTGAGCTCGTCCGGGAGAGAGGCAGCGGTGTTCACGGTGGAGTTTGTGTTCCCTTTATAGTCCGTGATGGTGTTAATTCCCCTCCACATGCTTCTAGAATCGGTGGTGTTGAACTGTCCTTCAATCTTGTCCCTGTACTGGCGTTTTGCTGCTCTGATGGTTTTCCGGAGGGCATAACTTGCTTGTTTATGCTCCTCCGCATTACCGGAGTTAAAAGTGGAGGTCCGCGCATTGAGTGCCGCGCGAACATCCCCATTTAGCCACGGCTTCTGGTTTGGGTACAGCCAAATTATTTTGGTCAGAACAACGTCTTCTACGCACTTCCTGATGAAACACGTTACGCTATCAGCGTAGGCCTCGATGTCGTCGTCAGAGGCCGACCGGAACATCTCCCAGTCCGCGTGATCAAAACAGTCTTGGAGCATAGAGTCTGATTGGTCCGACCAGCACTGGATGGTTCTGAGGGCGGGTGCTTCCTGTTTGAGTCTTTGCCTGTATGCGGGCAAAAGGAGGATGGAAGCGTGATCCGATTTGCCAAATGGTGGGCGCGGGAGGAACTTGTAACAATCCTTGAAGGGGGAGTAACAGTGATCCAAAACATGGTTCCCTCGCGTGTTGAAGCTAACATGTTGGTGGTATTTGGGTGCAATGCGTTTGAAGTTGGCTTTGTTAAAGTCTCCGGTCACAATAAACGCAGCCTCAGGATGCGCGGTTTCCTGCTCACTCACTGTCCTATACAGTTCCTTTAGTGCCCGGTCTGTGTCGGCTTGTGGGGGAATATACACAGCTGTGATGATGACCGCGGTGAATTCCCTCGGTAGCCAGAATGGTCGACACAGAAGCATGAGAAATTCCAGATCAGGAGAACAGAAAGACTTGATAGAATGTACGTTCCTCTGATCACACCAGGATCTGTTGATCATAAAACATACACCCCCGCCTTTGCTTTTCCCGGAGAGATCTTTTTCTCTGTCCATTCGGTGCACGGAGAACCCCGTGGTTTCGATGGCCGAATCTGGAATCTCAGCAGACATCCAAGTTTCTGTAAGGCAGATAATGCAGCAGTCCCTCGTGTCTCGCTGGAAAGAGATCCGCGCTCTCAGCTCACAGAGTTTATTGTCCAGAGACTGAACATTAGCCAGTAAAATACAGAACTCAACTGCACGAATGCTGGAAGAAAAATTATAATTTACTGGTGCTGTAAAAAGAATTTAAGGATACATGGAGTACTTACCAACACGATCATCATTTTGGAGAGAAATAGTAAAGGTGAATGCATATACCAACAAGTTCTCCGTTTAGGATTAGAACAAATTCAACCCAATTGCTCTTTGGGGACGTGAATGATTATGGTACTGTTGAGCATCTGTCCATCATCGTATAAAGTCCACCCTGACAATTTGATTGGCCCGAACAGCTCTGGTTCGAGCATAGTTGCTCCACAATGGATCAAGTCCAGACCAAACTTCCCGACCTCAAATGTTGTGGGTGGGGCTAAGTTCGGCTGGCATCCAGGCTAACTTGCGCCAGCACAAACCCTCTTTTGCCGTTACAAAAATACTGTCAGGAAAAACCACTTGCGTGTCAGGGTTTGAAAGTGCGTCTCATGTATGAAACTTATGTGTACACATGACGGGCGGCAATAATATTGCAAGAAAAGCCTGACGTGTACTGACAACTGCATTATTTAACCACATTTTCTTCATTACAATGTTAAAGCAAGTGTCAAGTAAATTTCATACATAATGTTTCTACTTCATGTAACATGACAGTTCATACTGGAGGGAAGCCGTTCTCATCATGTGAATGGGGAAAACATTTCTGAGGGCGTGGTGAGCTCGTGTCAGGGGCATGGGTAGTGAGCCGTTGGAAGAACGACCCACAACGTCCAATAGGAAAATTCAACTGCAGTAGCCACCGTTCAACCTTAAGAGGGCAGCACTTAGATGGTTTTACACCATATATTATATAATTAAAACCCTTTATACCCAAATGTCAAAACATTTACTCGAATCAATGAACAGCATTAATAAAGCCCCAGATCATTAACTAAAAAAAGTTGGTTTAGGTTTTAGTTACCCTTTAAGATCAGTAGATCACTTACAGAACTTTCCACTCCCATCTGTGTTTTTTAATTTCCCCTGTTTAGTAAATCTGGCTCTCTGTGTCCTAAGAGACAGGATAAAAACAATGAAAGTCATTGACACAGATTTGCTAAACTAGTTGTGATCGTTCTATGCGGCCAACACAATGAAAGAGAAAAGGTGAAATCACAAGGGATGAAGATCAATTTAAGCCTGTTTCCTTTTGTGTGTAAGCGAGTTTGTGTGATTGACTCAAGACATTCAGAATGACTTCTGCTAATAATCACAGATGAGGATACTAGGGGCTGTAATTAAAACGTATCATGGTCTAGTAGTCAGCAAATTATGGCATATGCATATCAAACTAGAGCAACCTTGGCTCAAATGCTTGTTTCACTTTGTCAAGGATGAATGTAATCACTGAGGACATCTAGCTCATATTCAAAACTACAACATACAGGCCAGAAGTACAGAATACTGTATATACACCGTAATGCTCAAAATACTTAATTGGTTTGAGCAGGACAAACTTCAAATTAAACAAATTAGTTTAGTTAAAATAACTGTTATGAGTATTTAGAACTTTTTTATTCTTTTGAGTTCACAGCACTGATATATTTCAATATTCAATATTTCATATTCAACATATTCACCTTCAAGTAATCTGACCTGTTGTATTGTTTTGTTTTGAGTTGTGAACTAATTTCCTTTCATTTAGACAAGCGTAAATTTAATTGAAGCTTTTTATTTTATTTCCCAGCATATTTTGCTCATGGTACTCCACAGGGAGAGTAAATGCTAAAATGATTATTTTTTGTGCAAGATTAATGGTAGGGGAGATTTAGTAATGATTGTTTTGTTATAATTTAGAAGAGTTTCTTTTAATGTGGGTTTTTGGAGAGTTACCATCATGGTGAAAAGTGGCATATGCTAAATGCTAGCAGGGATAACTGCAGGCTGAAGCAATGGGTGTGCCAAAAGGTAGGAAAGACATGGGGCATGCAAAAAGGGATGGAACATACCAAAAGGTTTTTACAATTGGATGCAAAAGCTTCCTGTTCAGCATAAAAGTGAGCCATAAACTCACCATTGGCCAACAAATTAAAAGGAAACAACAAATCCAACACAATTCTATAAGACCAAATACTCTTCTTTCACTGTAAAAATAGTGACAGTGATATTGGGAATATTACATTCAAAAGTATGATACCTTCGGAACTTCTGCATGGCGCAGGTTACTGACGTCATCACCACCGCGACTTTGTTTAGGGGTTAAAGTGGATCAATCATAAAAAATAAATCATAAAAAACTAATTACAATTATTATTTTAAAGATAAAAATGTCTCCTGACACTATAGTCACTAGCTGTTCATATTTGGAAGTAACCTGTTTTAGTGTCTATTGCCATTGTATTGGTAACACATATCAAATACATTATGCAATTAGTAAGTTTTGAACACTACCGTTTTTGTACTTTCATTTAAAGTGCATACAAACTAAAAACAATGTTTTGCTTGATAAAGACAAATATATGTTTGATAAAACACTCACCACATCATTATAAAATAGATGAGTAAAAACTGTTTAATAACCTTCTGTTAAGTGGCATTAACCAGTTTAGCAAACAGACAAAACATTTTATCCACAAAACATGTATTCAGTTGTCATTTTTGAAGTGTCAATTCATTTTCTGTCATCAAAGGCTTGTGTTCAAAGTCAAAACACAAAGAAAACTCATTCCTTCACTCATTCATACTGTAGTAGCAGTCCATAGAACAGAAGCCATCAAACTCTTTGTCTGAATAGAACACAGTGAAGACCCCCTTCTTTTCATTGCCGCAATATCCAGTGGTGTTTTTGTAGATGAATCCATAGGCATCACACCTGGTCCTTTGCAAATTACTATGCGTCTTGTGTATTTTTTAGTTAAAATCACTGGTTGCACAAAAAAATCGATATAAATCGCAGACTCTGATGTCTTCAATACAAACGCAGTCATTGCTTCGTCTCACTGTAACGTGTCTGTCAACAACAACTAAATAATTACCAAAGTTGAAAGATATAACGCAAAGGAAACAAATTAGGATATCGTATACATGAATTACCTCTGCCATTTTCTTTCAGTCTAAAGGAAATGACGTATAAGTATGGTTACTGCTGATTGGCCAACGCAATTGGTCTTTCACCAATGAGAAACCTTTCGACACGCCCATTACTCCAAGCTGCAGCTACCATTGTCTCGGTAAATAATCTTTTAAGTTGCTGTTCTTATTCAGTAAGTGCTACTGTTAACATGTTAGCAAATGATGCTCTGTTCACACCAAATGTGAATAGAGCATCAAAATCACATCTACCGCGTCTAGTTGGACGCTTGAACATTTTGAATCCATCTGTGCGTCCACAGCGAATTGGACGTGCATATAGATTGAGCGTTTGAAGCGAAATAGACGCGTGTTCAAGACGCTCCAGGAGAAATATGTCACAAAACACCACTCTGCCTATTTTAATTTTCATTAAAAGGTAACGTCAGTGATTTAACATTAGGCTTTGTATCAGTAGAAATCCGGTAGTATATTAAAATTATGGTACTTTCCCCCCTCATATCCCCCTGAGACGAGAGAATTATGCATTTTATTTTTGGAAAAATTCCTCCGATCACGCAAATATCGTAATTATGCGTCATCTGAAGATTTTTTGGTGAGAGGCTATAGACTACAGCCAGTAGAAGGAGCTAGTTCCGCATGTTATCAACCCGCCCATAGGGGAGAGATCTCACGCACAGAATGTAAGACACAGACGGCCGCACGGACATTCATAATAACGGAGCGCGGTGCAGAGTAAAGTGAGTGTTTCAACTATTCAATGAATTCCTGTGATAGTTTAGCTTCCATATGCGATCTGAAAACGTGCCAGACTGGCGCTTACCTCAGTTCTGCTCAGCTCTTCGTGAGGAATGAAATCTGACACTGCTGCGTCTATGCCGTGACTTTCGTTCGGCTCACTCACACTTTACTGAAAAGACACGTTCAGTTTTTAATTGTAGTGTTTATTCTCTAACTGAACGAAATGATTGTATTACTATGAAGATCAAAACGACGGTGTACGGAGTGGCCTCGCAGGGCAGCGAAGCAAGTGCATTCTGGGAGTTGTTTTCTTTCATCCACATGAAACAAAAATACATTTTCTGTCTTTTCTCAGTCTAGAAGGCACCAAATTCAAAAATAATTTCACATTTCTACTGCATAAATGACCCAGTTTAAATACAAAGCTTAATGCTAAATCACTGATGTTACCCTTTAAAAAGATATATTAAACATTAATAGCCACACAAATGTGGTCCAGACAACTCCTACATTATCTTCACTGCATATATATTTAATTATCTTTAAAAAAATAAAGTTATGAACTTCTCTTTGCCCAAAAAACGATTTGGCAGACAACAAATTATAGATTCATGACACCAAAGATCGCCTGTTAGATCCACACAAGATGAACCACAACAGGACATCCGAGTCAGTGGCAAACGTCAGAAGGACTGGTCGAGGAAAGGCTGCTCTCGCTGGGGTTAATGATTACTGAGTGCCCGGTGATCGCCTGGAGTTTTAAAAAAAAATATATATTTTTTTTTTAAATAGATGCTCTCTTTATAAATAAACCACAGATTCGAGCTTCAAACAACTACATTCTCATCTAAAAAAAGTCTTAAAACTAAATTTTGTGACACAATAGTAGTATTTTTAAATTATGTAGGGTTTCTCATCACGTCGCTTTACCATGTGACAGCAGCAAGCAGGCTCCTGATTGTTTAACGCAACGTGAATTGACTCCAAAGTTTACATTTTTCAACTCGGGCGTCAGACGCAAATTCACTCCAAAGTGTGAATGCACAAAAAGCACCAAAGACTCAAAGAGTTCATCACTGGTTCAAAACAATTAACATTGGTTGCAGAAAGTTATATAAACGCGTGATATAAACTCGCAGTTGTGTGTTATAAAGTCAAAATTGCAAATTCTGACTTTTCTTTCTTGCAATTGCAAGTTTAGCCCATATCTTGCAGAATTGTCAGATATAAACTCGCAATTGCGACTTATAAAGTCCAATTCTGAGGAAAAAAACTCACAATTCAGACTTTATAACTCGCAATTGCGAGAAAAAAAGTCAGAATATCTAGATAAAAAGTCACAATTACCTTTTTTTATTTTTTATTCTGTGCCGTAAACAAGCTTCAATAGTCATAATGTATGATTAAGAGCTCATATTAAAAACTGATTTTATAGTTAAGTCATGGCAATAAACTCTACGCCTTTTAAAGACTTATATATTATAGCAATATATTACTTTAGGGAGTGATCCTTGCCTTTTATTTTGGCCATAGTAAAATTGAAAATGTCCTGGAAAAGTCCTGGAAAATAATCACTGAAAAAGAGTGGGAACTGATTACCGTCAAATGTTTTGAGTTAAGCCAACTTATTCGGGTTTACAGTGTAGGAAGAACAGATATTACATGAATTACAAAATAGATTGCAAAATAGATTACACTGATTACAACATGTATCAAATGATCAATTGTGTATTGTAAATTTTGGAGGCCCACACATTACATGCAGAGAAAAAAATATGTATCGTGGCCACGAATTAACAAATTGTTCCCAAGACTTACTAATACGTCAACATGTTTTACTATTTCATTCCTTGGTTTTAAGTAAATGGTGCACAATATAATAATTTGTTCTCTCGTTTTACTAAGCTAAAACTTATGAGAATATGACTGGTTCCCATCATTTTATATATATATATATATATATATATATATATATATATATATATATATATGAGAGAGAGAGAGAATTTTGAACATTGTCTGGTCCTTCTAAAAGACCAGCAGTAGTTGCTTGAATTGTTGCACCTATTCTACTTTATATTTAGCACATTCTCTGCTCATTTTGAATTACATTATTTGCAATTATGTTCAGTATAAACAGGTTGAGCTATAAAAGAGCAGCACACCATGATGGAGAATAAAATAGCAACATTAGTCTTTGCTTAATAGAGGATGAACTGTCACTTACCAAGGTTCCAACCATATGCAATCAAAATAATGGAGGTTATAATAATAATAGTGTCTAATAAACAACTGCTCAGGGAAGAGGAAAGCTGTGGTCCTATAGTTGTGTAAATATAAAGGACAATGTAACTAATGGTGAAAAATGGATGATAATACAATTTTATGTTAATATTATGAAATGCTGTGACTTGAAATTACAAAACGTGTATATTACACTTAAAATAATATAATTGGTCAACTACATGAACATTTTGCCTTGATTTTTATTCTTGCAATATTACTATGCTGAATCTTTATGCAACACTTTTCCCATAGATCTCCAAGTATAGTAACACATATACAGTGTTTGTTTTAAATAAAGCCAGTACAATCTCCAACATTGTGTATACGCAGATGTGTCCTAATTGCGAGTCTAAATCCCAATCACAAAGATTAATTTCACTCTTACTGTTTTATTGCTGTTTGTGCCACAAATGAACCTGCTTAAGGAGGTAGTTTTGCTAAATGTAGCTCGATATTTCCAATTTTGCCACTGAAAGCGGTTTTCAAACACAGCCCATTGATTTCAGTGAAGATCAATTCTAATGTTTCCCGAAATTGACTGTGTTGTACATATATCTGTTATCGTTGAATTGCTTTACAAAGGAGAAAGATGTACAGTGTACAGCCAGTCATAATTATCACCAGACATACACTCACTAAAAAGAGGTGAATACTATTATGTGAATTTGGAAACATCAACATCAAACTATTGTTTCAACTGCTTAACATGTTAGAATCATGCTAGCAACACATTGCTTGCCACATTCTTAAATAATTTACTGTCCATCCCCTGGAGCTGATTGCGCAAATAGACTGTAGAATTAATGATTGCAAATGTTGTGGTAAAAATCCAAATCAAGCAAGCTGAAGGAACATGACATGTTTTGATCCTGTTTGGACCATGGGTGCCAAAACAGATTCAGATCAGCTACTGTAATCTGGAACTAACTGTACACTGAGTATGCAGCAGACAGCTTACTGCTAAGCATATATGTACAATTACAGTTTTTCTCAATCGCTTTGGATCAATTGTCAAATGAGACCATTTTCCCTAAAACCACATGTTCCTGTATCTGAACAATTAGTTGTACTCATCAGATTAGAATGTATTATTGATTTACACAAATTGCATTTGTTTGGCACATGTTTGCAGTTGTCAACAATTTGCACAATGACTAAATGCACATGGCTTGTTGATCAAAACCGATGAGTTGATCCATTCAGTGATCAAAACCTGTTAGACATGTTATATTCTAGAAATATATATGATTAGTATCTATAAAGAGTGGTCCAAGGAAGGAACAGTGGTGAACCATGTGAGATGGTGGTCCAGTGGGTTAAACCATGGACCTGATATGCAGAAGGTTGCTGGTTCGATCCCAGCGGTCACCACCAGTGTGTCCTTGAACAAGGCACTTTACTCCATGTTGCTCCAGGGGGATTGTCCCTGTAATAAGGGCACTGTAAGTCGCTTTGGATAAAAGCATCTGCCAAATGCATAAATGTAAATGTAAATGTAAACCAGTGACAGGGTAATGGGCGGCCGAGGCTCATTGATGCACTTGGGAAGTGAAGGCTGCCCCGTGTGGTCAAAACAAACAGACGAGCTACTGTAGCTCAAATTGCTCAAGACGTTAATGCTGGTTGTGATAGAAAGGTGTCAGAATACACAATGCATCGCAGTTTGTTGTGTATGGGGCTGTCTGGGTGCCCCTGCTGACCCCTGTCCACCACTGAAAGTGCCAAAGTGGGCATGTGAGCATCAGAACTGGACCATGGAGTAATGGAAGAAGGTGGCCTAGTCTGATGAATCACGTTTTCTTTTGCATCAAGTGGATGGCCGGGTGCGTGTGCGTTGCTTACCTGGGGAACACATGGCACCAGGATTCATTATGGGAAGAAGCAAGCCGGCGGAGGCAGTGTGATGCTTTGGGCAATGTTCTGCTGGGAAACATTGGGTCCTTCCATCCATTTGGAAGTTACTTTGACACGCATTGTTTCAAACCATGTGCACCCTTTCATGGAAACAGTATTTCCTGGTGGCTGTGGCCTCTTTCAGCAGGATAATACGCCCTGCCACGAAGCAAAAATGGTTCAGGAATGGTTTGAGGTGCACAACAACGAGTTTGAGGTGTTGACTTGGCCTCCAAATTCCCCAGATCTCAATCCAAATCTTAAAGGATCTGCTGCTAACATATTGGTGCCAGATACCACAGCACACCTTCAGGGGTCTAGTGGAGTCCACGCCTCGACAGGTCAGGGCTGTTTTGGCAGCAAAAGGGGGACCAACACAAGCATAATGTTATGCCTGATCATTTATACAGGTGCTGGTCATATAATTCGAATATCATCAAAAAGTTTATTTATTTCACTAATTCCATTCAAAAAGTCACACACAGACTGATATTTTTAAATGTGTATTTCTTTTAATTTTGATGATTATAGCAGACAACTAAGGAAAATCCCAAATTCAGGATCTCAGAAAATTAGAATATTACTTAAGACCAATACAAAGAAAGGATTTTTAGAAATCTTGGCCAACTGAAAAGTATGAACATGAAAAGTATGAGCATGTACAGCACTCAATACTTAGTTGGGGCTGGTTTTGCTTGAATTACTGCAGCAATGCGGCGTGGCATGGAGTCGATCAGTCTGTGGCACTGCTCAGGTGTTATGAGAGCCCAGGTTGATCTGATAGTGGCCTTCAGCTCTTCTGCATTGTTGGGTCTGGCATATCTCATCTTCCTCTTCACTCTATGGAGTTAAGGTCGGGCGAGTTTGCTGGCCAATTAAGAACAGGGATACCATGGTCCTTAAACCAGGAACTGGTTGCTTTGGCACTGTGTGCAGGTGCCAAATCCTGTTGGAAAATGAAATCTGCATCTCCATAAAGTTGGTCAGCAGCAGGAAGCATGAAGCGCTCTAAAACTTCCTGGTACATGGCTGCGCTGACCTTGGACCTCACACCAACACCAGCAGATGACGTGGCACCCCAAACCATCACTGACTATGGAAACTTTACACTGAACCTCAAGCAACGTGGATTGTGTGCCTCTCCTCTCTTCCTCAAGGCTCGGGGAACCCGATTTCCAAAGGAAATGCTAAATTTACTTTCATCAGAGAACATAACTTTGGACCTCTTTTTTTCCTTTTTGTCTTTAGCACAGGCGAGACGCTTCTAACACTCTCTGTTGTTCAAGAGTGGTTTGACACAAGGAATGCAACAGCTAAAACCCATGTCTTGCATGCGTCTGTGCGTAGTGGTTCTTGAAGCACTGACTCCAGCTGCAAGCCTATTGCTTGTACACTTTTTTCTACCACATCTTTTCTTTCCCTTCGCCTCTCCATTAATGTGCTTGGACACAGCTCTGTGAACAGCCAGCCTCTTTTGCAATGACCTTTTGTGTCTTGCCCTCCTTGTGCAAGGTGTCAATGGTCGTCTTTTGGACAACTGTCAAGTCAGCAGTCTTCCCCATGATTGTGTAGCCTACAAAACTAGACTGAGAGACCATTTAAAGGCCTTTGCAGGTGTTTTGAGTTAATTAGCTGATTAGAGTGTGGCACCAGGTGTCTTCAATATTGAACCTTTTCACAATATTCAAATTTTCTGAGATACTGAATTTGGGATTTTCCTTAGTTGTCTGTTATAATCATCAAAATTAAAAGAAATACACATTTGAAATATATCAGTGTGTGTTTGTAATGAATGAATATAATATTCAAGTTTCACTTTTTAAATGGAATTAGTGAAATAAATAAACTTTTTGATGATATTCTAATTATATGACCAGCACCTGTATAGACATGTTGTATAGAATAGAAAGCAGTGAAAAAGAAATATTTACATGGTGGAAAAAAACACTAATGATTTTGACCAGTGTGGCTCACGATGACAAAAACACTTTATTTTTGTAGCATTGGCCAATTTACTGACACAATAACTAGGTTTTGAAGCATGAATTAAATGTTTTGGTGACTACATTTTGCAGACATGCTATAGAGTTCTGATGTTGCAGCAAACAATTGAACTTACAGTTTAGAGAATGTTAAAAATGTACCAAAGCAATCGAGAAAAACTGTAAAAGGGGCCATGTTTCTATGCTTTTTTTTTTGTATGTTATTTGTGTTGCATGCATAATACATACTGTTGTTCATTAGGGCATGTTAAGTTGCTGAATACTAAATAAGTATGATCGTGGGCGGCCATATGTTAATGATTCCTTAAGGGTTTCTGAATGACCCGTATTTGAAGAGGAAGCATTGTATTGCTTGTGATGTTAAAATAATGCCTGCATGGTTGAATGGATACAAGAATGGGAATGCATTGTAGTTTCTACTTCACTCTTTTATTTGAAAAGTACAAGGAAAACCCTGTTGTCCATGATATGTTCTTCATGGTGTCCAGAAAATGTTTAGGAGATGTATAACTTCGGGCCCTATTTTAACGATCTGGGCACATGGTCTGCTGCGCACGGTGCGGTGCACACTTAAGGCGTGTCCGAATCATAGACTCTAAAAAAATATGGAATAGTGTCCATGATGTCACCCATAGGATTCTGATGAGCAGTTTTGAAGTGTAAAGTAGAGCTGAGCTGGCCATTGCCATCTTGGCAGCGCGTCACTCCCGGATAACAGAAAATGGGCAAAAAGGCGGGACGTGGGCGGAGCTGAAGTGACGCGATGACTAACAGACAGCAGATAAATGGCTGTCACTCAAAATGGCCACGCCCTTAATTATGCAGAACTTTAAGGCTTTATATAATGTAAATGAATGAGTTATAAACAAATTCACCCCCCTCACAGTTGTCATGAAGGGCAAAATTAGCTATAAAGACCAAAACCACAATTTGTACCAGGCTGTAAACATGTTTTATTCTGCTGTAAAGTTGAGCATTTTAACATGGGGCTCAATGAGATTCTGCTCCCTTCTGGAGCCAGTCGGTGAATTGCAGTATATGTCACTTCCGTATTGGCTTCAAGAGAAACTGCGGGAGGTTGCCGAATACACTTTTGCTAGTTTAACAACGGAAAAAATGGTTGACGGTCCAAATAGTCCAAAAGGGTTGTACATAAACACGGGTGTGTTTTGAGCGTAACATGCAATAAACCAATCAGAGTCTCATCTCCCATTCCCTTTAAAAGCCAGTTACGCTTGTACCATGACAGATTCGCTATTTACATGGCGGAATTTGCAAGTGGAAAGACTGAACGCTTCTCCAAAGAGGAATACTTTCATTTTTATATTTAGAAATGTTTGTGTGCTGCTGCGTGTCCCTGTGTGTGTAATAAGCAGAGTGTACGCGCAATGTGCACCCTCCTATAGGCGCATATTACTAACGCACCTTTTAAATAACACAAAAAAAAACTGCGCTATTGACTTTAGACCAGGTTTTTTTTGGTCAATGGCGCAGTCATTTTCAGTTGCCTCAAAATAGCAAGGCAAGGCAAGTTTATTTGTATAGCACATTTCATACACAGGGGCAATTCAAAGTGCTTTACACAGAAATGAAGTTAATATATTCATAAGTGAATACAATAAAAATATACATAGTATAACAGTTATAGTGGGAATTAAAAGAAAATATAAAATAAAGATGAAATCCCCTATCTGGGGTGGAAGAAAATGGAGAGTCAGGTTTACTTTAAAAATATTTGTCAGGTAACTGTGCGTTTAGACAGTACCCTTACAGACAAATCTTCTTGGCCTAACTTGAGGGCGTTCTCTAGATGTTTTACCCGTCAGAGCAGATCTAAACGGGTCTTCCTCGCACCGGAGCGAGTACTCAAAAAATATTTGTCAGGTAACTGTGCATTTAAACATTACCCTTACAGACAAATCTTCCCGGACAGGAACACCGGGGCTATCACTACTTTGTTCGACCGTCAGAGCGGATCTACGCGGTCCTTCCTCGTACTACCAAGGCTATACAGATCTATATCCGTCAGAGCGGATCTAAACGGATCATCCTCGCACCGGAGGGATTTCGATTTAGCGCTCACCCGTCTCTCAACCTCTTCCACCCTAGTCAGCCTTAAACAAAATAAAAAATAAATGAATAAAAAGTATAATTAAAACAGAAATAAAGTTAAAATATTCATAGAATAAAAAGTAAAATTAACACAGTAAAAGCATAGGATAAGGTGCAATCAGTCGGACATACAGTAGCAAAGCTCATTCATTAAATGCACTGAACAGATGTGTTTTGAGTCTGGATTTGAAAGTGGCTACTGTTGGAGCACATCTGATCTGTTCAGGAAGCTGGTTCCAGCTGCGGCTGGCATAATAGCTAAATGCAGACTCTCCTTGCTTTGAGTGAACCCTTGGTATTTCTAATTGACTTGATCCTGATAATCTGAGTGATCTGTTGGGTTTGTATTTAATCAGCATATCTGCAATGTATTGAGGTCCTAGGTCATTGAGTGACTTATATACAAGTAATAGTACTTTAAAATCGATCCTAAATGTAACTGGAAGCCAGTGTAAAGACCTGAGGACTGGTGTGATATGGTCATATTTTCTGGTTCTGCTCAGGATCCTGGCAGCAGCGTTCTGTATGAGCTGCAGCTGTCTAATGGTCTTTTTGGGAAGGCCGGTGAGAAGACCATTACAATAGTCCACCCTGCTGGTGATAAAAGCATGAACGAGTTTCTCTAAGTCTTGCCTGGAAACAAAGCATCTAATTCTTGCAATATTTTTGAGATGATAGTAGGCTGATTTAGTTATTGCTTTGACATGACGACTGAAACTCAGGTCTGACTCCAAAATCACACCCAGATTGGGCCCTATCATACACCTTGCACAATTTAACGCGTGACGCAAGTGTTTTTTTGCTAGTTTCAGCCTGATGCAGTTAGCAACGCGCCAACAATGCGCCTGAACACATGGGCGAACAGATGGGCGAATGCATTTGCTATTTGAACAACGTGGCGCTGGACATGAAAATGATAACTGCATCAGGCTGAAACTAGCAAAAAAACACTTGCGTCACGCGTTAAATTGTGCAAGGTGTATGATAGGGCCCTTTATGTTAATGGCGAACGCAATGGAGAGAAAAAGTTTGGGAGGACCAAAATTAGCAAACCATCTTTAAAGTACACTTTTAGTATTCTGTTATTTCCTTTGATATATATTTTCTCAATGAGCATGTTTGTCTTGTTTTCCATTAAAAATATCTAAACATCCCTACAAGTTCTTCTAAGACCATTGGCATTTTTTAAGCATGAATCCAACAAAACAAGACAACAAGAAAAAGAAAGAAACTTTCTTTAGGATTCATTCCCCTTTAATACAATTTTGTGGCTCTAGCTTATATCTAAACATTTTCAAAACAAGATAAATCTATTTAATAAAAATATATATTTTCTGCTGTTAGTTAACTGATATTTATGCTTATTTATGCTGTAAAAACTTGTATTTGTTATTTTTTTTAAATGTCAAGCTGGAATTATAACAATCCATCATGACTCAATCAATAACTCAATTTATATCCGCTCTCTCCTTGTGCACTTTTATTGAGATATTAGGATATTGTGCTATATTCAATATCAGGCCCTTCAGCTTCTTTTTGATTTTTTTTTTTCTCTTTGGTCTACCTTTGAGTCTTTGAGGTGAGTCTCTCTTTGTGTTTGGCCTTTGTGGAGCATTTTCCTCCTGACTTTGAAGCTTGGTTGAACATCCCACAGCCTTAGTGTTTGTTCCTTTGCAAAAAAAAAAAAAAAAATTACCACCTGTCCTACTTGGTTTCTCACCCCTGACTATATGCTTCTTCCCAGTGAATCTCCTCTCCGACTGGAGAGAATATGGAAGTCTGCGCTCATTCTTTTGGGGTCAGTAAAGGATAGACGTTCTACAGGACGATCGGATCATATAACTGGAGCGGATTCTAGACCCAGCTGATCTCTTGGGAAGTCATTATTCCTTCTAGGGAACCAATGGGTGGTGCGGTTCTTACAAGTGCATACATTTCACAGACAAGAAGACCAATGTCTGATAAAAAAGAAAATTGAATTTTTACATCAGTTACATAACATTTTCAGTAACTTTCACAGTTACTGATGTTCACATTTATATATCCATGTATATTTTTAATCAGTTTGGTGGGTTTTGTAATCTCGCTGTCAGCTTACATATTCCCTTTCTCTTTGTAGTTTCTTTCGCGTAGCGTCTCTGTATATGCGCTATGTCAGATTTAAACGAGCTCACCCTTAAGGCTGAGGGCAAATGTAATATCTTTGGATATCCTCTAAAAGTTTCTCTTTATTTTGAAAATGCACAGAGAGAGACAGAGAACAAAGGCAGAACTTATCAACATTCACACAGCTATATTTAGAGCTTTCCTCATGGCCTTACTTTTATAGGTAATATTGTGCTGCAAAAACAATGTCCCTGGGTGAAGAACTGTCATACATCAAGTCAGACAGAGATCTGACGGTGTTAAAGGTACAGGAAAACATATGTTGGATATCATTTCGCCTCTAAAAATAGATCAAAACAGCAATCCAGCTGCAGAAATCAACTTTGTCTTTCCTATGTACTACATTTTCTTGTCTTCATCATACATTCAATTAATATTAAATATATGTCTTGATATATTGGATAAAATATTTAAAGATGTTTTAAAGTTGTTTTGTTTATCATCATTAATGCATATACAGTATGTTAAATAATTCCATGCTTTTGATTGGATTGTTTTATTTTTTCCTTTGACTAATTGAAATGTTTCAAAACTATGGAGCCCTGCACATGTCATGAGGACAACAAAATAAATATAAATTGTGGTCACAAATTAAGAATTCGGTAACACTTACCTAGTCGGTTAGACTGGGGACAACCCTTTTGGAACATTTGGACCGCAGACCATTTTTTCAGTTGTTAAAGGTCCCGTTCTTCGTGATCCCATTGTTCAAACTTTAGTTAGTGTGTAATGTTGCTGTTAGAGCATAAATAATACCTGTAAAATTATAAAGCTCAAAGTTCAATGCCAAGCGAGATATTTTATTTAACAGAAGTTCCCTTTCAAAGCCTACAGCGAACGGCCGGCTTGGACTACATCCTGGTACTTCCTTCATAAATGACATCAGTAGAACAGTAGAACAGACTAACCTCCGCCCACAAGAATACGCAAAAAAAGGGGGCGTGGTCTTGTTGCTGTCCCACGTGGAGAAGAGGACGGTCGCGTGGAGAAAAGTAATTGTTGCGTTTGAGTGTGTTTGACGCCATGTCGTCGAGACGCTGTTATTTTCATCCCGGAGTCAAATCACCTTTGGTTGGCTTTCCCAGGGACGCTGTAGAGATCATTGAGCGCATAGCCGCATACATCTCCCGTTAAGAGGCGTGACCTTTCTGTACAACTTGCGCTAAGCTGCTGTAGAATCACAACACAGGAACCGTACCATGTGCGCTAAGCTGCTGTCGAATCACAACACAGGAACCGCTGGCACAATCAGAACTCGTTACGTATTTCTGAAGGAGGGACTTCATAGAACAAGGAATTCATCAGCCCGTTTTTAGGACAGTGAAAACAGCGGTATACAGATAAGTAAATTGTGTGAAAAATACTGTGTTTTTTTACACGCGAAACATGAACACATGTTATATTGCACACTGTAAACACAATCAAAGCTTCAAAAACACACGAAGAACGGGACCTTTAAACTAGCAAAAGTGGACCATGTGCTTCAGACCATGCACCCAGACTGTTAAAATAGGGCCCGAAGTTATACATTTCCTAAGTATTTTCTGGACACCATGAAGAACATATCATGGACAACAGGGTTTACAACAGGGTCAACATATACAAGATTGACTGACTGCCAGACTGACTGACTGACAGTTCAAAAGGTTCTGTACTTTACAAAAAACTAATTCATAAAACCAGTGGAATTGTGTTATAATTTCAAAAACACTTCAAGCTGTGCTTGAATGTCCGGGATATGATAATAATTTTTATACATTTCATGTAAGATGCATTAGCTTACATGTGCATTCTGAAGTCTGTCAGACTCCACACTGCCACGAGCAAAAAATTTACAACAAATCTCATTTGACTGTCACAGTTGATGCGTCGTGAAAAATAAGAGCAGATTCAGGCACTCTTCTGTCTGGAGGAAACTTCTCACAACGATTCATTAATGAAGCTATCACACACATGAATGGTTTTATATTATTACTATTTCACTGTCCTCTCCTGTGGATATTGCTATTTCAGAGTGAATTGCCCTGATGTAAAGGATCTCAGGATGAAGTGAAGACTCTGTTTCTGATCATTCAAAATAGGTCTCGGCTCTTAAGCATAATATCTGAAAGAACCACAAAATCCATGCCAGCACACTGGTGGCGAATTGTGCTTTTCAAGAGTGGAGCGCAGATGTCCGATATCAATAGAAATGTTTATACAGATCGATTTTGGTCTCTACAATGTTGCTCCTAAAAGTTGCTCAAATTTCATAATATTATTCTTATATAATTGATATGTGCAAAGGAAAAGTGAAGTGCTCATAGTGCTTTAACAGACTCCCAATTAAGTTTTTCATAAACTTTTTAAACGTGTAGATATTTTACATTTACAGTGCATCCGGAAAAGTATTCACAGCGCTTAACTTTGTCTACATTTTGTTATGTTACAGCCTTATTCCAAAATGGATTAAATGTATTATTATTTATTTTATTTTTTTATTCGTTTGTTTAAAATCTTTCCAAATGTATTTAAAAATAAAAAGCCACCACAACTCTTACCTAGAGCTGGCCGCCCGGCCAAACTGAGCGATCAGGGGAGAAGGGCCTTAGTCAGGGAGGTGACAAGAACCAGATGGTCACTCTGACAGAGCTCCAGCGTTTCTGTGTGTAGAGAGAAGAACCTTCCAGGTGAACAACCATCTCTGCAGCACTCCACCAATCCGGCCTGTACGGTAGAGTGGCCAGACGGAAGCCACTCCTCAATAAAAAGCTGCATGGAGTTTGCCAAAATGCACCTGAAGGACTCTCAGACCATGAGAAACAAAATGCTTTGGTCTGATGAAACAAAGATTGAACTCTTTGGTCTGAATGACAAGCGTCATGTCAGGAGTAAACCAGGCACCGTTCATCACCTGGCCAATACCATCTCTACAGTAAAGCATGGTGGTGGCAGCATCATGCTGTGGGGATGTTTTTCAGCGGCAGGAACTGGGAGACTAGTCAGGATTAAGGGAAAGATGAATGAAGCAATGTACAGAGACATCCTTGATGAAAACCTGTTCCAGAGCGCTCTGGACCTCAGAATGGGGCGAAGGTTCATCTTCCAACAGGGCAACGACCCTAAGCACACGGCCAAGATAACAAAGAAGTGGCTACGGGACAACTCTGTGAATGTCCTTGAGTGGCCCAGCCTTGAACCCGATTGAACATCTCTGGAGAGATCTGAAAATGCAGTCAGTCCTCCAAAAAAAAAACCCTGACTCTATAGGTCGTTTTTCAACTACCTTATTACGACCGTTATTTACGTTTTTAAGTCATGCGACCTCTAGCTGGAGTAAAAATAATGACAGTGTCGTGTTACGTCTGTCGTCATGAAATGGCGTATGACTGTCGTTACCAATCAAAATGCATGTTTGTTTAAATGCAATGTGTGGACTTTTTATCACCATTTGTCATATTTCCACATTTAGCAAAAATATTTTTTTATTAACAAATACACCCAGCCCACCCCTAAACCTACCCAGTGATTTATAGTGCATATACACTTTATGAGCACATGCGGAATGCTTGGGATCGAACCCATGATTGCATGATCACATGATGTTGTATTTTGCAATGCTCTATCAATTGAGCTACGCAAAACCCGAAATATGACGCAAACAAAAGGAAACAAAGAATTAAAATGAAAGTGTCCTGTTGTCGATAGGGGCGCAATTTTAGTAAACGCTCCTATGGGTCGTATTTCAGGGAAGTGACAAACGACCTATATAGGCGTATTGGTTGGAGGACCTGATGTGAAAATGGCAGTGCACCGATGCTCCTGATGGAGCTTGAGAGGTCCTGCAAAGAAGAAAATGAGAAACTGCCCAAAAAAAGGTGTGCCAAGCTTGTAGCATCATACTCAAAAAGACTTGAGGAGGCAATAATTGGTGCCAAAGATGCTTCAACAAAGTATCGAACAAAGGCTATGAATATTTATGTACATGTGTATATTTCGTGTCTTTTATTTTTAATACATTTGCAAAGATTTCAAACAAACTTCTTTCACGTTGTCATTATGTGATATTGTTTGTAGAATTGAGCAAAAAATTTAATCCATTTTGGAATAAGGCTGTAACATACCAAAATGTGGAAAAAGTGAAGCGCTGTGAATACTTTCCGGATGCACTGCACATTTTGCTATCTAAATGCTGCTGTTCACCATGGTTTAAAAATTGGAGTGTTTCTCTAGTTCTATTTAGTGCTGTCTGCCTAATTGAATTGTCGATCTTCATTGTTTTATAGCCTGATAAATGCTTCTCTAAATGTTAAAGTCAATTGTAAGTGTAATTGACTTTAAGATATATCTCCCTTAAATAGTGTCAATGTGGTTGGCTGCTTTTAGCTTGTAGTTTTTATTTAAATAATATTGCTCAACGAGCTATGGTTTTAAAATAACTCCCTCAACACTGATAAAGCCATCATGTTTGAGAACGTTCTCAGCATTGTTGTAATAATCTTTAATTTAATGGCGTGCGAGCTGAACTTTGAGTTTTTTTTTTTTTTTTTTACTATTCCTCGGTTTTGTTTCTTTTCTCATTTGAGAAGAATGAAACGGCCTTGAACAGAGTAGAGCTTCTGTGATACCGGCTTTCACTGTTGATTAATAGTCAAGTGCATCTGGCACATAGAGGGAGAATTTTTTTTACTTCAGATGAAGTTCATCATGGCTGCCAAGGATGGAGGAACAGTGTGCTTTCTTCCAACTTCTATTTTGTTTGAAATATCCTCCTAAGACATGCAGGGCTATTCAGGGGGGTTTGAGATTCAATTTCTTGAATGGGAAGCAACATCCATTTCATAATACAAAATACTTGACCTATCTCACTGTCTGCATCTATGACAGGAACATAAAAAAAAAAAAAATCAAAATCTGCTAGGCCAAAAAAAACCCTGTGCAGTTGATTATCCAGTATTATGAATCTGCCAGCCTTGCCTTCAAGGCCTAATCAGTACCGTAACCCACAGCTTATGAGGTCAAACTGAATTTGAAGTAAGTTTTTCTTTTTTGTAATAGCTTATTTTCAAGGTACGCGTGGATACATATTCATGCGCTGAGTTTTCATAGCTTTGCAAAAAATCTGCTCTGTCAATAACTTCACAAGGGAAGGTCGAAACTCACAAAACGATTATATATTTAAAAGAAAAAAATGTCTGAGCTTGGCAATCTTCTCCGCCCGCCGCATCTCTCTGACTCTGGAAAGAGCCGAAGTATCAAAAGCATCGAAATCCAGCAGACCACACAATATTCGGGATACTTTTTTTTTTTTCCTTTTTCTGAATCTTACATTCATGAACGGTTCTGAATGGGAAACGCTAGTCACATAAATTAAATACCACGTTTTTTAAAAATCATTCTGCAAAGGTGCAAAGCACCTCTTACCTTTCACCATTCGAATGAAGTAGGCAGCCAGGCATACAGATGATGGAAGCTGGAGAACAACTTAAAAAGATGGATGATAAAGCCGGGACTGGATATAATGTACTTGTGAAGAGGTCCCCGTAGGTCTGCACTAGAAAAACATCTTAGAAAACAAGGCTTTTGATAGCAGTGCCAATTCACAGTGGCTTCACCTTTCTGTGTAGGAACAGCCTGTAACAAATTAGTCAGGTTCTGCGGACACAAACACCTGTGCACTGGCAGCATTAGAGATCAGATGGCACACTACAATTCACTCTCTCTTCAATGAAGACATACTGTATATGTTTTAGTTTATTTAGTTTTAGTTATTGTAGTACTTCAAACTAAACTAAATGAAGTTGCCTTCCGTCTTAAAAATAAAGGTCTTTATTTGCATTGATGGTTCCATGAAGAACCTTTGACATCCATTGAACCTTTTCTTTGCACAAAAAAATATTAAAATGTTATTCACAGTACATTACTTTTTCAAGTAAAGTAACATTACTTTTTAATTTACATCAAAATATCTGAGTTACTTTTTGGAGGCCAATTCAATACCTCTAACTCGTTGTTGTGCTCCTCAAACCATTCCTTAACTATTTTTGCTTTGTGGCAGGGCACATTATCCTGCTTTGACTCTTTGACTCTTTGACTTTGAAGTAACATCCACATGGATGGCAGGGCCCATGGTTTCCCAGCAGAACATTTCCCAAAGCATTACACTGCCTCCTCCGGCTTGCCTTCTTCCCATAGTGCATCCTGGTGCCATGTGTTCCTCAGGAAAGTGACGCACACGCACCCGGCCATCCACGTGATGCAAAAGAAAACGTGATTCATCACATCAGGCCACTTTCTTTCATTGATCCGTGGTCCAGATTTAAGAAAATTGTTATTTAAATAATGATGTAAAATAAAAATGAAATATTTAACATTCTGCAATATTTGAAGTTTATTAATCAAATAAGTGAATGAGCATGATGTTCTTCTTGCTTCTTAGCTCTTTAAACATTTTCAAATTTCCATGCACCTCGAGTGCAGCTGTCATTTGTCAATCTTGTTTTCTTACGAAGTCTTGTCATAGATGCATATCAGAGGAAAAAATGAAAGAAAGTTATCTGAGACTTAGCTTTCATCTTCTGTTTCCCAAATGATAAACCCGAAAGAAATGAATGTTTGAGTTCAGGGAGATCAACATTTTCAATAGCAAAGAAAATAGCTTTCAAGCCAAAACAGATCCTCTTTCTTTGAACCTAACTTTACAGTATTTTATGAACAATATCAGAAGTTCATATACAATGCCACAGAAGCTCCTGACCTTTCTCAACATCTGAATGCAATAACTTTCTCTTTCTTTTTTTTCTTCACTGTCTCCCCTTTTGACACTCCGTGGCTATCTCTTTCTCACTCACATTTGTGAACTGCACACTTCCCCATACTGAGAACGACACCCACTGCTCCAAGCTGGAGGGGCCCATTGAAAACCAGTCTGGACTGAGCCCACCCTGTGTGGACTGCTGTGTTTGATTAGGTACGTTTGGTTTGATTGACAAAGACTGCAGGGAGATACAGACCACAAGAATAGCTAATGAAAAAAAACAAGAGTTTTAATCATGAACTGGGGAAAAAAAGGTATTAATTAGCACTGCGCTCACACAGAATTGGAATAAAACATTCAGTCATTAGATAATGACATGAATGATTTGAAAATAACATTTTAAATGATAATTACAATCTCAATGGGGGAGATGACAAAATCCAGGAGTAATATTTAGACTTCTTGGGTCTTACTGTCACAGAAAATTTAACTGTGCACATGTAAATATCTTCCGTTAGATAGATGGATAGAAGGAAAGAAAGAAAGAAATACAGGAAGGAAGGAAGGAAGGAAGGTGGCAGGAATGGTGATGCTGTGTCCATCACCGTATTTGCTGTCTTAGCCTATCAGCGTCGACTCTGGGCTATAAACATGAGTGTGTGTGCTGCCTGGGATGCGTCACTATTGGGGAACTGTGGCATCGTTAACACGCTTACGTCATCGCTGCCGGAAACCGGATGCGAGTACTCGAGACGGTAAGGAGAACGCGCTGCTAGTTTCTGTGAGCTATAACGTGTATTTACGAGAGGTGTGTTCTGTCTACTGCATGTTCTAGAGATGGTGTGTTGATCGGAGAGCTTGTGTCTGCTTTCTGCTGCACACGCTTGCGGCTGTTTCTTGCTGTTGCACTTGACTGGATGTGGACATGAGAAAAGGTAGGAAAACTGCGCTGGTAAACATCGTTAGTTATATGAGGTATGCCTCCTGTAAGTGTTGTACCGTGTGGATCACTGTTTGACCTCCCCCCCTTTTCTCAGCTGTGGAAAACCTGACTTAGTTGCTGGATTACTGTTGTTCTGCATTGGTTCTCATCAGGGAATGATACGGTTCTGTTGTCTCTTGATAAAACACTGCTTTTGCTCTCGACAATCGGTATGTATTTGTTTATATATGTATCAAGGCCAAGAGAGTGAATCTAACAGAGTTTAATTTTGTATGTCCTCTCACATGAGATAATGACTCTAACAGTTTACTTTGTATAGGTTCGTGAAGGCCCATAGCGTTATCCCAGTCGGGGTGATCCGCGTTAAGCCACGGCTTCAGTACTGTCCTGTTTCAAACTCCAATTGAGTAGTCAACTTCTATGTCCTGTTTCCAAACATTATTGATTTAGTTAATTCCAGTTTTGTTTTCAAATTTTATTTAACTTATTTTATTTTGTTTCCTTTGGCTGTTAATATTGTTTATAGCTTCGTGGTGTTTAATCGTGCCCTCATTTTGATTTATGATTATTGTTGCAGCCTGAATGGTTTGTTTTCTTTAAATGTAATATATATATTAAATATATATTTTGGACTATTTTTAACTTTTGTTTCAGTTGCCACAAGTCTTTTTGATGTTTCTTTGACATTCTTCTTTTGTATTTAGTGGCATTGTGCTTGTGTTTCAACTAACTGTTTATTTACTTACATTAGTTGTAAAGTGATGTATTTGTCTAATTCGGGTTTTTGGATTTTGGATTTGAACAACCTTTTAAGTGCGATTTATTTAATGTGTATTTCCTTTGTCTTGGCAGGGCCTGAGCACCAGGGGCAGGGGGCTAACTCCACTAGGAGTATGGCTGCCTCTCAACACTTATTAGGTGGTGGTATTTTCCTCACCGTGTGTGTGTGTGTGTGTGTGTGTGTGTGTGTGTGTGTGTGTGTGTGTGTGTGTGTGTGTGTGTGTGTGTGTGTGTGTGTGTGTGTGTGTGTGTGTGTGTGTGTGTGTGTGTGTGTGTGTGTGTGTGTGTGTGTGTGTGTGTGTGTGTGTGTGTGTGTGTGTGTGTGTGTGTGTGTGTGCGTGTGTGCGCAGTGAATTGCAGTGGTTTTTCATCTCTAAGTAGCGTGATCTGACTTTCTTCCTCTGTTGGTAAGCTCTAGACCCTGGCCTTAACTGTGTTTGAAATTCCTTTTGGAATCAATGTCTTCACTTAAATTTTAAACATTTTAAGATTGTTAATAACATATGTTTTTGATACGATAACCCATGTCTCTGATCGGTGATACGAACCTGTGTATGGCTTTTGGTAGGGATACATTCAAATTATTTTCACCGCCCCGCCACAGAAGGAAGGAAGGAAGGAAGGTAATAGATAGATACACTAAAAAAGAGTACAAACTTGTACCTTTTAAGGTAAGTGGCCGTCACTGGGGTGGTACCCTTAAGGGTACATTTTTATACCTCTAAGTCAGAGGTAGGCAAGTTCAGTCCTAGAGAGCTGATGTCCTGCAGAGTTTAGCTCCAACCCTACTAAGCCACCATAGTATAAAACTCATGGCTCCCAGCATGCATTGCAGCATTAGGTATGTCACCATTGTTGAGATTCATATGCTGACTCTTGATATGTGTGTGCATCTAAACTTTTTTTCTAAAAAAGCATCTAAAATGTATTTAAAAATCTGAATTCAGAATGTCTGGTCTGTGGCAAGAAAGTATTGTTGGTGAATATTATTTATTCATATTTTTAGTATTTCAGTGATGAGTTTAGTCTTTTTTTTTTTTATTTGAACAGAGTATGTGTTTTGTTAACACTGTAACAAAAACCACAGACTCAGATAAAAAGCCAAGAGTCAAACTGCCCAACTAAAAGAAACAATGATCACCATAATGGTGACCAAACATTTTCAATAAAACATCAACATCTAAACCTCTGTTAATTCTCAATAAGAGCTTCTATAGACGTCTTTCAGAGTTGGAGCCAAACTCTGCAGGACAGCGACCGAACTTGCCTACCCCTGCTCAGGAAAACAATGGTATAATTGTACCCTAAGGACCAATTGTGTACCTTTTAAAGGTACAGTTATACGTTTTGTTCCCCAAGGAACAAAATTGTACCTCCACTGTACCTTTTTTTCTGAGAGGATAGATAGATAGATATATAGATAGATATATAGATAGATAGATAGATAGATAGATAGATAGATAGATAGATAGATAGATAGATAGATAGATAGATAGATAGATAGATAGATAGATAGATAGATAGATAGATAGATAGATAGATAGATAGATAGATAGATAGATAGATAGATGAAAAAAATACAGAAGTCTGTGTAAAATCAAACTACTAAGGTGAACCTTTGTGCCAGCTGCCTTTTTGTGAGAGCTTGTGAATTAGCTGAAAAATAAATCTCCCTTGCTGAGTTTTAAAGACATTTTTCATTTTACAGTGACCTGAAAGCTGGAGGGCTTGAAAATGTGCTCTATATGGTTATGAGAGGGGGTTGGCTGGTGATGCACTTGAGTGCAGGGATTTCTGCTGTGTCATTGTGTCATGGTTATGTTGTGTTGAATATGAGTAATCCGTGATTTGATGTTCCTCATCTTCTAAAACACTTGGAAGAACAATTGTCATGTTATATATTGAGGTCGTATGGTGGATTGCATTGTATTTCTGAAGGATATCAGAGGGATTGGAAAATAATGGGAGGACAGAGTTAGGGAGCGTTCAACAATCCCTTGGGATTTCGATTGATGGGCCAGATTTGATTCATCTGCCCAAAGAATTGATTTGTTTTTGTTGTAGAGATGTACAGCCCTAATCATGCTCACTATGGCTCTTTCTGTATTTCATTTTAAACACATTCTCCTGCTCAGAACAATATCATCTCCTCTGTTTACTGACATTTATAACTTTCTTCCCTTTCCCCTGAAATGCTCTTTAGTGAAAATACAATTTTCTATTATGTGTATCTGTTTATATATGCATTTGGTAGGATATAGGACACTTTCCTTCCTTGCTGTTGCAATGACTACAGAAAATATGTATTTTTATTCTAACCCAGATTTCATCTTTTATTCTAAATACAAAGAATTTTAAACAAGTCGATCAGCAATGCAGCTTTCTAGTTCCCATCAAACAAACAATAAACAATGCTATACTTCCACATGAAAATGGGAAATAAACCTAGGAGTGGCACTGTACAGTAAACAACATGCAGTCAAAATAACATAAAATAAAATAACTAATGAATAACTAAAGGGAAGGAAGGAAGGAAGGAAGGAAGGAAGGAAGGAAGGAAGGAAGGAAGGAAGGAAGGAAGGAAGGAAGGAAGGAAGGAAGGAAGGAAGGAAGGAAGGAAGGAAGGAAGGAAGGAAGGAAGGAAGGAAGGAAGGAAGGAAGGAAGGAAGGAAGGACAAGGCAAAATCATGATGCTCTAGGGCCTAAGGGTTAGAGAGTTGGACTTGTAACCGAAAGGTTGCGGGTTTGAGTCTAAGGTCCGGATGGAATTGTCGGTGGGGGGAGTAAATAGCCAGCGCCCTCCTCCACCCTCAATACAACGACTGAGGTGAGACCCTTGAGCAAGGCACCGAACTCCCGACTGCTCCCCGGGCGCCGCAGCAATATGGCTGCCCACCGTGTGTGTGCGTGCGTGTGTGCACGTGTGCGTGCGCGTGTGTGCACTTGGATGTGTTAAATGCAGAGAACAACCCATACTTGGCCACACGTCACTTCACTTTCACTATCTGTTAAGCTCTAGGAAGGAAGGAAGGAAGGAAATGTTGCAAAATCATGATGTTATCTGTTAAGCTCTAGATCAACAATATCATATTTCAACATGAAAATACATTAAAAAAATATGAATAAATAAGGCAAAAAGCAAAAAAAATGAAGGAAGGAAGGAAGGAAGGAAGGAAGGAAGGAAGGAAGGAAGGAAGGAAGGAAGGAAGGAAGGAAGGAAGGAAGGAAGGAAGGAAGGAAGGACATGTTGCAAAATCATGATGCTATCTGTTAAGCTCTAGTTGAAGGAAGGAAGGAAGGAAGGAAGGAAGGAAGGAAGGAAGGAAGGAAGGAAGGAAGGAAGGAAGGAAGGAAGGAAGGAAGGAAGGAAGGAAGGAAGGAAGGAAGGACATGTTGCAAAATCATGATGCTATCTGTTAAGCTCTAGTTGAAGGAAGGAAGGAAGGAAGGAAGGAAGGAAGGAAGGAAGGAAGGAAGGAAGGAAGGAAGGAAGGAAGGAAGGAAGGAAGGAAGGAAGGAAGGAAGGAAGGAAGGAAGGAAGGAAGGAAGGAAGGAAGGAAGGAAGGAAGGACATGTTGCAAAATCATGATGCTATCTGTTAAGCTCTAGTTCAAGGGAGGAAGGAAGGAAGGAAGGAAGGAAGGAAGGAAGGAAGGAAGGAAGGAAGGAAGGAAGGAAGGAAGGAAGGAAGGAAGGAAGGAAGGAAGGAAGGAAGGAAGGAAGGAAGGAAGGAAGGAAGGAAGGAAGGAAGGAAGGAAATGTGTGAAATCATTATGCTATCAGTTAAGCTCTAGTTCAGCAAGATAATCAACAATATCATATTTCAACATGTATTCATAATTTTACTTTATTTTTATTTTGTTCATTTCATAAGGCAAAAAACAAAACAATAAGAAGGAAGGGGAGAAGGAAAGTATGGAAGGAAAAACTCTCATGGTACAAAACTCTCATGGTAACAAATAGAGCTCACAAATAACCTCAAATGTGGAGCAGAAAATGCAGTTTTACACAAAATAATGAAGTAAAATAACTGAAGAATAAACACAAAGGCAAGAAATCAACAGAACATAACAGCAAATAATTAAAATAAAATAGAACGCGAGATGTTAACAAGAACATCTTTATACAAAATATTAAAGTAAAATTATACTGATCAAAAGACAAAAGCAAGAAATCAACAGGAGGCAAGCAGACAATCAAGCAAGAAATGGAGAACGGAAAAAGAAAATGCTGAAACGTCCTCATACTCATAACTAGATTTGACCAAAAGAGAGAACAGAGCTCAGATGTGCTTCATTTTCACACCAGGATGAATGCGAAAAGGTCACATGCCAGCCAACAGTTTCCTACTAATAGGAACCACTCTAGCTGTAAGAGGTGTAAAGAATGTGACCATAGGATAAAGGAGACTGTATCTATATCTTTCTTCATTCTCTGGATTTTCTCTTTTATGTAACTCTTGGCTGATCTGTGGGCAACCAACATTTTTCTAAGGAGACTAATTCAGAATACTGGGATTATTTGAAGGGTAAGGATTTAGCGCTGCACTGTATGGTTCTAATACCTCGCAGTTGCATATACCTGAGGAATGTTTGTTTGGCAAACATCACCACATGGAACAAAGCAGACCAAAAGTGCGAGCTGTTTAGTTTGGATCAATAGAGAGAGGCAGTCAGTAATGAGGCCTGCTGTTCAGAGGATTAGAGTTTTGCAGCTGTGTTTTAATTTAGAAAGTGATGGAGTAAAGCAGCAGGTAGAACCCATATATTACTACGTAGAATTTATTTCTTTGTATCTCCTTAAAGACCCTTATGGCACGCTTTGCGGTTTCATTAACAATTTTAGATGGACGTGAACGCTTTGTTGTCGGGATCTTCGAATCTCTGCAGTATTAGCATGATTCCATTCATGAACATCCCCTAAAGGCTGAGGATTAGAGCTAAATGTAATAAGATACTGATGTTTGCAGGGCTGAAGCATCATGCACATTTAAATATGCCTCTTCAGATTTTTAAGTCAAATGTATTTGAATGCAACTTCCAAAACTTTATTAGATAATAAAGTTACATGTTAATGGGAGACCAAAAAAAAAGGTGTTTGTCCAACACAGATTTCCATTTACTCACATGATATTGTTTACCATTAAACACAAAGGGAGTATCTGTATATACTGTGTATGTACACACTAGGGATGCAACAATACAGTTAGTCCACGGTTCAATACATACGTCGGTTTTTAACCACGGTTTTCGGTTCGGTTCGGTTCTGATGGATTGTCACATCAATTTTTTGTATATATATATATATATATATATATATAAGACTTACACTGGCAGCTCAGAACTGTATAGCAGCATTAAAGTATGAAACAAGAATGAATGTAAAAATAAAACACTACATAGACTTCACTATAAAATATACATTGATTCTTATTAAAGCTACTGTATTAGTTTTTCAGTCAAGAGCAATGAGTGATTTTCTCTTTGTCTTTTGTTGTTGTATTAACATTAATACAACAACAATCATTCAAAAATGAAAATTCTGTCATCGAGAAATGAATACAGGTTTGAAACAATATTAGAGTGAGTAAATAATGACATCATTTTAGAGGTGAACTGTCCCTTTAAGGGCCGCGGGTTCTCTACTGCGCTGCTGTCAATTTAAGACCTGCGTGCATCTAATATACAGACACATGCCGATTTTACGCTTTACGTGTTTATGTTAACCTTGTGTGTATTTGACAGTATTAGCGCAGTAAGATGACTACTTAGTCCAGTAATCACGTGTTTGACAGGCGTTTAGTGCGAGCGCTCGGAAAAGCGCACGTTAAAACCGTGCACGCGAATGAAACCGGCAAAGCTTTAAAGTGCATGAAATAATGAACTTTCGTGATTGTGAATAACTATAGTGTTCCGTGAGTAAAACTCTACCACTAACGTGTGATGTGAACGTATGTCGCGTTGTTCAGTATTGGGTGAGGCAAATTATAGAATTTATAGAAAAATAATTAATTAAATACAAAAGCGAAAAAAAACGCAATTCACAAGCATGTATTGAACCGTGAATGCCGCACCGAACAGTTCAATATTATATTGAGAATTGTGGCATCCCTAGTACACACACACACAATCAAGGCAAGGGAAGTTTATTTATATAGCACATTTCATACACAATGGTGATTAAAAGTGCTTTACATAGAAAAGGTGTTAAAATAGTGATAGAATAATCACAACATATGCATAAGAAATAAAAACAACAATCTATTCCGGACTAAATTCAGGGCTCCCCTGAGATTTTTGGTACCAGCCGGTAATTTAATTAAAAAAATAAGCCTTTTTTAAGATTTACGCATTTCAATTAATAGTAAAATTCCATCAAATTTAATAAAATAATCCTTTCATAATTGAATAATCCAGTGGTTCTCAAAGTGTAGTATGCGTACACTCCAAAAAAAAAAAAGGTTATATATGGCACCAAAAATGGTTCTTGGCTCGTAATCATAGGGGAACCTTTTTAAGTGCTATATAGCACAAATGTTGGTGCTTCAGTGGTTCTTCAGCGGTTCTTTGACTAAGTTGCTATATAGCACCACTACCATATACAGAACATGTTAAGATATGGTGCTATATAGCACTGTAAGAAAACGGGTCTTCGTAGGCCCGCTGTCAGACGAAACTGGGTTTGCCCAAAAAATAACTAAATAAAAAAGATGGCAATTCTCGCAGAGATGTAAAAGTGATGTTTATTTTACAGTGCTCGAGAAGTGAAAACAGACCCAATGCTATATACAAAAAGTAACAAAGAAACAAAAAACTGTGCAAAAAAAAAAATATATATATATATATATATATATATATATATATATATATATATATATATATACATATATATATATATATACATAGGTGAGTGCATGTGCGTAGATTATGTGGGGGATGGGTAATAAAACGTGCTGCTTTTAATAAAACGTACATTCGTCCCCCGCACTTTTACTGGGTCGCACCGGATCTAGTCGACCCGCTCCGTGCGGAATTCGAACTGGCGTCTAGTCGCACCGCTCTTACTGGCCTACGTCTGTTACACAAGCAAGTTCGTTTACGTAGAATCCAACGTAAATAAATCTAGATTTAAATTCAAAGACACAAAATAATCTATACATAACCTGTCATTTTATTCGTATCCAAAAATGAGGCGATCTGAACACTATGGAGTGCTAACACTCTCGTGCAACACTCCAATTCATACTCGAAGCCATAGGGTGCACTCTCAAAGAAAAAACAAAACTGATTCGTAGAAGTAAAACCCTGTCACGTTCCAAAGGCATTCAGCGCTGTAGCAGCAGCTGAATAAAAAGATTCGCTATGACTGATGAAACATGACAACAAACACGATTGCAACAATACATGGTTTGTGTTTTTCCAGCCATCTCAAGGTATTTATTGGGTAACACTTTATTTTGATAGTCCACTTTAGACATTCTACTAACTATAAGTAACTTTGCAACTACATGTCAACTAACTGTCATTAGAGTATTTGTAGACTGTCTGATTAATATTTACTAAAACTTTATTTTGTTGGTCCCCCAACAGTCATTCTACTGACTATAAGTAACTTGGCAACTACAATTCAACTTATTCTACTAACCCGAACCCTAACACCTAACCATAACCTACCAGTCTACTAACAGTCAACTAATACTCTAATGACAGTTAGTTGACATGTAGTTGCAAAGTTCCTTATAGTTAGTAGAATGTTTAAAGTGGACTATCGAAATAAAGTGTAACCATTTATTGACAATAAAGAATATGAATAATGCAGTGCTAACTGACAGCCTTTTTAATGTTTAGTATCTTCTGCTTGCCAAGGCTGCATTTATTTAATAAAAAATACAGTTAAAACATTAATATTACGAAATATATTCACATATATATTCACAGATGTTTTAATTTGTAATTAGATTAGATTAGATTCAACTTTATTGTCATTACACAAGTACAAGTACAAGTACAAGTACAAGGCAACGAAATGCAGTTTAGGTCTAACCAGAAGTGCAATAGCAGCAAGTGCAGGATATATACAGTGGTTGAGTAAGTGCAGGACATGGAAATGTACTGAATATATATAAATATGTATAAATAGAGAGACGGTTATTACTATAAACAGAACTGAATTTACAGGTGAATATGTACAGTGAATAAATATACAGATGGCTATTACTATAAACAGAATTTTACAGATAGAGGTATACAATAATATGTTAGGCTAATATGAGGAATAGCAGGGATTAAGGTAGTGCAATAAATTATGGACAGAGCTATCCGGGGGAAAAAAAGTGTAAAAGTGCAGTGGAAAATGGTTGCATATTACAATTAGAAGTACGGTGCAAAATGCAAATGTAACCTTGGTACTATAAATACAGTCGGCAGTGCAAATGAGCATAATCCAGTTAAGATATGGAAGAGCAGAATGCATAAGTAAACAGTTGTTACTGTAATAAGCAGTCGGTAGTGCAAATAAAGTGAAGGCAGATGTGAGGTAGGAGAGTTAGCAGTTTATGAGGGAAGTGGATCAACGGGGGTTTGAGTTCAATAAAGAGACAGCTCTGGGGAAAAAACTGTTCTTTAGTCTGCTGGTCCTGGTCCCGAGGATCCTGAGACGCCTACCGGAGGGCAGTAGAGAAAACAGTCTGTGGGCTGGGTGAGAGGAGTCCTTGAGGATGCTGCGAGCTCGGTGCAGACAGTGTTTCCTCTGGATGTGCTCGATGGCAGGTAGTGGAGTCCCTGTGATGCGCTGGGCAGTTTTCACCACCCGCTGCATTGCCTTGCGCTCCGCAACAGAGCAGCTCCCATACCATACTGCCACACAGTTAATGATATAGTAAAGTGTAATTTATTCCTGTGATCAAAGTTGAATTTTCAGCATCATTACTGCAGTCTTCAGTATCACATGATCCTTCTGAAATCATTCTAATATGATCATTTGATGAAAAGGAAACATTTATGATTATAATCATTGTTGAAAACAGCTGTGGAAACCATGATGCATTTTGTTTTTCAGGATTCTTTAATGAATATAAAGTTAAATGAACAGCATTTATTTGCATTGAATAAAGCATGTATAAATCTTTTGTTATATTATAAATGCCACTTGATCAATTTAATGCATGTTTGATGAATACAAGTATTAATTTCTCTTTTTTATCTTACCACAAATGTTTGAATAGTTTCATGATTTCCACAAAAATGAAGCAGCACAACTGTTTTCAACATTGATAATAATCATAAATGTTTCTTGAGCATCAAATGAACATATTAGAATGATTTCTGAAAGATTATGTGACACTGAAGACTGGAGTAATGATGATAAATTCAGCTTTGATCACAGGAATAAATTACAAAGATTTTTTTTTTTTTACTATATATTCACATAGCTGCTTTACATTGGGATAATATTTCACTGTATTACTTTTTACTGCATTTTTTATTAAATAAATGCATCCTTGGTGAGCAGAAGACTTCTTTCAAAAACAAACTTTTGATAGGTACTTTATATTTTCTGCCTTATTCAGTGATATATTTTTTTTTACAAAGCATAAAATCCATGGGGACTTAATGCACAAGTGTTTGTAGTAGCCTACATAAACCAATCATACAATTGGGATAACATATAGGGAAAACATTATAAATATTAGTGGTTATTGTTCAGCAGTGTATTTGATATCTTACTGAATTAAAAGCAAGAGATGAGATCAATTAAATCTGTCAATTAGACAAAGGTCAGAAAAAAAATGGTATTACACCTGACATTTCTGTCCCCCTCACTTCTGAAAAGATGGCTACGCCCCTGGGTGAGTGTCTATATATATATATATATATATATATATATATATATATATATATATATATATATATATATATATATATATATATATATATATATATATATATATATATATATATATATACACAGTGAGGAAAATAAGTATTTGAACACCCTATTATTTTGCAAGTTCTCCCACTTCATCATCAAATCATGGAGAGGTCTGAAATTGTCATCGTAGGTGCATGTCCACTGTGAGAGACATAATCTAAAAAAGAAAATCCAGAAATCACAATGTATGATTTTTTTAACTATTTATTTGTATGATACAGCTGCAAATAAGTATTTGAACACCTGAGAAAATCAATGTTAATATGTGTTACAGTAGCCTGTGTTTGCAATTACAGAGGTCAAACGTTTCCTGTAGTTTTTCACCAGGTTTGCACACACTGCAGGAGGGATTTTGGCCCACTCCTTCACACAGATCTTCTCTAGATCAGTCAGGTTTCTGGCCTGTCGCTGAGAAACACAGAGTTTGAGCTCCCTCCAAAGATTCTCTATTGGGTTTAGGTCTGGAGACTGGCTAGGCCACGCCAGAACCTTGATATGCTTCTTACAGAGCCACTCCTTGGTTATCCTGGCTGTGTGCTTCCGGTCATTGTCATGTTGGAAGACCCAGCCTCGACCCATCTTCAATGCTCTAACTGAGGGAAGGAGGTTGTTCCCCAAAATCTCGCAATACATGGCCCCGGTCATCCTCTCCATAATACAGTGCAGTCGCCCTGTTCCATGTGCAGAAAAACACCCCCAAAGCATGATGCTACCACCCCCATTCTTCACAGTAGGGATGGTGTTCTTGGGATGGTACTCATCATTCTTCTTCCTCCAAACACATTTAGTGGAATTATGACCAAAAAGTTCTATTTTGGTCTCATCTGACCACATGTCTTTCTCCCATGACTCCTCTGGATCATCCAAATGGTCATTGGCAAACTTAAGATGGGCCTTGACATGTGCTGGTTTACGCAGGGGAACCTTCCGTGCCGTGTGTGGCGAGGTGATGGATCAGGTAAATTACAGTTACACTTATGAGGAAAAGTATAATTAAGCAGACTACGCCACCCCGTTTCACTACACGGAGAAATTTATACAAGACACGCTGGTTCGTGACCACAGACGACAAGAGAAGTGGATCAAAATACAAAAATACTCTTTTTTTTATTTTCTCAACAATAAGTTAATATATAAAAACCTTAAGGTAGACAAAAGTTTTTCACTGTTAAGTGTGCACCAGGCCAGAAATAAAGAAAAACAAAAAAACAAAACACTTTTGGGGCTGAGGCTTGCCAGCAGGGAGCTAGCTGGACAGGGAGTGTCCTAAAGTCACACCACTCATCAAATTCCACTCCGCGCAACACTCACACTCACTGGGTGAAAGACACACAGGTGCCCACGGCAAAACACTCTGTGAAGGAACCACCACCAAAAGGGGACAGACAGCTAGCTCCTCTGCACAGGGTGGGCCTTCAGCTCCTGAAAGAAACAAAAACACAATATGATACACCTTCACAGTTGGCTGCAAACTTATGAAATTTACTGAGCACAGTAGTTAGCCTGGCTGGTGGTGACCTAAAAAGTTCACAATATGGCCACGTTACAACAGCCAAAGGCTATGAACAAAAATGAAATTAACCACACAAAACACAAGTAAACATTAAATCACAGAAATCAAAACCAGGCTTACAAAACAGAAAAATGTGGCTCACTTCGCAATCTTTGAGGAGCACACAGAGCAAAGGGGCTCAAGGATAACCAAACGACTGGTGGTTATACATTAAGTGAGGCTGAATTATACCATCACATGCGGCTACGTCATGCATGGACGGACAGCTCGGAAGCTAGCCACACACTAGTACAACAAGCATTTACAACCATATGCAGATGCAAAGTAAGCTAACAAAACAAATAATGAATCACGATGATCACAGTGATATTAAATGGCAGCAGAAAACAGTGCCGTCTTAGCGACGTTATCAATGGAGCATTTTGCCTCCAGTCCACAATGATGAACCGCTCACAAGTGGTTTACTGCAACGCAGTCTCGTTCACAATAGGCAATCCGCCAGCGTACCGAGATGTTACATCCGTTCAAACACATTAGCCGCACTCGGATAGGGACAGCCTGCACCCACAAGCAACGTCGCACTAATTCGGACAGTAACCTGGCTCCCACGGAACTGCACACGCACAACAACAAAGTCTGTGACGATGACGTATAACCGGGTAACCTGAACTCCGCCTTAAGTAAGCCAGGGGTGGCTGCTGATAGGCTGTCACCCCCGTCACTCAACACAAATCACAGGGCGGAATCTAACCCGCCTTGCCACAATCTACCCCCAATTTTTTTGCATCGTCGCCCCGACGATGGACCTAGTCACACTACCACTAAGCGACTCCTAGTACCAGGGCCTAAAGAGGGCAGAGACAGTATTAGACGCAGCGGCCACCCTAGGGGAGTCATCCCTCACAACTTCCGGTGCCCAAGAGAGATGGTGTCGATTCGAATGATGACCAGCATTAGCTCGCCCCGTCCGTCGCAAGGTAACCTCACCATTACCAGGTTGGTCCACAGGCAAGGGTTCCATTACCAATGCTGGTTCTGGAGCGACCGCACCAAGCTGTCTAGGGGTCAGTAAAGCCGTAGGGCTAACGCTCTCAGTTAAACATCGAGGAGCCGGCCCACTAACAGTCTGTGGGGCTTCAGGTACCAAAACCCACAGGTCAACCTCCTCCGATGGAGATCCCTCCGATGGTGGTGCCTCAATCACCAAAGGGCCGCCTGTAGAAACTTCAACAGG
Source organism: Romanogobio albipinnatus (assembly GCA_023566225.1). Classification (NCBI taxonomy): domain Eukaryota; kingdom Metazoa; phylum Chordata; class Actinopteri; order Cypriniformes; family Gobionidae; genus Romanogobio; species Romanogobio albipinnatus. The sequence continues at coordinate 8,955,722 of CM042257.1, forward strand.
AGAGTCCCTTCGTACACGGGTCTTCAACAGGGAGCGGTGGACCCGTTTTACACTACTCAAGTCATCCACCGGCGCAATTGTATACACAGACCCCCCTGCCTGCGGTGCTCTCACCACCTGATACACCACTGGGCTCCACAGGTCCTGGATCTTATGGCGCCCTCTCACGCCATAATCCCGAAGGTAAACCAATTGACCCTCCCCCAATGGTGCATCTCGAACATGTGGGTCGTGCTGCTTCTTACGACGATCTGCCGCTACCTTTAAATGTTCTCGGGCCCCTTCGAAGGCCACCAACAACCTGGTTTGGTGCTCTATCACCCACTCATTCACCTTTCCGGATGCCATCTCTTGGCTCTTACCCAAAAGAAAATCAATAGGGAGTCTGGGCTCTTGGCCAAACATCAGGAAGTAAGGTGACTCACCAGTCGCCTGATGCGGGGTAGTATTATAGCAGAAAAGCACCTGAGGAAGCGCAGAAACCCAATCTGCCTTTCGGGAGAGGGGTAAGGTGCGCAGAAGATTATGCAGAGTCCGGTTGAAACGTTCGCACTGCCCGTTGCCTGCCGGGTGATACGGTGTAGTGCGAGACTTCTCAACCTGATACAAATGACAGAGCTGTTGTATTAGGGAGGACTCAAAGCTGCGGCCCTGGTCAGAATGAATGCGACCAGGTACACCAAATTTATAGAACCACCACTCCACCACCAACATGTGGGCCACAGTCTCAGCTCGTTGGTCTCGAGTAGGGACTGCAAGAGTGTACTTGGTAAACACATCAGTCATCACTAAGACACTCTCCAGCCCCGAGCGAGAGGGCTCTAGCAGCGTAAAATCAATGGCCAAGATCTCATTTGGCCGGGAGGCCAACAAATGACCCATAAAGCTGCGGGCAACTGGCTGTGTATCCTTGGCGACCTGACACCTTTCGCACTCCCGACACCACTGGGCTACATCAGATGTCAAGCCTGGCCAATAGAAACGCTGCCGCACAAGCTCGGTAGTCCGCTCGATCCCCTGATGCCCATGCCCCTGATGCATTTGTGTCAACACTTCCTTATGCAAGGCCGCAGGGAGAACTACCTGGAGAATCTCTTCGCCGCCATTGGAACGGAACACCCGACGATGCAAAACCCCTTCTCTCTCTAGTAGCCGGTCCCACTGACCTAACAGGACCCGGGCAGTTTTGGACAACTGTCGACGCTCCTCAAAAGTAGGGCGTGTTCCCAGTCTCCAGAACACCAAAACCTCCTCAATCACCGAATCAGCTTCCTGTAACTCCCTCATGTCGCCCACCAAACTAGGTAGAACAGAAACTACAGCCTGGGTAGCTTGTACCCCCAGATCTACCCCTGATGCTTCCGTCACTTCCGATGGAACCTCAGTCCCCAATAACAACCCTCTCACTGCCCCATGGCTAGCAGGGTCCTGTCTGGAAAGTGCATCGGCATTCCGGTTACTCCTTCCTGACCGATACCGGATCTCAAAATTAAATGCTGCAAGCTGCGCAGCCCAGCGCTGCTCGGTAGCCCCGAGCTTTGCAGTGGCCAGATGGCTGAGAGGGTTATTGTCAGTGTACACAATACACTGCTGCCCTAACAAGTACTCCCTAAATTTCTCAGTCAAGGCCCACTTGAGCGCCAAAAACTCCAACTTCATGGAGCTGTAGTTGGACATGTTGCGCTCAGTGGGCCTAAGACTGCGGCTCGCATATGAAATTGGCCGTACCTTACCTCCTTGTTCCTGGGAAAGGACAGCCCCTAGACCGCCATGGCTAGCATCTACCTCCAGGATAAAAGGCAAGGAAAAGTCGGCATAGGCGAGTACTGGGGCGCTGGTAAACCTATTCTTCAACTCATCAAAACTCTGCTGGCACTGTTCAGTCCAGGCACTAGAAAAACCCTGCCCTGCTCGAGTCCTAGGGTTAATGTCAGCCCATGCGGCAACCACTTTATGAAGAGGGGCTGCCAGTTTTGCAAACCCCTCAACAAAACGGCGATAGTAGCTTGCAAAGCCTAGAAATGAATGCAGCTCTGAGGCATTAGTGGGGCGTGGCCAATTAGCCACTGCCTCAACTTTGCCGGGATCGGTTGACACTCCCTGTGCTGAAATAACGTGTCCCAGATACTTTACCTCACGTTGGAAAAATGCACATTTACTCAATTTAGCCTTCAAGCCCTCATGCTCTAAACGACTTAGAACCACCTCCAACCGCTCTAACTGCTGGGATACCGAGGAAGAGAATACTATGATGTCATCAAGGTACAGAAGTAAAGACCTACACTGCTGGTCCCCAAACATCCGCTCCATTAAACGCTGGAAGGTGCTTGGGGCATTGCAAAGCCCAAAGGGCATGCGAGTCCATTCAAACAACCCAAAAGGGGTGCAGAATGCGGTTTTAGGCCTATCTCCCTCAGTGACCGGGACCTGGTTGTATCCACTTGCCAAATCCATAGTGGAAAACCAGCAAGCCCCGGTCAAGGAGTCCAACGATTCCTCATTGCGAGGCAGAGGGAACGCGTCCTTTCGAGTCTTTGAGTTTAGTTGACGATAGTCGACGCACATGCGTAGACTACCGTCTTTCTTTTTAACGAGGACAATTGGTGACGCGTACGGGCTACAACTCTCCCTTATAACTCCCGCCTCCAAAAGCTGATTGATGTGAGACTTCACCACCTCATATTCTGACGGAGGTATACGCCTGTAACGTTGCCGGACAGGAACGGTGTCTAACAGGGGAATGTCGTGAGAAATCAAACCCGTACATCCCAAGTCACCCTCGTGCATAGAAAACACAGACTGGAATCTGTAAAGCAGATCCCTTACCTGACCCTGTTCTACTTCTGATAAAACAGTCAAATCAAGTGCTTCAATTTGTTCCTGAACAAGAGGGCTCGCTTCAGGGGCTACAGAACCCACCCTTGCCGTGACAGACCTGACCTCACTAATTCCTGATGGCAAGCTAACCACACAAACGTTATTTAATGTACCAAGGACAGTGTTAGCATAGAGCAACACGTCGATGGTTCCCACATTTACCACGGGTAAATAAACAGTACCTCGCGTAACTTGCACTAATGCAGGAGAAGCCAACAAACCAGCTGGTAACCCGGACTCTGGAGGCTCAAAAAGAACAGTGTTGTTGGCATATTGCTCGGAACAAGTAGCTGCCACAAACTTCATCATGCCGCCTGGGATGCGCCATGGTCTCCTCCCTCGCACTCTGACCCTTCCTGAACTTACCTCAGGAGGCTGGTTATCAACTCGATGACAATGTTGCAGCGCCTGCAGAACAGAATTTGGAACCTCGATGGTCAACGGCAATTCGAAAAGGGCCGGGCCATGTTGTCCAAAACACTCCCGGTAGCATCGACTGAGCACATTCATTCCCAGAACACCTGGGACCCGAGTGCACAAGCCACCAGGAGGGTCCCGTACAACAAGCACGCCACATCCCGAAATCAACTGGCTGCATAATTCTATGTCCAATTCCACATAACCAATATAGGGAATTGAAAGACCATTAGCAGCTCGAAGCTGCAACCACTGGCACGATTTAAGTCGATCCTGACCCCATGGCTCAAAATGTTTCTGAAAACAGCTCTCAGTGATCGTGGTTACCATGGAGCCAGTATCCACCAGACAGGACACTCGAACTCCGCCAATCAATGCGTCAAGGTGCGGGCAAGATGACATTAAATGCGACATATTTGAAAGTTTTGAGCCAGTTAATTCCCCATCCGTGTTATGGCCCTGAATCATGGTGGGAACTAGTTTCCCGACGTTGCAGATGGGCCAGGCTGTCCTCTTCCAGCTACTGACGCGACTGAGCGTGAGGGAAATTGAGCGCGAGAAGGAGCACGTTCCCCGTCGCAATCCCGAGCATAATGACCAGGTTTTTGACACCTTCTACATATTACAGGTCCCTGCCGGGGAGGTTGACTCCGTGACTGGGGGTTCTGCAACCGGGCAAAACTTTGTGTAAGTTCAGTTAACTGCTCCTGTTGGCTTTTAAGCATATCCCTCAACTCAGCCATCTCCGAACTCCCCGGTGAACTACGGATGCCAACAAAAGGATTCCCTTGCACCCCATATTGGATCCCATGAGCAGAGGGAACAGAGTGACTTCGGGCCCTTGTGCTTCCTGGCATACCCTCCCTCTCCCATCTAAGGGCTTCGCTACGAATCTCCAACAAAGTTAACGCAGGTTGCTGACGAATCAACTGTTTTAATTCGCGACGGAGGGCGCTATCAAAAACATGTTCGACAAATTGGTCTCGCAGTAAAACATGCGAATTTGGCATACCGTGAGGAGACTGTTGCTTCACTTGCTCAAGGAGACCCATCAGGACAAGGGAAAACTCCAACAAGCTCTCCCCTTCCTGTTGCTTTCTCGAAAAGAAAGCCTCCTGCAATGAAACATATGACTGTGAGCAACCATACAATTCTCGCAAAGCTGAAATAATCCTCCCTGAGTCCTTACGCTCCACTTCTGGGCGGTACTTAATCTCTTCCCTTGCCTCCCCTTCTAAGTGGTCAAACAAATAAAACGCCTTATCGGTTTCAGAAAGGTGACGAACGCGCATACAAGCCTGGGCCTCCTCAACCCACTCTTCAATGCCAATGCCAACCCTGCCATTAAATTTTGGACACTTTCTGTCTCGTGGTACAAAAACAAATCGGTCCGGTCGGGTGGCATCAACATTACTGTGTTGCAAAGGAACAGAAGGCCCAGGTAAAGGCGGTGCATCAACAGGACCTGGAGGCACAGGAACACGCTCCTGACGCAACCTCTCGTTGTCTGCTTTAAGCTGATCAATCATTTCCCTCAATTGTTGTAACTCCTCTTCCATATTTTAACTACAAAGTTACTTACCAATGAAAGAAGAATAAGCCCACAATAAGGGCTAGAATTTATACACAAGACGTACACTGTTGCTCTGCTGCCACTCGAAGAAAAAGTCAATCCTAAAATACAAAAAGAAAAAAAAAAGAAAAAAAAAACCCAACAACAACCAATTGTACAATTAACCCCCGTCTCTGTCTCAAAGTGGAGACCCTGCCGACTGCGCCAAAATGTGGCGAGGTGATGGATCAGGTAAATTACAGTTACACTTATGAGGAAAAGTATAATTAAATGAAAAGCAGACTACGCCACCCCGTTTCACTACACGGAGAAATTTATACAAGACACGCTGGTTCGTGACCACAGACGACAAGAGACGTGGATCAAAATACAAAAATACTCTTTTTTTTATTTTCTCAACAATAAGTTAATATATAAAAACCTTAAGGTAGACAAAAGTTTTTCACTGTTAAGTGTGCACCAGGCCAGAAATAAAGAAAAACAAAAAACAAAACACTTTTGGGGCTGAGGCTTGCCAGCAGGGAGCTAGCTGGACAGGGAGTGTCCTAAAGTCACACCACTCATCAAATTCCACTCCACGCAACACTCACACTCACTGGGTGAAAGACACACAGGTGCCCACGGCAAAAAACTCTGTGAAGGAACCACCACCAAAAGGGGACAGACAGCTAGCTCCTCTGCACAGGGTGGGCCTTCAGCTCCTGAAAGAAACAAAAACACAATATGATACACCTTCACAGTTGGCTGCAAACTTATGAAATTTCCTGAGCACAGTAGTTAGCCTGGCTGGTGGTGACCTAAAAAGTTCACAATATGGCCACGTTACAACAGCCAAAGGCTATGAACAAAAATGAAATTAACCACACAAAACACAAGTAAACATTAAATCACAGAAATCAAAACCAGGCTTACAAAACAGAAAAATGTGGCTCACTTCGCAATCTTTGAGGAGCACACAGAGCAAAGGGGCTCAAGGATAACCAAACGACTGGTGGTTATACATTAAGTGAGGCTGAATTATACCATCACATGCGGCTACGTCATGCATGGACGGACAGCTCGGAAGCTAGCCACACACTAGTACAACAAGCATTTACAACCATATGCAGATGCAAAGTAAGCTAACAAAACAAATAATGAATCACGATGATCACAGTGATATTAAATGGCAGCAGAAAACAGTGCCGTCTTAGCGACGTTATCAATGGAGCATTTTGCCTCCAGTCCACAATGATGAACCGCTCACAAGTGGTTTACTGCAACGCAGTCTCGTTCACAATAGGCAATCCGCCAGCGTACCGAGATGTTACATCCGTTCAAACACATTAGCCGCACTCGGATAGGGACAGCCTGCACCCACAAGCAACGTCGCACTAATTCAGACAGTAACCTGGCTCCCAGGAACTGCACACGCACAACAACAAAGTCTGTGACGATGACGTATAACCGGGTAACCTGAACTCCGTCTTAAGTAAGCCAGGGGTGGCTGCCGATAGGCTGTCACCCCCGTCACTCAACACAAATCACAGGGCGGAATCTAACCCGCCTTGCCACACGTGCATGATTTCAAACCATGACGTCTTAGTATATTACTAACAGAAACCTTGGAAACGGTGGTCCCAGCAATGATTTCTCCAACAGTGGAACTTTTTTCACCAAGCTGCTTGGCAATTTCCCCGTAGCCCTTTCCAGCCTTGTGGAGGTGTACAATTTTGTCTCTAGTGTCTTTGGACAGCTCTTTGGTCTTGGCCATGTTAGTAGTTGGATTCTTACTGATTGTATGGGGTGGACAGGTGTCTTTATGCAGCTAACGACCTCAAACAGGTGCATCTAATTTAGGATAATAAATGGTGTGGAGGTGGACATTTTAAAGGCAGACTAACAGGTCTTTGAGGGTCAGAATTCTAGCTGATAGACAGGTGTGTTCATATACTTATTTGCAGCTGTATCATACAAATAAATAGTTAAAAAAATCATATATTGTGATTTCTGGATTTTTTTTTTATAGATTATGTCTCTCGCAGTGGACATGCACCTACGATGACAATTTCAGACCCCTCCATGATTTCCAAGTGGGAGAACTTACAAAATAGCAGAGTGTTCAAATACTTATTTTCCTCACTGTATATATATACATATATATACACACGCCAACTACTTCAGGACAGACAATAAAGTTTGCTCACGGCATCACACTTGCACACTCGCTAGCCAGGTAAACTGACCCAGATCTCTCTATGGGGCTCCTTTTTATAGGCCAAGCCCCGCCCCCTTTCCGGTTAACCCCATTAACAACATACAGGTAAGTAAACAGGTAAGTATATACATTTACACAACACGACATCAATATATACACACATATATTAACAAAATATTTATGGAAACCAAAATGTGAAATGTGTGTGTGCGTGTGTGTGCGTGTGTGTGTGTGTGTGTGTGTGTGTGTGTGTGTGTGTGTGTGTGTGTGTGTGTGTGTGTGTGTGTGTGTGTGTGTGTGTGTGTGTGTGTGTGTGTGTGTGTGTGTGTGTGTGTGTGTGTGTGTGTGTGTGTTGCGTCGACCAACGGGCATAGGGACAGGTCACTCTGTCACAAGCACCAAAAGTGGTTCCTCTATGGTGCCATATAGAACCATTTTTGGTGCCATATAGAACCTTTTTTTTTTTTTTGAGTGTACCACTAGTGGTACTCAGGCTCCCTCTAGTGGTACGCATAGGAATCACTAAATTAAAGTTGCTGTAAAGGCGATTCTAAAATTTGTTTCTAAACGCATTTTAAATGTTAGAAATGTATTGCTGAAACACGTTACAAAGATTGTGAACTGTGTTGTACTAAAACGGTGGCTCGATGACACACTGGAGGCACTGAGCCTGGCCCCTCCCCTAACACTATAACAACTAACATTAGAGCACATTCACATCAGTTCGCCCGTTCAATCACGAGTTATTGTCACTACCGTTAATTATTACAGCTAGCTAGTTATGCCTTCTCAAAGTTGATATCAAGAAGAGGTGGATTAATTTTGTGAACAGCTACCTTGAACACCACAAACACCTTCCTCTGCAGTGATTGTTTTACACCGGAGAGTTTTACAAATGTTCATCGGATACAACTGGGGTTCACAGATAATCCACTGCAGAATGGGGCCGAACCGACTATCTCCTGCCCCTGCCCCTGCCCCTGCCTTCATCCGCCCGTCCCGCCAACATTTGGTGCCATCATTGCAGTACGTGCCTTTGCCCAGTTGTCTTGTGTGCTTACTGCAGCTTTCCCACTAGTGGGCGTGGTTTCAGCGCAGACAGCAGACACGCCCCCAGAGTTTTTGTGATTCAAATTTGGCTGGGTGGTTAATAACACATTTTTCTGTGGTGTGACAAATTCAGAACAAATATTTAATTTTGACTTTTGACTTTAAATATAAATTAATGTTAAAACAATTCATTTTAATTGAATCTTTATTATTTTATTTTTTTACATTTAAGTACAGTATAGTTTTAATTTAACTTTTGGGTACAACACATTTTAATTTAATAATTATTTAATTATTTTATTTACCTTTATGTAAGCACAGTGCAGTGTTAATCTACAATCTGTGTATTTACAATTTTAAATTGGCTAACAACAATAAATATTCTTATTAGGAATAAACTGCCTAGTTTTTTAACTGTGCAGAGCTGCAGCTGAATAGTTAGGCCTACTACGCAACTGTATTTTAATGTTGGTCATTATAGTGGTACCAGGAGAGCCAAATACTTGGTATAAAAAGTTTGAGAACCACTGGAATAACCCTAATTGAATAACTAAACAATCCTAATAGATTATTTAATTCAATTTGATAGAATTTTATTGAAATTTTACTATTGTAAATCTTTACAAAGGGTAACCACTTTAGAATAATGGTCCGTCATTAAAAGGGTACCCTCCCTCCCTTCCTTCCTTCCTTCCTATGCAGGAAGAAATGCAGGACTTATGAGTGGTACTACATTAACACTTCAGCTACTACTATTACCTAATGTAGAAACAAGTGAAAAAGATGTGTTTTGCTTTCAAATAATTGTCCAGGGGCTATAAAAGGTCTTAGTTAAGAGTTTTCTCTTAAAACCTATTTACAAAGCTGCTGAGAGCAACTTTTACTAAGGAACAGAGAGAAGTCTTAAGCTAAGAGTAAGGGTGGGGTTGACCTCGTTGCTATGGATGATGCCATCACGCTTACTAACTATACACACAGTGATTGGCTGATGGGGGAGGAGTCTCTGTCAGTGATAGAAAATTTGTAGAACGCATCATGTTGCCATATTCAAATAAAGATTAAAAAAAAAGAATGTTGCCATACCTACCGCAACAGTTTTCTGCATCCCTCTGATTCCTCACTCTCGGCCCAGCTGGGGATTTGGGGGAGAATGCGGGGCTTGGGCTAAATTCTGAGCTCTGAGCCCTCGATCCCCTTGGACAGCACGGCACATACCCTTATTTGACTCTTTTACTCTATCCGATCATTTGCAAGTGTGAACTCGTGAAACAACTGCGACAGCTAATAAGACAGCATTTTATTTTAGTTATGATAGGACCGTGAGTAGACAAAAAGCCAAGTGAAGAGAAAGGGTCCGCTACACCCATTAGGATTGTTTGTGATTTGGTTTTAGTGACTTAACGTTTCACAGATTTAGGAGCTAGTTTTAGCTCTAAAATGCTTTATGAAATACTCTTAGAGCACAAATGTAGGAGTCCTAAAGTTAGGACTGACACCAATTATTTTTAAGAGTTTCTCCTAAAACGGCAAGTTAGGAGTGACTTTTAGCCTCAAGATGTTTCGTGAAAACAGCCCCCTGATTACTAGTAGTCCTTGAAGAGTGGCTAGGTAACACTTGAGTAAGTAGTGATGCATTTTATGACTTTATTCAGAGTAAAAATGATGACTGATTACATTTCACACACACTATAATGTTCTTTATAATTGGTCAGTTAGTTAATAGTTATCAATGAGGCTAATCTCATTCAGTAATTATTGATTACCTAATAAGGAACTATCTTAGTCCTAAATTCTATATTACTTACTGGTTAGTTAAATATTTTCCCTATATTAATTAATAGTAGTAGCTGAAGTGTTAATGTAGTACTACTCATTAGTCCTGCATTACTTCCTGCATAGTTACCTATGACGGACCATTATTCTAAAGTGTTACCAAAAGTACATATATAGGAAGTGTCCCCACAAGGATAGTAAAACCTGAAATTTTAGACCTTGTTGGGACACTGTTTTTGGTCCCAATGAGGAAAACAGCTTATCATACTAAATTATTATTATTAATAATATAAGTGTGTGTGGACATGTTTTTCTATCCCGCTGGGGACTCCAGACATGTTTACTAACATATCCATGAAAGTGCTTTAACAAAAACACAAGCTTCGTCATCTGGCCCACATACTAACTACAGACTTCCACTTCAAGTGTACTATTGTACAATGTAAAATTGTATTACGTTACTGTTTCTCAGTCCTTTTAATGGATGAGCTGAAAGGATCATCGTAGCATGCAACCGATGCAGTTACATGAGTTTTAAATAACCTGGAACACACTTTTAATGCATTTGCATTGTTTTTTGTGGGCAGAAGTTCATGAACATGAGGTTAAATGTGGTTTGGAGGCAGACAGCCACTGTGAATCAGCTCTGATATGTTCCACTGCTGGGTGGAAAGAGAGGATATCGAGTGGAGATAATGTTCTATTCATCAACAGTGCTATTTTCTTTAGACTCCATTTAAATACATTATTTATTTTTTAAGGTCAAGACATTTACCACCACAGCCCGTAACATGAGAGAGCGGGCGTTTTCAATTCATCCCAATGAGAGCCGAGCACAACGATTGTGTGGTGGATTGTGAAATTGACAGCAGAGAGCGATTAACAGAGCATTTCAAAAGTTGTTGAATGCTCAACTTTATGCAAATGAGGAGTGAAAAATGATGGCCAGAGTTGCAGGTACAGTGAGTAAGTTCCCCTGAATGTAGTGTGTAAATCATATTGTTTACATTGAACACCCCTGTTAAAACAGCTTTAATGTAAAAATTACAACATATGCAATGCCATAGTGAAATCCAAAGTGACACATTTCAGAGAATAAAAGCTTTGAGTATTCAGGGGTGTGCACATACACCGATCAGGCATAACATTATGACCACCTTCCCCCTTTTTCTACCAAAACAGCCCTGAACTGTCGCGGTTCATCAGAACTGGCCACCTTCTTCCCTCTCGCTGTTGGACCGGGGTCAACATGGGCCCCCTGCTGGTCTGCAGCTATGCAGCCCCATACGCAACAAACTGCGATGCACTGTGTATTCTGATACTGACCACTGCAGACCAGGGACCCCCCACAATAGCTACAGTTTTTGAGATGCTCTGACCCAGTCCTTTAGCCATCACAATTCGGCCCTTGTCAAACTCGCTCAAATCCTTACGATTGCCCATTTTTCCTGCTTCTAACACATCAACTTTGAAGACAAAATTTTCACTTGCTGCCTAATATATCCCACCGACAGGTGCCGTGATGAAGAGATAATCAGTGTTCTTCACTCTTCACCTGTCATAATGTTATTGTCTGATCGGTGTATATGCGGTTAGGTATTCCAATATGTGTTTAGACTTTTTATATCCACTATACACATTACTATATTCCATTCCGATTTCAAATGGAATCTTTTATTGCGACTAAACAGGCTGAGTTAACAAAAGTGTATTAAATTGACACTATGGGCTTGTCTGGCTATCACCAGACCAAATATTTTAAGACTGAACATTGGTCTGGGGAGTCTGCTCTGTATTTTCTACTGCACAAGAGGCGTGATCAACGAGCATAAATCAAATGACTCTGTACGCAATTGGATAGTACTTCAACCAATCAGACCACAAGAGGGGCATCCATCGATTCTCTATCCGTCATTGTGTTAAACCCGCCAATAGCGCGCCAGGTGGATAAGCCAGTCTGTGATTGGTTCCCGCAAATGTGTAACTTTTTAATAAATTAATGGGTAACACTTTACTTGAAGGGGTGTGCATAAGACTGACATGACACCTTCATAATCATGACATGACACATGTCATAAATATGAAGGAATTTGTATGCATGTCCATGACAACTGTCATTAAGTGTCATTCGCTCAATTATGTCATTTTTAATGCAAAGATGACATTATTTGAGATGTCTTTGTCATGACAACTTGACATTACCAAGACAACATAACCTGTCATAAATCTTTTTTTCATTGGTACAAGTTGAATTTGTCATTAAAATGTCATTAAGTGTTAATACTCTGTCAAATTATTTTATAACAGCGTCTTGAATATTTTTCAGTTCATAATGTTTTTTTTTTTTTTTTTTTTAAGTTTCCTAAACAGTTAATTACAGCATCCCACACATTTATATTTTCTTGAAATGCTTTTTTACATCATGGATAAGTCTAGCTAAGACACCATCATAATGGCGGACACCTAACCAGTGGCGCCACTCTATCATTTTGAGGTGAGTTTTCACTGTTATAACATAATTTGACAGAGTATTGACACTTAATTTGGATAATATTTAATATTTTAATACTTAAGTTTGATAATTAATCTGCTATGTCATGTTTATGACAGGTTATGATGTATTGGTTTATGTCAAGTTGTCAATGTCATAACTAAGACATCTCAAATAATGTCATATTTGCATTAAAAATGACATAATTGAGCGAATGACACTTAAATGACAGTTGTCATGAACATGCATAAAAACTCCTTCATATTCATGACATGTGTCATGTCATGATTATGAAGGTGTCATGTCAGTCTTATGCACACCCCTTCAAGTAAAGTGTTACCAATTAAGGTACAGGTTTCCAGCCTGAGCTGCAAGGCAAAATCAATTCGCCGGCAGATCAGGCTGGTTTTACCCAGTCTAACTATGGGCCCTATCATACACATGGGGCAATGCGACGCCAGGCGCAATTTTTTTTTGTTAGTTTCAGCCCGACGCAGTTATCATAGCAAATGCACCCATGCCCATCTGTTCGCCAATGGCCATGCTGGTCAGTAAATGAGGTGTGTTCAGGCACACTGTTGGCATGTTGCTATTTTAGGCAACTGAAAACGACTGTGCCATTGACCAAGAAAAACCTGATCTAAAGTCAGTAGCTCAGTGTTTTTTTTGTTTTTTTTGTTATTTAAAGGGTGTGTTAGTATTATGCACCTATAGGCAGGTACACAACATTGCTTGTTACACAAAATATTATTATTGCGTACAAAAAGATAAAAATGCCATAATGGCATGTATCAGAATTACCTATGTGCTGTAACGATGAATGGAATTATTGCTAATTATTATTCATGCTAATTATTTGACCAATCGTGGTCAAATAGATCAACACACACATGTATTTAAACCAACTTGTCAGGTTGGGGGTGTCTATATTCCGCCATTTAAATAGCAATCCGCCATGGTGCAAGTGCAACTGGCTTTTAAAGGGAATGGGAGATCAGACTCTGATTGGTTTATTGCACATTATGCCCAAAACTCACTCATGATTTATTAAGAGACTAGGTACAACCCTTTTGGACCATGCTCCTGGCATGTCGACCATTTTGTTTCGTTATTAAACTTGCAAAAGTGGATTCGGACACGCTCTAAGTGCACCTGCGCCATACGCTTCAGACCACGCACTTAGAATGTTAAAATAGGGCCCAATATTTAGAAAGTGTACTCAAAAGATTATTAATCTGACACTGACATAAGTGAGTGAGGTAATGGCTCTGAAGCATGCATACTAAAATGACTCTCACAAGTTAATTGCAATATACTTGCTATTTCTTACAAATTATTCTTTGAACTGTATTATTAAAACATGGAGTGACTAGATAAATGCACCGCAATAAGCTTTGTTCAATCGTTCTGTAAGACAATCCCCAAACTCCATAATTTAAATATGCATGCATTATTAAATATAGATCATACTTTGGATTAAGAAGTTTCAAGAGCTCTTTGTTTTGCATTTTTTAGTCCTTGGTTGCTCATTAACACTATTTTGTAACAAGAAAGTGCAAACTGCAGAATGTCAATAAATATTGAGCTTCATTTCTTTCTTTGCTTGAGATTTAAAAATGCATGACAGGTATACACATACAATATATGAGACTGTCATATTTTGTGTCAGTATATGGAGAGGAATATGTATGCACCATTACAGGTCAAGGCACACTTAAACCTGTGAGAATATCTCTTACTGACACTGAAGTGGAAAATGTGGAGGTAATTTGATATTGTGTCTTTATTAGATTAAACTCAAAAAGGTTGCCTTGGGTACGTTGGCTCAGCCGTATCGTGTAACATCATCAATACATGTAGGAGCAGCACAACGACCTTTCTTCTGGCAAATAACCTCAGTTTACACACACATTTAGTCATTAATTCTGTCCTCATTTGTCTAATCTTTAGAGGTCAAGTCAAGCACAAAGTAACACTAGCAGTAAATCCACTCCATACACATTGGGTTTGACATCTTGTGTTTTACATTTTAAATTCTAGAGGGCTAAATTGACATTGTTTTTCAAAAGGACTCGTTTCTTTCATTTATTCTTGTAAAAATTAACTCCAATTAGCCAGCAGGATACAAGATTAACAAGCCAAATACAAGAATACAAAAATGACTTTGTCTAGCAAAAGTTCCCTATCAGTTGGCTGGTAAATAAAGTGTAACTTCACAGATTCTCAACCTGCTTTGTATTGTTAATGTCAGTATTATATGTAAATTAGCAATGATAACTCTTACCTGGGCCACAAAATTCACATTTATTTGTCAGCAAAAGTCTAGTCTTGCATAGCCAGACTCTTCAGACTGATGGCAGAAGGTCTGTACTTTTTCACAACTTTCATTGGCAAAGGACCGCCCAAGAGGATCTGACTGACATGTAACGCAACCAATCAGGGCCGGGTTTCCCAATAACGATGTATCTTAGCTCTAAAGAGCGCATTCTACGAGCAAAGTTACGATCACTCGCAGCAATTCCACGTGCGTGTCCCAAAAATGTACTTAACATGAACACTAAGTGCTACTTAAGAGTCGCTGTCCATTTGCGAAGTACTGAAATATAACCTTATATGGAATCGTTTCCACATGCTGGCCAACCAAGAAATGTCCAATACATGGCTGGTTTTCGTGCACGTCAGCAAGTCATTGACAGATTTTTTTGAGTTTATCTCTATTTTTCCCAATCTTTGAACTATATTTCCTACATTACTTATTTTATTATTTTTTTTCTTTTTGCTGTAATTTAATTCAGATGTGTATTTATAATTTTTTTGTTTGTTACCTGCCCTCATAAAAAAGTGTACAATAAAGTACAATCAAAACCTTATAGTATTATCACAATGCACTTGAATAAAGTTAAAGGTGTAATCTGCCGGTTGTCCTGTAGGTGACCTCATAACTCTGCCTTCTTACGATACACTTAGAGCTGTACGATTACTCCAGAGCACTCGTAGATCTACGATCATTTTCAAGTGCTACTTAAGTTATGATGCTTTTGGGAAACAGACCTTAATATTAAGATCACTCGTACGATCGATTTTACGATCAACTTAGGCTTACGATGCTTTTGGGAAACGCAGCCCTGTTTGTTTTGTTCCATGACATGTTTAGGGGCGTGAAAATGTCAAGTCAATGTCTCTTTAATAACAGTCCGGTGTGCATCTATAAATTATTAATTCAATAATGCAAGTTTACTGCAAAAAACTTTCACTAGCTGTGAACTTCACATACTTGAAATTCCATCTTTAGTTGATCCTAAGCACTTATTGTCACAGTTGTAAACACGACAACGTTCTTCTTCCACGAGGGGGTTTGACATCACTGCATTGTTTCCAGGCGGACTGTTAAAGAACACAACACATACGTCTCGCGGACATCCTGTAGAATTCAATCAATCATATGATGACTTCAAAACTCCTGAAGTGTTTCCAGATAAGTGTGCCATATACATCAGACGTTCAGCACAATAGTCCATAATAATTTTGAATGCTTGCACCCGAGAATACAAGTCACCAACATTCTTAAGTTTGCTTAGAAGTATTTCTTACTAAAGTAAGGGGTAACCACTTAATATAAACCACCTCAATAAGGTGGTACCCCTTAACATTGAGAAATCAATGTTAAGTGGTCTCTTAATTTTTTCCAGAGCTGTAGTATATAAATATAATACAAATGAATAAATGTCATCATCATTGTCATTTTCATAATCATCAACACCAAAATCACCAACAGTGACAGTATAATTTAGCTTCTTCACCATCAGGTGGATCCACTTGTGTCTCCACCACAGCTGAAGTCTGATGCATGCGTTACGACTCCAGCCACCATGACTTTATTCTGTGTGCCACGTCGAAGAGAGGAAATGTCAGAATTCTACACAGAGTGCAATTCAAGCTGACAAACCTCAAAAATGATGGGAGCTTTTCAAAGCCGACTCTCATTAAATATAGACCTATAACATGTACACTTTGAAGAGCCTCTTTGAAAACGTAATCTTATGGGAAAGTCGCGAATGAATGGTTATCAGAAAACTAGCAGGTGGAAAGACGAATATGGTCTTTTAAAACTTGCTGCTTGAGATCTGTCAGTGTTAGTGGCCAGTGTTCATGGCTTACTGCATCTGAGTGTGTTTATAGGCTATTAGCAATATAATACACCACAATTGTCTTTACTTAATTGAAATCAACCCTTTAGAGTTTTTTAAGAGCTTCTAAATGTTCACACACTTCAATTTCAATTAAAGCAGGGGAAATTTGTGTCTACTAACTTTTTCCCTATACCATGCCACAAAATGAGAAAATAATAAGCCATTCATCAGACAAGCACCACAAGAATATTTAATATTTTATGCTATTTAAATACAACGCAACCTTTAACTACCTGTGATCACAGTTGATTTGACAAACTACGACATGGTATAAGTAACAAAAGTACATCTTGTTCCATAGCAACACATGCTATGCGTCATACCATTCATGAGATTTCCAGTAAATTTTATCCAGCAAGTGGTTATAAAACTTTAAAAGACCTGTATATGCAGTATTATATAATGTGAAATATTATTTTAAACAATTAGAGACTCTCTAATATAATGGTATATCTGCTTTATTGTCAGGTATAGAGAATAATTAAAGAGATCCCTATTAAAGAGATGTTATTGCTCATACTAATGCTCTGAAACAAAATCAAATGATGCTGGATTTTTGTTAATGCTGCTTGAGTGTGAAAGGAGACGAAACCAAATACTAATATATTCTGAAATTTATGTAAATGTTAACATTTTGCATGCTGATAATATTTTTTTGTAATAAAAACAATTGCATTAAAGAGACACAGTTCACCCAAAAATAAAAATGCTGTCATCATTTACTCAGCCTAGTTGTTCCAAACCTGCATGCATTTTTTTATTCTGAGGAACACACAAAATAATATTTTGAAGAACATTGGTGGCCACTGACTGACTTAGAAGTATTGACACAAAAAGAAAATATATTTCTCCAAATATCTTCTTTTCTGATCAGTAAAAAAAAAGAAAAGAAAGGCATGCCGTTTTGGAACAATATAAAGATGAGTAATGATGATAGACTTCATTTTTGTGTGAAATCCCCTTTTAAAGACTTTTGGACCTCATTCTCTGCAAAAGTGCCGTGTAAGTACACCCACAGAATGCATAAAAAATTTAAAGTTAAAATTGTGTAGCGCTATATGAAATTAGATTTTAAAAAAGGGAGAAGCACAAAAGTGCAGCTGTGTCGCTGACTTCATTAAACCGCAGGAGTTTATTGCCGAATAATTCTTGAAAAAAATGTAATCAAGTTATCTCATGTGAACCCCGTGTTCTCGAATAAATAGCTGTTCAGTCAGAGGGCTCCCCTGATAGGTTCAAGCTGTTATCAACTCCAGATTAATTTAACTGCAGATCACTTCATCCACTTCTGAATGAAAACACTAAAAATGAAGACACTGCGCCACACATTTGACCATGTTAACAAAATTTCCTTTTCTTACAGTGAATCTAAATGAACTGCAAAATGAAACAAACAAGGGTCCCAGCGAGACAGTAGTAGCCTTGCAGCTAAAGATACCAGCCATGCGGGTGAAGTACAGTGAGCAAGTATGTCACGATCTTTGCTAGCACCACAGAGCTTTAGCGCAGGGCACTTAACATTCAATTGCTCCAAGGGTCTGTTCCTGTGACTAGTTCACAGTCTTGGTGGATAAGAGAGTCAACTAAACAACATATGTCACTGGACAGCAGTATTTCTGCTAAGATTGCTGATAGATGTGCCACTGACATTTGATCTTCTGTGTCAAACTAAAGCTCTGGCTTGATGGAATTGTGTGTGAATTGTTTTCCACCAGGCGGTTGATGTTATATTGTGTGGTGGAGTGGATTAAGCTCAGGGATATTAACCGTGAGGTTGGTGGTTCAAGCTCCACAAAGAGCGACCACCACTGGGGTCTTTCGCAAGGCACTTAACCCTGGGTTACTCCAAGAGGACTGTCCCTCTGCTTTGAATAAAAGCATTTGCCAAATAACTATTACTGACTGCTATTGTAGTTCCCTTTCAAGGGAACTCGCGCTGGGAACACCTCTGCGTGATTGTGTCGTGAAGCACATTGTTCCTGTCATTCTGTGTTGTGTCTGAGTTCAGACTTTTTTGTTTTCTCAAGTTTGCATTCACACTCACATATTATAAGAGAGATTATGGCGAGCGAACAGCACTACAGACAATGTGTTCCTCCCTGCTCACGCTTCATTACGAGCGGGGATACACATTTGATGTGTGTTGTTTGTCTGGGTGAGCAGCACGCGCAGTCGGCACTCCAGGGTGCATTGTGAGGCATTGTGAGGCACTGCCTCTTAGCCTGCTGCGATCCCGCCGGGTGCTCTTCGAGGAGGGCGTCCTGGTTCGCACTCCCCACGGCACGGGTCCAGCTGCTGCGCAGCAAAAGGTGAGTGTCGCCACTTGTACACCCCCTCAGAAAGGGTCGTTGGGTGTGCGGCGCTCACAGGCGCAGCCTTCTAAGCCCAGGGCTGATCTGAGGACAGTCATTGTGGCGAGGAAGGCTTCGTCTAAGAAGTCCTGACGCCTCTGGGCCCAGGACAGTGAGGGTGATCCCCTCCACAGTTCCCATCCAGACTGATGGCCCGCACCCTCTTCGGGGAGAAACTATGCCGTCGAGTCAGTCGTTCCCTGCCGGTTCGCCGCTTCATGGCGCTGCACTCGCGGTGCAGAGTACATCAGAGGCCAGCCTTGAGAGGCTGGTACCCTTGGTAGATTTTGTGTCAGAGTGGGAAAATCTGCCTCACATGTCTCGTTGGGTCCTGCGATGTATACATTTGGGGTACGCTATTCAGTTCAGATGTCGTCCCCCCAACGGGGCCCTCTCCACTGTTGTGGACCCCAAGCAGGCTCTGGTGATGACTCAGGAAGTACAGACTCTGCTGCAAAAGGGGGCTATAGAGAGGGTCCCCCCTCGATCAGGAGGGACCTTCTCTCTCAGGCGGGTGGAGTCTTCGTACACCCCCGTCCGGAGCTGTGGAAACTGTGGGCTTGGCCTATGAGGGGGCCCAGCTAATAAGCTCTGGTCTCTCAACTGAGGTTGTTGAGACCATTCTACACTCCAGAGCTCCCTCTACGAGGAAACTTTACTACCTAAAGTGGAGACTCTTCACCTTATGGTGTCGAGATCGCCTGCAGTATCCAGTTAACTGCCCTGCGAGCGTGGTGCTGGAGTTCCTGCAGGAGAGATTCTCTGCTGGGTAAGCCCCCTCCACACTAAAGGTGTATGTGGCAGCCATAGCAGCTTACCACACTCCTTTGAGTGGAGTTTCTTTAGGGCGACAACCGCTAGTAACCCGTTTCCTCCGTGGAACCTTGAGACTGAGACCTGCGACACGCACCAGGGTGCCGGCCTGGGACTTATCCATCGTCCTTCAATGCCTTTCCGAGGCTCCCTTCGAGCCGCTCACTTTGAAAACTATATTTCTTCTTGCGATATCTTCCCTTAAAAGAATAGGGGACTTGCAAGCCTTCTCTGTTGCACCCTCGTGCTTGGAATTTGCCCTGGGTATGGCTAAGGCCTTTCTCTCTCCGAGGCCCGGGTATATTCCTAAGGTCCTCACTAATCCTGTGAGACCTATTGTGCTCCAGGCCTTCTGTCCTCCTCCTTTTACGACGTCAGACCAGGAAAAATTAAATCTGCTGTAAAACTGATCAGCTCTTTGTTTGTTACGGACCTCCCTCGAGAGGGGGTCCAGTCTCAAAGCAGAGAATGAGCAAATGGGTGGTTGAGGCTATCTCACTTGCTTATGTGCCGGCCGGACAGCCCTTCCCTTTAGCTGTTTGGTCGAACTCCACTAGGAGTATGGCTGCCTCTCAAGCTTTTTTAGCAGGGGCCTCCCTGCAGGAAGTTTGTGATGCGCGCGAGGTGGTCCTCGCCTCATAGTTTCATCAGATTCTACGAACTGGATGTGAATGCTACTCCGGGGTCTCGGGTGCTCGCCTCTTAGCTCATGCCACAGGCGGGCATCCAGACTCGCATGGGGACGGGGGGTATTCTCGTTCCCAAAGCGGTGACGCAGCGCAAGTTCCCTTGAAAGGGAATGTCTCAGTTACGACTGTAACCTTAGTTCCCTGATTGAGACGCTGCGTCACCCTGCCATACTCCTCGCATGCCCGCAAGCGCCTTGTTTCATACCTTCTTCAGAAGCTGACGGCGTGTGTTTGCCGGTGTGCTTTATAGTTTCCAGGTCTATGACGTCACCCGCCTATGACGGTCTCTCTATTGGACTGATGACATACGTGCTTCACGACGCAATCACGCAGAGGCGTTCCCAAAGCGGTGGCGCAGTGTCTCGTTCCCTATTCAGGGAACTAAGGTTACAGTCGTAACCAAGACGTTTTCTAAGAAAAACATCACAGGTTTACAGCTCAAAAAAATCTTAGTGCTTCAACTGAGCTTCAATATTCTAAAGCTGTCAACATACCAATA
This sequence comes from Romanogobio albipinnatus, assembly GCA_023566225.1. Lineage (NCBI taxonomy): Eukaryota > Metazoa > Chordata > Actinopteri > Cypriniformes > Gobionidae > Romanogobio > Romanogobio albipinnatus. The sequence goes on from CM042257.1 coordinate 8,976,642, forward strand.
TATTTGCGTCATGTGTCAAGGCATTTGCATTCATAGGTATTCATACTTAAAAGTGTACACATACTGACATTGAAACAAACAATATAAGCGCAAAAGTGAACATGTGACGAAATAATTGTACACACTTTGACAAATAATCTGAAGATTCGTCAGAACTGGAATTACCAGAACCCACGAGGTACCGCTGCAGGTAACATTGCCTCCCTAAGCTTTAAAGAATTTGTTCACTTTAAAATGAAAATTACTCCATGATTTACTCACCCTCAAGCCACCCTAGGTGTATATGACATTCTTCTTTCTGATGAACACACTAATTAATAAATATTAATATAATAAATATATTAATAAATATATTAATAAATATCCTGCCTCTTCCAAGCTTTATAATGGCAGTGAATGGGGCTCACAAGTTTGAAGCTTAAAAAAAGTAGATCCATGCATTATAAATGCACCCCACACTGCTTCAGAGGGTTATTAAAGGCCTTCTGAATCAATGTTTTTTTAAAGAAAAATATCCATATTAAAGCTGCTGTCCGTAACTTTTTTGTGTGTTCAAGATTTACAAAAATTATATAATGAGAATGTACAACATGTCCAAAATCGTGATTTTTGTCTTACCCTGAATCATTATGGTACACTGCGTGACTCGCCATAGACATAAACAGAGAGAAGTAGCTCCGGCTGCAACGTTCTTCCGCAAGGCGCATGCATTTCTGTTTATTAACCGCTAGAGAGCAAAAAGTTACGGACTGCAGCTTTAAGTAAAATATCTAGCTTCCGCCAGAACACCTTTCTTATTCAACGAAGAAAGTGTAAGTTCAAAACGCAGTTCAAAATGCTTATGCTACATCAGATGTCATCCGTCGAATCAGTTACGCTTTTTTCATAAGTTGAGTATGGAAGGCGGTCTGGCAGAAGCTAGATATTTTACTTTATAACGTGTTAAATATGGATATTTTTCTTACACAACGCATTGCTTCACTTCAGAAGGCCTATATTCACCCCCGGGGCCATGTCGAGTACATTAATAAATGGGATAAATGCACTTTTTTGAGCTTCAAACAAGTTAACCCCGTTCACTGCCATTTTAAAGCTGGGAAACATCAGGATATGTATTAATATAACTTTGATATATTATGTGTTCATCAGAAAGAAGAAAGTCATATACAGTCCCTGACAAAAGTCTTGTCGCTTATCTATTTTGTAGAAACACCTGCTATAAACCTGACTTTTAATTAATCAATTGGTGTTAGAAATAGCTCATATGAAAAGCTAAAACCCTCCCAAATGATGTTTAATGCACTGAAATAAATTAGTTTCACTGAAAAAAAGATTTATAATTTAATCAAGACAGAAAGGTCAAATTTTGGCAAGGCAAAAGTTTTGTCGCCTATACAGAAATTGAACAAATTTCCTGCAAATACAAAAATATGTCAGCAAATTAAGTAGTGGTGCTGTGAGATCCAAATGTAATATCTTGAATGATTTCCATGAGCTTGAAGGACTGCATCCATGCGGTTTGGTAAGGATTCATACAATTTATTGATGAAGTCATCAGGAATAGCAAAGAAAGCAGTCTTGCATACCTCCCAGAGTTCATCAATATTCTTTGGTTTCGTCTTCTATGCTTCCTCTTTCATCCTACCCCACATATGCTTAATGATGTTCATGTCTGGTGACTGGGCTGGCCAATCCTGGAGCATCTTGATCTTCTTCACCTTGAGGAACTTTGATGTGGCGATGGAAGTATGCGATGGAGCACCGTCCTGCTGCAGAATTATGGTTGGGAATATAAGAGGTAGCTAAGTTTTCGTATTATTGATGTTGCCTTCCACCCTGCAGATCTCTCGCACACCCCCATACTGGATGTAACCCCAGACCATGATTTTTCCGCCACCAAACTTCACTGTTTTCTGGGTGAATCTCGGATCAATGCGGGCTCCAGTAGGTCTCCTGCAATATTTGCGGCGACTGTGGTGTAATTCAACAGAAGATTCATCTGAAAAATCCACCTTCTGCCACTTTTCCAGCGTCCATCCTTTTAGCAGGCTGTGGGCCTTGGCAAATGGTTTTTCAATTGTCTTTTGTTTAGTGCTGGCTTCTGGGCACTGATTCGACCATGGAGGCCATTTCGAGACAGAATCCGACAAACTGTTCTGGTTGACACAGGGACTTCAGGTGGCCAGGTCTCGTGGAGCTCTGCTGCAGTGGAAAATGGGCTGGCCTTGGATTTTAGAGCCAACAAACGGTCCTCTCGAGCAGTTTTCTTGCAGGGTGTGCCTAACCTGGGCTTGTCAAAAACGTCTCCAGTCTCTTCAAATCTTTTTTTTATCCTCTGTACTTGACGCTGAGACACATTGAAGGTGTCTGCCACATCAGCAGTGGATCTGGTCTTCAGCCTCTTGATAATCAAAACTTTAGTCTCAGGGTGCATCTTAGGCATGTTTGCAGAGGTCTAGTTGCAGTTGATGTGAAGGTCTAGTGTACTGGGGTTCTTTTTATACACACCTGAGACCTAATTGATACATTATTAGTCACAGGTGAAGCTCATATGACAAGGCGACAACACTTATGTCTTTGCAAAAATTGACTCAATGGGCTTTACCAAGCTGTTTTGTTTTGCACTGAAATATTATTACAAAAGCTGTTGGGATTAAAATGAGCCATTTCTTGTAAAACAATCTTGATTAGAAATATATTTCATCGGCACTTCAGGTCAATTTGTACACAAGCAACAAAACTTTTGTCAGGGACTGTACACCTAGGCTGTCTTGAGGGTGAATAAATCATGGGGTAATTTTCATTTTAAAATGAACTAATCCTTTAAGTGTGATTCCAATGTTAAAATTATTTCTGTCATGAGTGTGTGGCATGGTAATGGATTTGACAATGTTGATATATTTGGTCTTGGCGGAATAGATCTGCTACGGGACTTGGGACTACGGGACTTGCTTCTGACAATATTCTGTAAAAAATGTTATGTGCTAGTTACTTAAAAAATGGTATATGGTAACAATATTACGCATAATATTTTTGAGTAGTTTTTAAGGCTTATTTTTAATGGAATCTACCTGAATAAATCAAGTTAAATGTCCTTAATTATTTAGTCTATGAAGCAATTAATTGAATATTTTTTGTGAAATGTGCTTATTTTTTTAAGTTGAAAAAAGGGTATAATGTACAGTGCATGGAAATTGCCTGTTTATATTTGACTTTGAGTTAAGTTATACAATTAATAGACTGTTTGCTGCTAGCACAGCACAAGCAGAAACCAACTTGTTACTGCACTGGCATTAGCAAAGTCATTGCTCATTGAACAAAGCAACATGCCTTATAATATTAGTAAACTAATATTCAAAATTTCAACATAAAGAAACTCTTTCAAATGTCAAACATAACTGAACATTACACATTAACAGATGTTTCCCTTCACTCAAAAACACATAAAATAACACTTAAATTTAATATTAACTCTCCATTTACAGCCATATGCAAAGCATGCTGGGAAGTGAACTAACAGTGGTGTCTAAATAAAACTGCACAATTGAGCTAATTCTCATTAAATAAATAGGTAGCATTTTCCCCCCTTAATTTTATCAGCTTTATTGGTTCCTCAATTCAAGCCTCAAAATTGTTTAAATGTCCTTTTTAAAATTAAGAAAATGTATCTTAGTTTTATTAGTGAAATGTTCTCAATATTTTCTATACAACACTGGACCACAGTTTTATTAAGAAAATACACACAATTTATTTTGTGAAAAGACCCATGATTATTTTTTTACAGTGTACATACATGATTAAGTAAGACATGCTGCTGCTGTACAATAAGCATACATGAATTACCCCATAGCAGATCTATACATGTGGAGCTGGGGAAGATGGAGGATTTCTGAAAGTGTGCTGCACTGCTAAGGCATTACCATTAAACAAGTACTGTATTTGAAGGTTTGGCAATTGCGCTCATTGGCTACTGATTTTTTATTTATTTTTTGGTATCTTGCATACTTCTGGAAGGTCTGACATCAGCCGAACAACTGCTACTGAGATTTCTCTAAATATTAAAGGTTTTATTCATCAGAATTGCTTTGTTTGTGCTGATGTGTCATACAGCTTGGAATGTTGTACTCAGCATTGTTTCTGCATTGCAAAACATCCAAAGGAGATGTAGAGACGATCAAATCTGGCAGTGGTCCTAAGCCTCGGGATAAGGCCAAAGACCAAATACAACAAAGATGGAGGGGAGATGAAAAAGTATAGATAAATCTGCTGGAGGAGGGGTGGTGGAGTAGAGAGCAAACACGCTCTGGGCGAGTGCTTGTTCAGTGCCATCACAGAGGGTTTGAGAAGAATCTCTCTTGTGCAGTGCAAAAATAATATTTGCTGTTTCATATTTCAAAAAATATACTTATATGCGGCTGCACAGTGTGTGGAGCTGTGAGAGGCTTGGGAAGGAATAAGAGAACTAAGGCCCTAATGTCTACGGAAAAAGTGTGAAAAATTGCCACTGTCCCTTTCATCTTTTTTTTTTTTTTTGGTAAACCGCTATTGAATTTTGTTCAAAAGCAGCAGACTTCAAAGAGTTGGGGAAAGTCATGAGTGTGGGGGAGTAATGTAATTCATTGGGAACTGAAAGAAGAACACTACATAGGGGTTCAGCTGTAGTGCCTCACATTTCCTGGAAACTGTATCTGTGTTTAAATTTCACTCATCATCAACCTGTTTAATAAATTATATAAATAATATATATAATAAAATAAGTAATAATAGCTAAATAGTTAAATTAGTACTTATTAAAAAAGTAATACAAAGCAAACACATGTAATGACGCTATTCTGAAAAAAGCAATGTTTCTAGCATCAGCAAGTCCAAAACAGTGAGATATGATGGACAAATACCGACATTGAAAAAAAAGTGTACATATATATGGGATTTGAGAACATGTTCTGTGTGAACGACCCCAGCTATGAAGAATAGATTGACACAAATTGATTGCTGCATAGCTTTTCAGCGCTATGGCAAAATAAACATTTTACAAAATAAATATTTTACCTGAGGAATGTAGGTTGGTAGACTGTATTGCATGTGATGCAATAAAAGCACAGAGTGTTGTGAAATAATGCAAGATATGTCTTTCTTCTGAGTTTGGAAAGGCATGTGCTGCATGTAAAAAGCAGTAGTTGTGCTGTTTTTTGCTAACTTCACAACCACATTTGGGAAAGTTACTTTTAAAAGTAGTGCATTACAAAATGATGTTATGATGTCTCTAAAAAATAACTTATTGTGTTACTTAGTTACTTATTATGGAAAGTAATGTTACCTTTACATTTCCCAAAGTTTTTCTCACTTTGGAAAATGTAAAGGCACTTTCACACTAAAAGTGAAATGAATATGCCTCAGTCTGAAGTAAATACAAATTCACGCATGTACAATAGAAGGAAGGAATATTTAATCTGTATTCATTACTGAATGCATGCTCACATTTAGTCTTAAACTACAAAACCCATCATGTTTACACATCACACTTTATCACAATTTCTTTCAACATTGGGACAGAAGAGCTGTCAGTCAATAAATGGGAAAACAAAGTAATTTGCGTTACCGATCTGAAGAAGAAACTCATTACTTTATTAGTTACTTGAAAAAAGTAATCTGATTACATAACTCAAGTTACTTGTAATGCATTACCCCCAACACTGATTTACAGCTTATTCAGTCTGAACAATATAAATCTGTAGAAAACGCTGATGTGGACTGTAGTGATTGAATTACATTCAGTTATATAAAGTAATTAAACTACAAACTCCCCCCTTTATTGAATGCTTTACTCATCTGCCATAATAATGTATTTAGGCTTATAAATCATCATCATCATCATCATCTTCCAATATCCGGGGCCAGGTCGCGGGGGCAACAGCCTAAGCAGAGATGCCCAGACTTCACTCTCCCTAGCCACTTCCTCCGCCTCTTCCAGGGGAACCCCCAGGCGTTCGCAGGCCAGCTGGGAGACATAATCCCGAGTGACCGAGCTTCTCACCCTATCTCTAAGGGAGCGCCCAGCCACCCTACGGAGAAAGCTAATTTTGGCCGCCTGTATCCGGGATCTTGTCCTTTCGGTCATGACCCACAGCTCATGACCATAGGTGAGAGTAGGAGTGACCATAAGTGAGAGATGAGTCAAGATGGCGCCGAGGATGGCCGCTACGTCGCAAGCTCTGCTGAAACATTGTAGTTTTTTGTTTGTTCTGTTTATAGTTTTTGTGTTTTTTGTCTTGGATGTTGTCTGCCTTACTACGTACGACAGACAGACACTTTTGGACATTGGTTCGGCTATCGCACTCCGAAAACCGGACTTTAAATTCTTCAGTGACGAACCGCCGTTTACAAACACAGCAGCGGAGCTCTTTGTCTGGACGGCCCGACCACGCAAACGCGGCCGGAGAAGGGGAAGCAGAGCCGGCGTACTTATCAGAGTAAGACGCCGCGCAAACCGACCCCCACTTCCCAGTATTTTACTGGCAAATGTTCAGTCTCTGGACAATAAACTCTGCGAGCTGAGAGCACGGATCTCTTTCCAACGAGAGACGAGGGACTGCTGCATTATCTGCCTCACAGAAACTTGGATGTCCGCTGAGATTCCAGATTCGGCCATCGAAACCGCGGGGTTCTCCGTGCATCGAATGGACAGAGAAAAAGATCTCTCCGGGAAAAGCAAAGGCGGGGGTGTATGTTTTATGATTAACCGATCCTGGTGTGATCAGAGGAACGTACATTCTATCAAGTCTTTCTGTTCTCCTGATCTGGAACTTCTCATGGTTCTGTGTCGACCATTCTGGCTACCGAGGGAATTCACCGCGGTCATCATCACAGCTGTGTATATTCCCCCGCAAGCCGACACAGACCGGGCACTAAAGGAACTGTATAGGACAGTGAGTGAGCAGGAAACCGCGCATCCTGAGGCCGCGTTTATTGTGACCGGGGACTTTAACAAAGCCAACTTCAAGCGCATCGCACCCAAATACCACCAACATGTTAACTTCAACACGCGAGGGAACCGCGTCTTAGATCACTGCTACTCCCCCTTCAAGGATTGTTACAAGTCCCTCCCGCGCCCACCATTTGGCAAATCGGATCACGCTTCCATCCTACTTTTGCCCGCATATAGGCAAAGACTCAAACAGGAAGCACCCGCCCTCAGAACCATCCAGTGCTGGTCGGACCAATCAGATTCTATGCTACAGGACTGTTTTGATCACGCGGACTGGGAGATGTTCCGGTCGGCCTCTGATGACGACATCGAGGTTTACGCTGATAGCGTAACGTGTTTCATCAGGAAGTGCGTAGATGACGTTGTTCCGACCAAAACAATTCGGCTGTACCCTAACCAGAAGCCGTGGCTAAATGGGGATGTTCGCGCGGCACTCAATGCGCGGACCTTCACTTTTAACTCCGGTAACGCGGAGGAGCATAAACAAGCAAGTTATGCCCTCCGGAAAACCATCAGAGCAGCAAAACGCCAGTACAGGAACAAGATTGAAGGACAGTTCAACACCACCGACTCCAGAAGCATGTGGAGGGGAATTAACACCATCACGGACTATAAAGGGAACACAAACTCCACCGTGAACACCGCTGCCTCTCTCCCGGACGAGCTCAACACCTTCTATGCTCGCTTTGAGGGAACTAACACCGCCCTCGCGGAGAGAGCGCTCGCGGCTGAAGATGCAGAGGTTAGTGCACTCTCTGTATCTGTCGCGGATGTAACCCGATCCTTCCGGCGGGTGAACGTCCGTAAAGCTGCGGGTCCAGACGGCATTCCCGGCCGTGTGATCAGAGCGTGCGCGCACCAACTGGCTGGAGTCTTCACGGACATTTTTAACCTGTCCCTCTCCCTGTCTGTGGTCCCCACATGCTTTAAAACGTCCACTATTGTTCCTGTACCTAAGCAATCAAAAACCACCTGCTTAAACGACTGGCGTCCTGTTGCTCTGACCCCCATCATCAGCAAATGCTTTGAAAGACTAGTCAGAAACCACATCTGCTCTGTTCTCCCCCCCTCACTGGACCCACTGCAGTTTGCATACCGCACAAACCGCTCCACTGACGATGCCATTTCATCCACTATACACACTGCTCTCTCCCACCTGGAAAAGAGGAACACGTATGTGAGAATGCTGTTTGTGGACTACAGCTCAGCATTCAACACCATTGTGCCCTCCATACTTGACATGAAACTCCGGGCTCTAGGCTTAAACAGCCTGTTATGCAGCTGGATCCTGGACTTCCTGTCAAACAGACGCCAGGTGGTCAGAATGGGCAGTAACATCTCCTCATCACTGACTCTCAACACTGGAGCCCCTCAGGGCTGCGTTCTCAGCCCACTCCTGTACTCTTTGTACACACATGACTGTGTGGCAACCCACAGCTCCAACACCATCATCAAGTTTGCTGACGATACGACGGTGGTAGGTCTTATCACCGACAATGATGAAACGGCCTACAGAGAGGAGGTGCACACTCTGACACGGTGGTGTCAGGAGCACAACCTCTCCCTCAACGTCAGCAAGACCAAGGAGCTGGTGGTCGACTTCAGGAGGAATGAGAGAGAACACCGCCCCATCACCATCGATGGAGCACCGGTGGAGAGAGTCAGCAGCTTCAAGTTCCTCGGTGTCCACATCACAGAGGAACTCTCATGGTCCGTCCACTCTGAGGCCGTTGTGAAGAAGGCTCATCAGCGCCTTTTCTTCCTGCGACGGCTGAGGAGGTTTGGAATGAACCGCCACATCCTCACACGTTTCTACACCTGCACCATCGAGAGTCTGCTGACTGGCTGCATCACCACCTGGTACGGCAACAGTACCGCCCGCAGCCGCAAGGCCCTGCAAAGGGTAGTGCGCACGGCCAGCTGCATCATCGGAGGTGAGCTTCCCTCCCTCCAGGACATTTACGCCAGGTGGTGTGTGAAGAGAGCTCAGAGGATCTTCAGAGACTCTAGCCACCCGAACCATGGGCTGCTCTCACTGCTGCCATCAGGCAGACGGTACCGCAGCATTAGAACACGCACCAGCCGACTCCAGAACAGCTTCTTCCCACAAGCAATCAGACTACTTAACTCCTGATCCATCAGGATCATAACACACTCTGGACAGAATATCACTCAGCACAACCCACTGTAGATACACACACATTATATACACATTTATTTATCATACAGCATCTATTGCACTTTGGATTTCAATTTTTCAATCTGTGAATAATATTTTATACTATACATTGTATATTATTATTACTATTATAGCGTAATGTATATTGTTTAGTGTATGTTTAGTGTATATTGTTTAAAGTATATGTATATTGTAAGTATGTGTATATTGTTTAAAGCTGTGAGAACTACACTCACATTGTGTAAATTATTTATTGTTTATTGTAGAGTTTACTGTGCTGTGAGTAATTGTGTGCGCATCAGATGTGTAATCTGATGCTGCTTTAAATGTTGTACATGTCATGTCATGACTGCTATGTTGCTCGGAACTGCACCTAAGAATTTCACCTACTGTTGCACTTGTGCATATGTAGAGTGACAAATAAAGTGATTTGATTTGATTTGATTTGAGTGTAGATCGACTGGTAAATCGAGAGCTTCGCCTCACAGCTCAGCTCCTTCTTCACCACAACAGACCAGTACACCGATCCGTCTGTCAATCTCCCGTTCCATCCTTCCCTCACTCGTGAACAAGACCCCAAGATACCTGAACTCCTCCACTTGAGGCAGGAACTCTCCACCAACCTGAAGTGGGCAATCCACCCTTTTCTGACTGAGAACCATGGCCTCGGACTTGGAGGTGCTGATTCTCATCCCAGCCGCTTCTCACTTGGCTGCAAACCGTCCCAGTGCACACTGAAGGTCCTGGTCTGAGGAGGCCAACACGACAACATCATCCGCAAAAAGCGGCGACGAAATCGCATGGCCCCCAAACCGGATACTCTCCAGCCCTTGGCTGCGCCTAGAAATTCTGTCCATATAAATTACAAAGAGCAGCCCTGCCGGAGTCCAACATGAACCGGGAACAGTCTGACTTACTGCCAGCAATGCGAACCAAGCTCCTGTTCCGGTCATACAGGGACCGAACAGCCCTAAGCAGGGGGCCCCAAACCCCATACTCCCAGAGCACCCTCCACAGGATTCCACGAGGAACACAGTCGAATGCCTTCTCCAAATCCTCAAAACACATGTGGACTGGTTGAGCAAACTCCCATGAACCCTCAAGCACTTCTTGAAAAGAGAGACCACCACCCCGGTCTGCCAGTCCAGAGGTAATGTCCCCAACCGCCATGCGATGTTACAGAGGCGTGTCAACCAAGACAGCCCCACAACATCCAGAGACTTGAGGTACTCAGGGCGGATCTCATCCACCTCCGGTGCCTTGCCACCGAGGAGCTTTTTAACTACCTCGATGACTTCAGCCCGGGTGACTGGCTTTAGGGGCTTATAAATTGTATATGCTATTATTTATGATTAATTTGATTAATTATAATTTAATTAATCTGATTAATAAACAAGACTACATATAAATAAATGATCACATCCATTAATATAATAATTCATTTTCAGTTTACACATTATCACTCTGGCTGGCAAATGAAGGATATAAGTGCATAAGATGATCATGATCATTAACGTTTTTTGTAATTTTTTTCAAAAATTTTATGGTCCCAAGAATATTTTGTTGTATGAATATCTGAACATGTAATATATCAGAAACAACTGACCCTCTGCTTTTATAAAAAAAAAATCTGCTTTATTCTAGCTTCATGCATTCTTTTTTTTATCAACACTTGAATGTGGGCAAGTTTCATAAAAAACATTTTGAGCAAAAAGCTTTTCATATGTATCTGCGTACATATGAGATCACTTGTTTCTGCTCCTTTTTTCCTGTGTTTTGATCTGGAGATACTGTACTCATTTTTCAACGCACAGAGTACTCCATTGATTTCAGGAGTATTGTTTGCCCAATACGTCAGATCAAGATGCATTCAATTATTTACATTTGTAAAAGTAGACATGATCTTATAAATATTTATAGGCTGCTTTTATATTTTGGAGCAACTAACCCAACTCCTACCCTAAACCTACCCACTTCAATATAAAGTAACCTACCCACTTCAAATAAAAGTACAGTCATAGGTATTTACATATTTACGAAAAAAAACCAATAGCGTAAATAAAAAAACAAAAACAAAATATCAATAAAAATATACTGGCTAATTCAATTGAGTAAATCACACTCAAACATATCTTAATGGCAAAATCATATCCCAATATATAATTTCATCATGATGATAACATTCCCATGCCCACCGCGTGTATGACACCAAAGGTTTCTCATTGAAATCAATAGAGCACCCTGTGCTTTAAAAAGGGATGCCAATGGGTCCTGACCAAGTGTCAATATGTAACATGTGTGTTGGGTGTGAGTCAACTCATCAATGGCAGGAAAAGAGTTAAAAAAGCAAAAACACTTCTATTTTCCACTTGCTAACTCCAGAAAAAAAATCTGACTGAACCAACTCTTAAATGTAGGTCATGTAAAGGCCTGTTGACAAGGTATGAAACTATACGTGACTTCAACTCCTGAGTTTAGAGGTACCGTTGACGTTTTAGCGAGTGACTGGGCTCTGATCTTCAGGCCTGACCTCTGTGCAGATGATGGATGGGAAAAAGCCAGCACTGATAGCTGCATATCCATCAAACAAAGGCTCCCTTGATGAATGAATATGTCCTCTATCAAACGTGCATCACCTCATGAGCTGTCATTTGTGGTGAAATGCGTTCTTCCTTTAGCATGAGATTAATGAACTCAGGAAATGATTTAGTCAGCAGCTCACAGAAGGTCAAAAGGAGGTGAGTGTAGGTAAGTTTGGGAGCTGAAAGCTAACCGTAACTTGATCAGAAAGAGTGATCACTGTCAGGGCAACTGCCACAGCGTTTGAGTGAGATTTTACATTTGGACATATTGCATATGTTCTGAAGTCATTCAACTGAAAATGAAAGGGGAAAAAATACCAGTGGTAAGTGTTGAAGTGCATGTGGCTTGTTGCTAGGCAGGTGTGCCATGCATATTTTTGTAGTTCAATAGTAACAGTCTAAAATGCATAAAGGGGATCAAATTGGCCTAGCATGCTATGATTTTTTTAAATTTTTATCAATGTGTAGTGATTTTACTTCAGCCCACCCAGGGACACCAATTATATAGTGATTGGTACTCACGTCACCACTGATGTGGTGATTTTTGGATCACACGTCCCTTAGGGTGTGGTTGAGTACATCAGATGACAACTTCCCCCCTCCCTTAGTTCAGGACACCACTCAAGGACTTTTACCTTGGCTGTATGATAGCACTCCCAACTGGGGCTGTTCAATCATTTAGAATTAATGTAAATCGGAGGGAGTTTGTCAGCTGATTTATCTGAAAGATTGGTGAGATATTGTTAACGTGTAGAGCCTCTTCTGTATTATCAGCACAGGGTGTTGTAAAATGTATTCTCACAAAATACAAGTGAATGAGTAGAGTGTGGATATGGCATAGTTACGTTATCCTGTGGAAAAATAAACTGTTGTTTCTCTGAAACGATTAATGTGAAGAACCTTATTATGAATCAAACAAATAAATGAAAGACTATGTATTAACTATAATGAGCTATATGTAAATTAGAAAATCATATCCTGATAATATACTGTAAAACAATGCCAAGGTTTCTAAAAAGAGGTTTGGTTAAGTGATATTCAAGTTCCACGTGGTTGAGTGCGCAGTCTGATGGCAGCAAAGTTTTCCAATGGGTGTGTGTGCAGTTGGGAAAGGAGCCTGGAATCAACAGCCTTGAACACGAAGTTCTGTGAGACGCTGATATCCTGGAGCACCAAAGGGGTCCTAAAATCTGGAACATGCAGGTGAAGGTACCTTGAAGTGAAGGTTTACTCTCCTGAGCTTAACCTTGTTGCAAATGTATGTATCTTCAGCCTTTCTGGGCCAGATAGAACTTGGTCAATCTGCTTTCGTCTCTCTGGTATGGAGACTTGGATCTGTTCTGTTCTGTTCTGTCTCGCCGGATGAAGACTCTGAACGTAGTGTTTGTCAATGTCTCTTTCCTCACAGACTGGAGGATCAGAATGTGGTCGTATCTGTTGTTGCCTCACAATCTGTAGACCCAGATCATGGAATCTGTTGTTGTCTCTCTGGCTAAACCGGAGTCTCAGAACAGTGTATCTGTTATGTATCACCCGATGGGAGACAGAACTTTGTTGATCTGTTTCTGTCTCTCCCCTTACAGGACAGACTCAGAACTTTGTTGATCTGTTTCTGTCTATACCTTTAAAGGACAGACTCATCTCACCCGATGGGAGAGTCAGAACTTGGTTGATCATCCAAAAAGGATGGGAAAAGATTGAACTGTCATGCATTCATTATTTGTACATTAACAGCTGAATTTGTGCAAGATGTTGCACTACAAACAGCTGTCACTGAGAATACTTATTTCTCTGAATACATATGAAATGGATGTGTGCAGTTTACATCAGTTTTAAGGTTTCCAAACATAGTTTGGATTTGGGTGGATCATTGTGGTCTCTCTTTGTTTTATCAGATGCTGCTGCATCTGAAGTCACAGGCCAAAATCTTAGGAATTAGTCTTTTATCTGATGAAGTTGGACAGTTTGTTTGTGTTAGTCCATTGAGATCCAATCAAAATATAGCAAACTTTTGTCCACTCGGACAGAGAGGGGCTGTTCACCACAAATGAAACCATTTTCAGTGGTGGCCAAAATTATTAGAACACCTGGCAGATCTGAAAATATTGACCTTTTTTGCCTCCAAAACATGATTTAATTTCATAATGTTCATGAAGCATGCAGATGGATGCACTTCAACAAATATCAGATGAAGTGGGTCGTACTGTTTTTATCCACTTTTAACTTTAATATTTGGTATGTCCACCTTTTGCAGCAATTACAGCAGCACATCTCTCTGGTATAGTGTCAATATATTTCCTCTGAGAACTTCAACACTAATGTTATCCCATGCCTTCTGCAACTGAAGCCAAAGGCTTTCTTTTGCACAATAGATCTGTCCGGTTTCTTTTCCAACTCGCCCCAAATGGGCTCGATGGGGTTGAGGTCCGGACTTTGAGGGGGCTAGTGCCCCTGCAGGTAGTTCCGGCAATAGTAAGAAGAATATGTTGTGTCATTGTCCTCTTGGAAAATAAATCCAGGCCCAATAAGACGACTCCCAGATGCCAAGTGTTCTAATAATTTTGGCCACCACTGTATACAGTATTTATATATTTATATTTATGCATTTGGCAGACGCTTTTATCCAAAGCGACTTACAGTGCCCTTATTACAGGGACAATCCCCCTGGAGCAACATGGAGTAAAGTGCCTTGCTCAAGGACACACTGGTGGTGACCGCTGGGATCGAACCAGCAACCTTCTGCGTATCAGTTCCATGGTTTAACCCACTGGACCACCATCTCACAAACTCACTGTATTTATTTGATCTGTTCTGTTCTGTTCTGTCTCGCCGGATGAAGACTCTGAACGTAGTGTTTGTCAAGATGTTGCACTACAAACAGATGTCACTGAGAATACTTATTTCTCTGAATACATATGAGCCCTTATAACAGGGACAATCCCCCTGGAGCAACATGGAGTAAAGTAACTTGCTCAAGGACACACTGGTGGTGACCGCTGGGATCGAACCAGCAACCTTCTGCGTATCAGTTCCATGGTTCCAGTTCCACTGGACCACCATCTCACAATCTCACTGTATTTATTTGATATTCCATTAATTCATCAATCTCATTTTCATATTTTTTGGTCATAGGATGGGGAAAAATGGTACAAATATCTGTATCACTACCCCAAATAAGCATAAAGGGGGTCAAATTGACCCATATTCATTTTCTATGGAATTTTGACTTTTTTTGGAGCCATTTTTGTCAACAATAATATTTATTTTCTTGAAACTGTATGATTTGCTTAAAAAAAATTGACTTTTTTGCTCTGAGCCAATAATTTGCCTCAGATACTAACCCTGTGTCTGAAGATGTAGATCTTGTTCCTATATAGGTGTAAAGCAGTATGTAAAATCTGAATTTGTATCCGTAAAACACTAGGCAAAAAAGTACTTGTATGACCTCCTACTTCTGCCAGTTCACATCCAATGGACATTTTACTATCCATAGACCATGGGAGAGGAGTCATGAATGGCAGGAAATCCATGCAACTCACTCTATAGCTCACTTGACAATGCTAACACTATAGTGAATGTAGTACATTCAGACTGCATTCATATTACACACATTCATGCTTGATAATACTTTATTCATACTGTAAATATGCTTACTTTTTTAACTGTCATGAAGTTCTCAAATGTAGAACTTACTCAAACAGTATATGTGCTTTCAGATGCAATAGATGAGAAAGGTAATTGGAAAGGACAGCTGAAGGCCCAAACAAAGAAAGAGGTGCAAACTCCGCCGAAAAGCTATGCTTAGAAAGATGCACATTTTATGTGAAATGTTGTCTCTGTCTGCAATGATCATTTCAAATGGTCTGTAATAAATGTGAGGAGTAATGGTTTATGCATATCTGGAATATACTATACAGTAGATCTAATTTAGTTTAGAATTTGTTTAGAAAAGAAAAACTGCATTTTAAAAAGAATAATCTTCAGTAATGCATATATACAAGGAAAGTGGACAAATAAACATGTCTTATATTTGATATGGATATTTTAATTATTTCATTAATAGCTCAGAAAACGTCTCGGTTACGTATGTAACCCTCGTTCCCTGAGGAGGGAACGGAGACGTACGTTAGTGACTAACGAATGGGGGTTTCGCTTAGAAGCCAATTATCTTCGAGAATTCAACAGCGCCCAATGGCAGTGCCAATGCCATGGGCATGCGGAATTTGCATGCGTAACTCCGCCCCACCTCGTGGGTATATAAGGAAGTACGCTGGCAATATCGCATTATGTTACTGCTGCAGGAGCCAAGACTGAACTCCGCGTTCCAGGCAGCACGGCTGACGTGGCAGAGGAAACGTACGTCTCCGTTCCCTCCTCAGGGAACGAGGGTTACATATACGTAACCGAGACGTTCCCTTTCGTTCAGTCACTACGACGTACGTTAGTGACTAACGAATGGGGGTTCCAATAAAACAACGCCACTCAGCCGTCATCCAGTGCCCTGCGTAAGTGTGAGTACCCTGTCGTAAGACTAGTACGGACGAAGGACTCCCACTTATCACAGGATTACCAAGGTACACTGGGAAGCATATCCCAGTGAGGGAATGCCAAGATGCCTGCCCGTAGGGAGGACTTAAGAATACACATATGACCCGCTAAGGGCTGCATATGGAAGATCTCTAGGGTACCAGCCGAAGGTGGATTTTTAACCCTAGGGGTGGCAGGGACTTGCCGAGGGAAAGACACCTGCTCGCTGAGGAGGCTTACGGTGGGAATACTCGTGTGGGGGTCGCCGGAGGGGAACCATGCACACGGAGCACCTGGCCGGACATGAGGGTCTGGGCTCGAAAGGGCAGACTGAACTGATGTCGGCGTCAGCAGTGCTGGAGGAGCTCAGGGCTCTCGGGGAGCTCACCTGAGGAAAATATTGCACGTATCCAGTCCTTGGAGTGGAATGGTGAGCAAGCGAAGACACCTGAGCCTGGCCCATTACCGGCCACCCGTAGGGGCGAGTACATAGTCGGACACTGGCTCCACTCGGAGATTGTAGAATCTGGCGAATGTGTTGGGTGTCGCCCAGCCTGCAGCTCTGCAGATGTCTGTTAGCGAGGCGCCATGCGCTAAAGCCCAAGAGGAGGCCACACTCCGGGTACCCCCAAGGGGACATGGTCGACCTTGCTGCTGGTAAGCCAAAACAATGGTGTCCACTATCCAATGAGACAACCTCTGCTTTGAGAGAGCACTTCCCTTCCGCTCTCCACCATAACAGACAAAGAGCTGGTCTGAGGTCCTGAAACATCGCGTACTGTCTACATAGGCGCGGAGAGCGCGTACTGGACAGAGCAATGCCAAGGCTGGGTCTGCCTCCTCCAAAGGCAGCGCTTGCAGGTTCACCACCTGGTCTCGGAACGGAGTGGTGGGAACCTTGGGCACATATCCGGGCCGGGGTCTCAGGATCACGTGAGAGTTAGCCGGCCCGAACTCTAGGCACGCTTCGTCAACCGAAAATGCTTGCAGGTCCCCGACCCTCTTAAGCGAAGCCAATGCGGTCAGCAGAGCAGTCTTCATAGACAAGAATTTAATCTCAGCTGACCGCAAAGGCTCAAAGGGAGGCCTCTGCAGAGCACTTAAGACTACTGAGAGGTCCCAAGAGGGTACGAGAGGAGAGCGAGGAGGATTCAGTCTCCTCGCCCCCCTCAGGAACCTGATGATCAGGTCGTGCTGACTTACCTTTTTGTCCCCCAGGAGATCGTGATGGGCAGATATTGCGGCCACGTACACTTTAAGGGTGGAAGGAGACAGCCTTCGTTCCACCCCCTCCTGGAGAAACGATAGCACGGACCCGATCGGGCATTTCCAGGGGTCTTCTTGGCGGGAAGAACACCATGTGATGAAGAGGTTCCACTTCAGCGCATAGAGACGTCGTGTAGACTCAGCTCTAGCGGAAGTGATGGTAGCGACCACCGCAGGTGGAAGACTACTCAAACCCGCCGGACGCGGGTGCCAAACGGTGCCCCGTCTCTGAGTGAGGAGGTCCGGTCTTAGAGGAATAGGCCAGGGAGGGGCTGTCGCAAGGAGTAGAAGTTCTGAGAACCAGGTCTGGCCGTGCCAATACGGGGCGACCAACATGACCTGCTCCGTGTCCTCCCTGATCTTGCACAGTACCCGTGCAAGGAGGCTCACTGGGGGAAACGCATACTTGCGTAGCCCGGGCGGCCAGCTGTGCGCCAGTGCATCCGTGCCGAGGGTGCCCTCGGTCAGGGAATAAAACAGGGAGCAATGGGAAGAGTCCTGGGAGGCAAACAGATCTACCTGAGCGTCGCCGAACCGTTCCCATATCAGCTGGACCGTCTGGGGGTGGAGTCTCCACTCTCCGGGGAGAGGCTGAAACCGTGAGAGCTCGTCGGCTGCACAGTTCAGGTCTCCCGGGATGTGGACAGCACGAAGGGACCTCAGGCGCTTCTGACTCCACAAAACGAGATGGCGGGCGAGTTGAGACATACGGCGGGAGCGTAGACCGCCCTGGTGGTTGATGTACGCTACTACGGCCGTGTTGTCTGTCCTGACTAGTACATGTTGACCCTTCAGCAACGCTCGGAAGCGGTGCAGGGCGAACCGTACTGCCAGTAACTCGAGGCAATTGACATGCAGAAGGCGCTGGGGTCCTGTCCAGGAGCCCGCGGCTGCTTGTCCATTGCACATGGCACCCCAGCCCGTGGATGATGCATCTGTTGATACAACAACATGCCTGGAAACTCGTTCTAAGGACACTCTGGTCCGTAGAAAACTGAGGTTCGACCACGGAGTGAGAGTCTGTAAGCAGGCCCGAGTCACTTGGACCCGGAGCGTGCCAGACCGCCATGCCCATCTCGGGACTCGATCGCGTAGCCAGTGCTGAAGCGGTCTCATATGAAGCAATCCGAGCGGCGTCACCGCGGCTGCAGATGCCATATGCCCCAGGAGCCTCTGAAACAGTTTCAGTGGAACCGCATTCTTGCCCTCGAGTTGACGAAGGGAAGTCAGCAGAGACTGCATGCGCTCGCTCGAAAGCTGCGCGCACATGGCGACCGAGTCGATATCCATACCGAGAAAAGAGATCCTCTGCGCGGGGCAAAGTTTGCTCTTCTCCCAGTTGACCCGAAGGCCCAGACGGGCTAGGTGATGGAGCACCTGATCTCTGTGTCCGCAAACCTGCTCCCGAGAGTGACCCAGTATGAGCCAGTCGTCGAGGTAATTCAGGATGCGAACCCCGTGCTGCCGAAGGGGCGCAAGGGCTGCCTCGGCAATCTTCGTAAAGACGCGAGGGGACAGAGATAGCCCGAATGGTAGAACTGCGTACTGATATGCCAGCCCCTCGAAAGCAAACCGTAGGAACGGTCTGTGTCGAGGTAGAATGGAGACATGGAAGTAGGCGTCCTTCAGGTCGATCGCTGCAAACCAATCGTCTGGACGAACGCATTCGAAAAGGCGTTTCGCTGTCAACATCTTGAACGGAAACCGGTGAAGGTAACGGTTCAAGACGCGCAGGTCCAGGATTGGCCGTAGCCCACCGGTCTTTTTGGGTACGATGAAGTACGGGCTGTAAAACCCGGAGTTCATCTCGGCTGGAGGGACAGGTTCGATCGCACCCTTCGCCAGTAGGGTGGCAATCTCCGCTCGCATGACGGGGGCATTGGCCCCGATCATAGTGGAGCGGACTCCCCGGAAGCAGGGAGGAACCTGCGCGAACTGAATCGCGTAGCCGCGCCTGATGGTCCGCGCGACCCAGCGGGACAGCCCTGGAAGCTGAAGCCAGACTTCCAAAAACTGCGCCAGCGGGGTCATTCGGAGCACAGACGTACCCGGTGTGGGCTTGCAGCGATGCAGCGTCACCGGCCCGGACATGGGAGGCTGAGGGGCGTCCCGGTGCGGGGGCACGGTTGACTGCTGCGTCCTGACAGACGAGACCAGGGAAGGACGCACGTTCCACTGGGGTCTGCTCTGCCAGGAGGCTGGCGACAGAGTGGGATGCGAGTGGCGGGACCCGTGGGTGGCGCGCACTGTCATCACCGGACTCTGTGGGCTCAGGGATGGGAGTGTTAATTCTTTCTTTGACCAAAATAGGGTGCTGCTGACCCGTGGGCCAGCAGCTGAACAAAGGATTCTCCCCCGGCCCTCCACCGGGGGAAGGAGTGGTCCTGCTACCATCTCCTCGAAAGAATTTCCCATCCCTGAGCCGTCCGTCTCAGGAGCGCCGCTTGGCCTGGCGTTTAGCGGGGCGCGGGGCGGCCTGAGGGGACTTGGACGCCTTCCTACGGCTTCCTCCGCGACCCGGCCCGGGTGAAGGCTGCTGCTTGGACCGGGTGGGAGGGGCGGGAGCCTTAGGAGGGCGTCCTCGGCGTGGAGCAGACTGAGGCGACTGTGCCGGCGGCTGGGTGGAGGCAGCAGCTGGCCGCCGGGGCAGTACGTGTTTTATAGCCTCAGTCTGCTTCTGGGCGATTGAGAACTGTTGGGCAAAGTCCTCAACCGCCCCGCCGAAGAGGCCGGCCTGGGATATGGGGGCATCGAGGAACCGGGTTCGCTCGGTGTCCCGCATATCTGCCAGGTTCAGCCAAAGGTGACGCTCCTGGACCACATTTGTGGACATCACTTGACCCAGGGAGCGTGCGGTCACCTTCGTCGCCCGGAGAGCGAGGTCGGCGGCGGCACGCAGCTCATTTAAGAGCCCCGGATCAACTCCACCCTCGTGCATGTCCTTGAGGATCCTGGCCTGGTAGACCTGAAGGATCGCCATGGCATGCAAAGAAGCGGCGGCCTGCCCCGCGGCTCTGTGCGATTTCGCCACCAAGGTTGATGTGAATCGACAGGCTTTGGAGGGGTGCTTTGGATCGCCGCGCCAAGTTGAAGCGCTCTGAGGACACAGTTGCATCGCAACAGAACGTTCAACTGGGGGGACCCCAGTGTACCCTTTAGCCGCCGCCCCATCGAGGGCGGAGAAGGCGGAGGAAGTCGCTGACCGGTCACGGGAAGACAACGGGGACTTCCAGGACCGCGCGAGTTCCTCATGCAGCTCGGGAAAGAAAGGTATTGGGGGCGGGGACTGACGGTTGTCAGCGCGGGCTCCCAAAAACCAATCATCGAGCCTTGAGCGTTCGGGACAGGGCGGAGGGTTCCACTCTATCCCTAAGCTCGCGGCTGCCCGAGACAGCATGGCTGTCAGCTCTGGGTCCGACTCGGGCAATGCTGGAACGCCCGAAGGCGGCAACACAGCCGAGTCATCATCCTCAGAGGACTCGAGCCCACCTTGTGATGCGGTGACCGACATCGCATCCTCCTCCGGAGCGCCAAACGAGATGCGCGGGGGGGCCGAAGCAGGCCCCGCGATCTGCGTCTGGACACTCGCGGGTTGCAGTGTGCAAGACGGGGGTGTGGCCCGAGGCATGAGCGTCTGGGCTTTGTTCCACACCGTAACCGTCAGGTCACCCTGACCACCAGCCGAAGTACTGGGCCTCGGGGACTCAGTAGATCGGGGTGTGGTAGAGGGGACTCTCACCTCTTTACGAAGGTCATGGAGTCTTGACCGCAACACCGCGATGGTCATATTCCCGCAGTGGGAACATGACTCATCCACAAACGCTGCCTGGGCATGCTGAAAGCCCAAACATACCAGACAGTGTTTGTGCCCATCGGAAGGGGAAAGCAACCGGCCACACCCAGAAGTACACGGACGAGACATCCTGAAAAGGACGCGTCACGTGCAAGCTCTTTTAGGAGAGGAAAGCCTCGCAGAGAACGCCGAAGCGCCCAGGGACCACACACCAGCTGTCAGACGGACCACTGCGCAGATCAGCAGGCAGGCAGTATGATGATCACTGGAACGCGCCGTAACACCAACCTCTCTGGAAAGCTGCTCGTCTCAAAGCTTTGTCGAAGACTCAGGATCAGGCTTGAAGGAGTGAAGAGATACTCTTGGCTCCAAAGCAGAAACATAATGCGATATTGCCAGCGTACTTCCTTATATACCCACGAGGTGGGGCGGAGTTACGCATGCAAATTCCGCATGCCCATGGCATTGGCACTGCCATTGGGCGCTGTTGAATTCTCGAAGATAATTGGCTTCTAAGCGAAACCCCCATTCGTTAGTCACTAACGTACGTCGTAGTGACTGAACGAAAGGGAACTATTAATTACAATATGAGTAATTTTGTCCCCATTTATATATATATATATATATATATATATATATATATATATATATATATATATATATATATATATATATATATATATATATATATATATATATATATATATATAATAAACTGTGTATATTATATATATATATATATATATATATATATATATATATATATATATATATATATATATATATATATATTAGGGCTGTCAATCGATTACATTTTTTAATTGCGATTAATCGCACACTTATTGTAAAATTAAGAATATGGCATGCATCTCATAAACACATTCGTTTTGTCCTCATTTGCTAAGTAAACTATCAGAAAACTGTAAGTAAAATATCTTCAAGGATCATTGGAGACTCCAAAAGGACACCAAATAACCAAATATAAGGAGTCCATATAATTATATTGTATAATAAATGTATACACACCTAAGCACCCATGAAAAAAAAACTTTACATAAAAAAAAAAAAAAGAACTCACAGTGTAGTATGTGTACAGAGCAGCAACAACAACAAAATTGTTTTAATTTTAGACAAGTCTGTGATACCGAACAGGACCACACAGAGACGCCAAAAACTCCCAAATCAACAGCTTTTACTGCATAAACCTATGATTACTAATCACAACAACGTACACATGACAAATCAAATGTACTGAAATGTGTCTGTACATAAATTCAACGTGTGATCAGTGATCGAGAGCGCGTGCATACATGGTTTGTTCTTTGTGTATCAATATACCAGACTCTCACGCGCTTACTGTACGACTCCTGTACGTCACCAACATTGCGCTCTTCAGAAACAATCACAGAATACGACAGAGCTTGTGTTTTAAAGCAAAGCACACACTGGAATGACTTCTAAGATCATCTAATGGTGCGTGTGTTGCTAGGTCCTTCCATCCATGTGGATGTTACTTTGACATGTACCACCTACCTAAATATTGTTGCAGACCATGTACACCCTTTCATGTAAACGGTATGGGCTTGAAATTCCCAAGATCTCTATCCAATTGAGCATCTGTGGGATGTGCTGAACAAACAAGTCCGATCCATGGAGGCCCCACCTTGCAACTTACAGGCCAGATACCACAGCACACCTTCAGGGGTCTAGTGGAGTCCATGTCTCGACAGGTCAGGGCTGTTTTGTTTGCATAAGGGGGACCAACACAATATTAGGAAGGTGGTCATAATGTTATGTCTGATCGGTGTAAGTAAGGTTGCACCTACATGTCTGCTATCTCTTATGTTAGTAGAGTATTAGTAGACTGGTAGGGTTAGGGTTAGAATAATGTTATGTCTGATCGATATATATATATATATATATATATATATATATATATATATATATATATATACACACAATATTAGTATAAAACATTTTCAATTAATTTTTTGCTCTGCCTTTATAAATCCTGATTGATCTTTTTCCTTTAAAGGTCCCATGGCATGAAATTGTCATTTTATGAGTTTTTTTAACATTAATATGAGTTCCCCTAGCCTGTATATGGTCCCCAAGTGGCTAGAAATTTCGATAGGTGTAAACCGAATTCTGGGTGTCCTGCTCTGCCTTTGAGAAAATGAGAGCTCAGACGAGCCATTCTGGAATCTTCCCTGTATGCCGTCATACGGGGAACGGTTACCTCCCCTTCCTCTGCTTTGCCCACCCAGAGAATTTGGAGAAAATGGATTCCGTTTATCACTCGCGATGTCCGCACAGGCTTTACAAACAGACTTTTACCATATGGATTTGACAGCACCGCCACAAACAGTGAGTAAAACTCACTGGTGTTCATTAAAAGGTGTTCATTATTGCCTGATCTGTGATCAGTGATTTCTGATGTGTGGCTAATCATACAAGTTCACACAGACTTTCTTTCTAAATCGTTTAATACTGTCAGTCCCGCCGCTGGCTGTCTTGATGCCCTAAGCGTAATGCATCAGTAAATCAAGCCAGTGACTAAAACGATCAACTTCACATCGTTTCTGTTAGTAGCATGAAACAAATCTGTTATTTCAATTTTGATTAGACGCTAGATTAGCGATCAACGAACACTCTCTTTATAATGTTTGGATCTGTCAATCACACGTTGCGAGTGTATCTGCACACTTGTCCAAACTGCCGTTAAAATGAATGACACCGTTATGCTGCACAAAGCTCTTACTGTATTCCTGTCGATGTCGTGTTTGCTGATAGTTGTGGTGAGAGGAGCATTTTGTGAGAGAAAATGCGCTGCAATGACGAGATCACTGCATTCACACGATCAACAGACTGCCTGTGTACTCAATGCTCATCATTGCAGCCTTTCATGTGATGGGAAAAGATCTAAAAAGAATGCTTTAATCAACACTTTCACGATTAGTTCATCTCGACGGCTGTGATGGTAAAAGAAATGTAGTTAAAGTATTCGAGATGGGTTCCACTTCCACGTTACAAAGTTCGTAGAATAAGGTGGAAGAAGACAGGACGCGTGACTGTGACACGTGTTTATTCAGAACTCTCAGATACAAACAAAATAAACTCTAACTGTGCGTTCACACCGCCGCCGGCGAGAGCGTCAAACTTCGCTCTGGCCGCCCTGCCATCGACGCTGTAGAAAGATTCGTGGACGCGCTGCCGCTCTGACGTAGATCGAATGCTTGGTATTTTTTAAAACTGCATTTAAAGGGGCTGCAAAGCAAACAATCATGTTGATCGACGTTTGTGCAGACTGACCACAGGTAGGGTATAACTGTATAATATAAACTCATTAGATCATTTAAATGTGAAATTTTATCGCTGGAAAGAACTAAACAATTATAGTTACATGTTTGCTAACGAAATAAACCAATTAAAAGTCATTTGTGTGGTGTATAAATAATGTTGCGCTTCTTCTAATCAAACCCGCCGCACCAGCAGTGATCAACCTCTCCTCTATTTTGCTGGGGAACTAATGTGGTCGGAACCAAAGTTTTCAGCACTGCGTTCTCTGGAATCCTCTCAAGCGGAGCACTTCTATATTCCCATTGGTTGCCGCCGGTTGCCGCCGAACCGCGTCATAGCTCATTACCATAAAGTTGACCTGATTCCAACTCTCCTCGACGCCCAAATTGTCCAAGACGCGCCGCGCCACACCGCTCTCGCCGGAGCTCGCCGCCGGGCTCCCATTGAAAATTAATGACTTCCGGCCACTTTGACACTCTCGCCAGCGGCGGTGTGAACGCACAGTAAGGTCTCTCTGGTCCACATGCAGTCCGTCTCTCTCTCTCACTCTGGCAGCGCTTATAGCAGACCTCACTAAACCACGCCCCCTCCACCACATAATCTAATACTCATTTCAAATGCAAAGATGTCAGCAAATCACAACAGTGGGCGTTTTCACTGAAGTCGCACATCAGACACGCCCCTTGAAACAGAGCATTCAAGCCAGATGGCTAATATCAGTATAGACAAATGCTTTTTATTTCTAAATTATGCATTTTTTTTATGTAAAAACCATACTAAGTATATAAATACACCTCAGGAAACATTATAAAATAATCAAATCCATGACATGGGACCTTTAAAAAAAGGTCTGACATGCATTTTTTTAAATGAGGCCCATAAAGTTTCAACCCAATCAACCTAAAGCATGGTACGCAGAAGCTAAAGTCCTGTCTGGCCTCTCAAGGCTAGGCAAAGAAAAACTTTTGGCATTTTGGATTAACATCTCTGAGTTTCCACAGGAGAAAAAAAAGTATTGAGGGTGGCCAGACGATGACAGAATATTCATTTTAAAGCAAATGATCTACAGAAGGTGCAACTTGGACTGTCACAGCTTCCTCTCGCAGTCTGAATGGGCATGATGCTTCTGTTGCTAGGATACAGACCTGGGCAGTATAGGTATATCAAAAATGACGTCAGCAGTGCTGTTTATTTGTTATGCATTTGAAACATCAAGGGGTCTGGGAAGAGGAAATGATGAACTACTAGAGATTAAAGGCTCGAGGTTTCAGGAACACAATCATTATGTCTGAACTGTGGTTGGATTGGGGTAGATGTTTAGAGGTGACAGGAAACAAATTGATTTGTGCTTTAAGGAGGGGAATAAAGTCGTGCTATCTCTATGTGTATATGGCGTAAGTCAATAGTTTCTGAGATTCTTTCATGTAAACCGTGTGCCTGTTGCATGTATGCACATTTGTAGAAATAAAACCAATGACGCTTACTTTGATTTTATAAGAAATGCATTTCCTCTGAGACTCTATGAGATACAGCTTTCGTATTGCCAGCTACAGGTTTATGTTTATAGCCCATGGGGAGACCGCCTGGGGTCCCAGCAGTTTCTCTCCAGCCGTGTCTGCCAATACTAATGTCTGTTATATTTTTTTCCCCCTCCATGAAAACAAACCTGGAATGAAAATGGCCTGTATACCTCTCGCTTTTACCTCTTTTGTATGTGTGTGTATGAAGGGGTTGGGGGTGGAGAGGGAAAATAAGAGGTTGATTTCAGCTTAAGGTGCTAAACAGAATTTTCAGAATTTTTAAAAGGTCTTCTTGGTGTAGTGGCCAAAAGCTCAAGGCTGGTAACTGGATGGTTGCTGGTTCAAGCCCTGCAAGGAATAAGCAATGAACGTTCAACAATTGTGCCCTTGAGCAAGCTTTTTCAGGTATCTTTTTTGCCATTCCTTTGGATTCGCAGGACTTAAATCAAATCATTTATTCTCACTGATGTTCTTTAAAATAAAAGACAAGAGGCTTAAGGAAAAATTGCTGTGCTGTCACACTGATATATCAGAATTCTCAGGTCTCAGAATGACTTCTTATGGAGAATAAAGAGGACCTTAACTGTGTTATGTTGCTGTCTGAGCATGAAAAAGGTATGCAAAGTTACAAAGCGCAAAGTTCACCTCAAATAGTTATTTTCTATATTAAAGGGATAGCTCACCCAAAAATGGAAATTACCCCATGATTTACTTACCCTCAAGCCATCCTAGGTGTATATGACATTCTTCTTTCAGATAAACACAATCGGAGTTATATTAAAAAATGTCCTGGCTCTTCCAAGCTTAATAATGGCAGCCCAAAATTTGAAGCCCAAAAAAGTGCATCCATCCATTATAAAAGTAATCCACATGGCTCTGGGAAGTTAATAAAGACAATCTGAATCAAATTGATGGGTTTTTGTATGAAAAATATCCATATTTAACACGTTATAAAGTAAAATATCTAGCTTCCGGCAGACCGCCTTCCGTATTCAACTTACGAAAAAAGCGTAACTTCACATTAAAATAATTGTATTCGTCTGAAAGAATAATGTCATATACACCTAGGATGGTTTGAGGGTGAGTAAATTATGGGATCATTTTCATTTTTGGGTGAACTATCCATTTAATAAGCGCTGTTTTTGAACTAATTGCAACACCTCGATTGTAGACTTGAGTTTTCTTCCGGAAACATATACGTCACAATATTCCTCATCTAAATAAGTGCCGTCCAAGGCATATGCAAAAAGTGTGTTCTCGCTATGTCTCACCCTGGATCTAATACTAGGGGTGTAACGCAACACGTATTCATACCGAACCGTTTCGGTACAGGGCTTTTCGGTTCCGAATGCAATCTTTAACAGTTAACAGTCGGCTGTTTTAAGCGCGGAACACACTTCAATCCGAGTTCCCAGAAGAACATATTAAGTATTCAGTCCATTTTATCACGAAATTCAAACGATAAATGCCATTTTGGCGCTCTTTAATGTGGCGTGACTGATCTGATCACAGTTCAAGCGGCCACACGTGCGCATGAATGAACATCTGAAGGTATGTTGAGGATACATTACAACTTACTGTCACGAATCATATGTGGTGTAATCGCTCAATCAGTGTTTCAACGGCGAAAAGACCTCAATAAAACAGCTTGTCAACTATGTCATGTAGCATCACATTTACCTCAGGCAGTCATTCAGTGTCCACAGAATTGTATTCACTATCAACTCTTTCAATAAATATATATGCACTATATTAGCCTATATATGCATTATATTCTACTTAACCTATTAGTGATGTCTTAATTATTTAATGTATGTTTCAATAATGAAAATGACAGACACTATGTATAAATGATTATATTTCAACAACGAATTGGAGAAACAGCAATTTTATAATAAGATTTAGAAGTTATTGCAAAAACTGCCTTATGTGAAGTTTACATGTTTGCATACTATGCTATTTGAGTGTTGATTATTATACCTAAAAATAAATAGCAACTTAATTTAGGCTAGTTTGGGCTCTGTTGTGCAAGTAAGGGCTCCCTATATATTTTACAGCAATAACTTCAATAAAATTTTAGTTATAATTTAATTCGTTTAAAGGTTCCGTTCTTCGTGATCCCATTGTTCAAACTTTAGTTAGTGTGTAATGTTGCTGTTAGAGCATAAATAATACCTGTAAAATTATAAAGCTCAAAGTTCAATGCCAAGCGAGATATTTTATTTAACAGAAGTTCCCTTTCAAAGCCTACAGCGAACGGCCGGCTTGGACTACATCCTGGTACTTCCTTCATAAATGACGTCAGTAGAACAGTAGAACAGACTAACCTCCGACCACAAGAATACGCGAAAAAAAGGGGGCGTGGTCTTGTTGCTGTCCCACGTGGAGAAGAGGACGTGTCGCGTGGAGAAAAGGAATTGTTGCGTTTGAGTGTGTTTGTCGCCATGTCGTCGAGACGCTGTTATTTTCATCCCGGAGTCAAATCACCTTTGTTTGGCTTTCCCAGGGACGCTGTAGAGATCATTGAGCGCATACATCTCCCGTTAAGAGGCGTGACCTTTCCACGTGTGCTAAGCTGCTGTCGAATCACAACACAGGAACCGTGCCACGTTCGCTAAGGTGCGGTCAAATCACAACACGGGAACCGCTGGCACAATCAGAACTCGTTACGTATTTCTGAAGGCGGGTTCTCATAGAATAAAGGAAGTCATCAGCCGTTTTTAGGAGAGTGAAAACAGCGGTGTACAGATAAGTAAATTGTGTTAAAAATACTGTTCGTTTTTTACACGCGAAACATGAACACATGTTATATTGCACACTGTAAACACAATCAAAGCTTCAAAAAAACACAAAGAACAGGACCTTTAAGGACAGACACTTTTTTTTCCAGTAAACCACTGTTTAATAAAAATAAATAAAAAGCAATTTTGTAAAACTGCTGTACCGAACCCGTACCGAACCGTGACTTCAAAACCAAGATACGTACCGAACCATCAGTTTTGTGTACCGTTACACCCCTATCTAATACAATTATGTTTAAAGGCTGTGGCATTTCCCAAAACACGCTCAAAGCGGTTGACAAATCACAACATGCTGATCCAGCCAATCAATCAGAGCACATCATGTTTTTCAGAAGGAGAGGCTTCATAGAGACAGGAACTAAACGGACGCTCCGTACTGACAGACTGGGAAGAAAGGTGCTGCAACAATCATAAATATGTAGGAAAAGTATGTGTTTTTTGAACATTCAAGAATGAAAACCTATTCTAGACTCAAAAACAAAAGCGAGACTTTGTAAAAGGGTCCTCTTTAACAGATATTATGTGCACCATCAACATTGTGAAGTTTATATTGTGAATATACGCATTTACAGGACACATTGATACTCAAAATAATTCACACTGGCATACATTTAAGGACAAGGATCAGTTTTGCAGGCACAACAACGCCAGTGTAAACATGAATGCTATGAAAGATGAGCACACACACAGTAGACAAAGGGTGAGCAGAAAAGTGCTTTTCTTGTCATACTGTTTGCCACAGCAATGGCGTCAAGAGGGATTTCAAAGGATTAGGCAACACAGAGCTGTCAACAAAAGAATACAAAAGAGAGACTACGAAGACAGAATAAAGAGTTGAGCTCTGCATGTCAACATACAGAAAAGAGAAACTGGGCTATACTTGCAGGAGAGAGATTACTGGCTTACTGGATGCAAATAAGTTATTGGTGTCCATTTATTTTGGATTTGAAAAAGACTATTCATAACCAAATGACAGGGTTTGGCTGGTTAGTGACCCATTTAACCCCTACTGGGAGATGTTGTAACTACACCATCTGGGAACAAAAATAAATAAATAAATTAAAGTAGATTAGGGGTTACATTTTTTGTTTTGTGTTTTTCAGCACCCCTAAGACATACATATTTATTGGAAGATTTTAATTAATTAAATAAATAAATTAATTTTGTTTTTCCAGCTCTCTGATGTATATAATAATAATTATTATTATTATAATAATTATTATTATTATTATTAGTAGTAGTAGTAGTAGTAGTAGTAATGTCTAATTAAAGTCTAATTATAAAAATAAAGACAGAAATATATTACTGTTGTAAATGACTATAACAATTGAATGAAAACAAAAATTATATTTGATACTTATAATAAATATGTTTTATAGTAATAATAATAATAATAATAAAATATTATTTTGTACTAAAAAAAAAATTCTGCGCGTTTCAGAGTGAAGCACAAATTTTTTTAGTATCAGACTGTACAGTTATTTAATTAACTTGCAGCCTTTGATCTGATATTATCACTATAATCACGATTATCCTGCAGTGCCATTCATTTTTATTTTACATTGGGAAACCCTGCTGTAGTTGTTTTACAAGGGCTCTTTTAAAAAACAAACTTTTTCCTTTGCACATCTTTTTCCTTTGCACATTCTTGTGGAGACATCATCCAATCAGCATTGTCATATCATTTACAGCTCATGCGATTGACAGCAAAACTGGGTGTCCATGAGAAAAGACAGCTTTTTGAATAGTATATTTCCTGAGGGTCCTACACCAGCCGAGCAACTGCTATTGGGATGAATGGCAAAAACAAGCCGTTATCTCCAGGTATTATAGACCTCCTTGACCTGTGGCAACTGAATATCCAGATTTTTGCATGAGCTTTGACAGTAAAATAATGTTGTTGTTTTTCTTCAGATTTTTAGTGCTTAACCAGGGGCAGAATGCAAGGTCAGAGAGTGCACGGAGGAGCAATAACTACATAGTCAAATGTATAGTGGAGCATGACTCTATTTTGCCAACTCTAGGCCAGCTTTATGAAGAGATTCCCATTTTTTAAGCAATACAACTGCATTGGAATGGCAATGATTTACGCACTCAACACAATGTTGCTATAACCATGCCACTCACAGGGAATAACTGTTCATCTCCAGAGGTCAGATAACTTCAACCAAAGCCAGAAAGTAAGGCTGAAAAGACCTCATAAGTGCAGCAACATTGTCCTTCATGCTCTTAGCAACTACCTTCCTCTATAATTCAGTAGCCACCTCCACTTTTATATTGCCTGATTGATCGTTTTTCTCTTTTTTTTTCTTTAAATGACTCTAATGGGTCAATTATTCGAATGGACTAGCCTCCTACGCAGTGTTGGAGAGTAATATTCCCTTGTGTATGACCACCTGTCACCCAGCAAATCCTGGTGTTTCATAATCTCATCGCTCGGACGTCAGTTCCTCTCAAACATCAGGGGCAACTGGACCAAAGTTTAAGGCTTCAATTAATTTTGATGGTCCTTTTAACACATTTTGATGACAATACACCAATCAGGCATAACATTGACCACTGACAGGTGAAATGAATACCACTGATTATCTCTTAATCACTCACCTGTTAGGGGATGGGATATATTAGGCAGCAAGTGAACATTTTGTTAGAAGCGGGGAAAATGGGCAAGTGTAAGAATTTGACCGAGTTTGACAAGGGCCAAATTGTGATGGCTAGATGAGTGAGTCACAACATCTCCAAAACTGCAGTTATTGTAGGGTGTTTCCGGTCTGCATTGGTCAGTATCTATCAAAAGTGGTCCCAGAAGGAACCGGCGACAGGTTCATGGTCGGCCAAAGCTAATTGATGCATGTGGGGAGTAAAGGCTGGCCAGAGTGGTCTAATCAAACAGACGAGCTACTGTAGCTTAAATAGCTCAATAAGTTAATGCTGGTTCTGATAGAAAGGTGTCAGAATACACAGTGCATCACAGTTTGTTGCGTATGGGGCTGCATAGCTGCAAACCAGTCATGGTGCCTATACTAACCCCTATCCACTGCCGAAAATGCCAACAGGGGGCCTTGTGCGTCGCTTACCTGGGGAACACATGGCATCCAGATGCACTATGGGAAGAAGGCAAGCCGGCAGAGGCAGTGTGATTCTTTGGGCAATGTTCTGCTGGGAAACCTTGGGTCCTGCCATCCATGTGGATGTTACTTTGACACGTACCACCTAACTTAGCATTGTTGCAGACCATGTACACCCTTTCATGAAAACGGTATCACCTGGTGGCTGTGGCCTCTTTTAGCAGGATAATGCTCCCTGCCACCAAGCAAACATGGTTCAGGAATGGTTTGAGGAGCACAACAATGAGTTTGAGGTGTTGACTTGGCCTTCAAATTCCAAGTTGTGCTGAACAAACAAGTTCGATCCATGGAGGCTCCACCTCGCAACTTACAGGACTTTAAAGATCTGCTGCTAACATGTTGGTACCAGATACCACAGCACACCTACAGGTATCTAGTGGAGTCCATGCCTCGACAGGTCAGGACTTTTTTGGCAGCAAAAGGGGAACAACACAATATTAGGAAGGTGGTCATAATGTTATATCTGATCGGTGTAAGTAAGGTTGCACATACATGTCTGCTAACTCTCATATTAGTAGAGAAATAGTAGACTGGTAGGGTTAGGGTTAGAATAAGTTGACATGTAGTTACTTATCGTTAGTAGAATGCCTGTTAGGGAACCATTACAATAAAGAGTTAGCAGATATTAAGCAGACAGTCTACTATTACTCTAATGAGAGTTAGTTGACATTGCAAAGTTACTTGTAGTCAACAGAATGATCAAAAGGGACCATCAAAATAAAGTGTTACCAAGTTTAATTTTCAAGCCGCAAACCAAATCTGATGGGAAAAGCTGTGTTTATGCAGTTATTGGCACCATATGAGTCAAAGGCAAGATGGGAATTGGCTGTTAACCACACGTTAAATTCACTTCACTTAAGCACATACACAGCAGTTGTGACATTCTATCAATAAACACCCAGTTTCTGCGAACGCAAGCCCAGAACTCTTAACATATCAGATAGAATCTTTGATATGCAGGCTAAATCTTTGAAATTTAAAAATAAATACAATTTTTGTGTTCAGAAATCGCTCTAGCCGACGCAGGGTCATAGAGAACTTGAGACAAGTACTTTGAAAGGAGAACAAAAGAAGATAATATCTAATTAACAAGATTATCTGCTTTAGGCTATTGACAGTTGTGCCTTTGGATGCTCAAGGTTCCTCATAAATATACATTTAGATATGTGTGTCAAGATCAAGATGTGTCTTGTGACATTGGAGATGGTGAGATCATCAAGATCCATTATGTCTGTATAGCAGGATCAGAAGAAACAGCTTAATTAGTATTTATGCATGCAAATAAATGCTTTGTTTATCAATCTCATAAAACAAAACAAAAAACTCAAGAAGGTTAAAGATTTATCCAGTGGACACATCAAATAATTATTTTGCATTCAAATACCAAATTATACCATTAGAATAAACGTAAGATAATGAGGTTTCAGTTGTTGCAGAACATAAAAAGGATCAATAAGATATATGGGAAAACTCTGAAAAGCACCCTGTAACATCTAGATGCATTTAAACTGTTGTGGGGGAGTAGTGTTAATTATATAAGAAGTATCATGGTCTAGGAATCGACTGGCCTGTTAGTTCCTCCAACAGTGCTGAGATGACTATAAAGTGGAAGAATACAACTTAAAACTCCATAAAACTTCTAGGAAAATGGCAAATGAGACAAAGGGTTAGAGAAAAGGAACATCTAAATTTAGATTTACTCACTTAGCAAAGCTCAACCCATTCTCACAAAATCTGAAGCATGGCCTTCCAATGAAAACACTAAAGGCACCCCTAGGCGTCACTCGATGCACAGGGTACTCCGTTGATTTCAGTTGTTTGCCCAATGCATCAGATCAAGACGCATTTAATTCTTTGCATTTGTAAAAGCAGATATGATTGTATTATTATTTATAGGCTAGTTTTATATTTTGGATCAACTAACCCAACTCCTACCCTAAACCTATCCACTTCTAAACAATATAAAACACATAACAGGCAAATAAAAGTACAGTCACAGGTATTTATTGCAAAAACTGAGCAAAAACAGTATAAAACTATTAACTCATGTTGCATTCCAAGTCTTCTGAAGTCATGTTATATCTTCATGTAAAGAACAGAGTTGATCTTAATGTTTTATCGCTGAGATGATGATCCCGTCGCTCTGTGAACACACACACTCCACTCAGTCATATTTCATTCAAATGATACACAACTCTTTAGCTCTTTAGATCGGTCACAAGACACACGAGAGCCAATGACATTTTACAATCAAAGCTGACGTAATGACGCTATTGGTCACGAGACATACGACAGCCAATGCAATTTCACTATGAAAACTGATGTAACGTTTCTTCGGACGGCAATTTTTGAAATTTGAATGTGTGCATGATCTTCGGCGGATGGAGGCGCCAATCGCCTTTGGGAATTTTTGTTCACACAACTCAATCGTTTGTCCTTGGAACATTTGTACGTTTTGAATAACGCACCTCTTATCATTGATTAGCTTGACGTGCTCCACTTGTGTTTAATTAGGTTTAATTATCTGCACGTGTTCCTCCCGAAAAAAACATCACATAATACTAAAATGGGTAGGTTTAGGGATGGGTTGGGTTACATGTTCAAACGTGTCTAAATAGCATAAATAAAATAAATGTAAATAAAATGATGCTTAATCATATCCTAATATATAATTCCATCATGACAATAACGTATGACGGCAATGGTTTCTCATTGAAATCAATGAAGTGCCAATATAGTGACGTCTAGGGGTTCCTTTAAAGTCTTCATTGTGACGCGGAAGGCACTTGACCATGCTTCAGATTTTGACGCCTTGGGAGTGAGAACGGGTTACAAAGCAAATGAGAACACTACAGTAGTCAAAGGGAGAAAATAAGAAATGTGATACATTTTTTGCATAGTATTAGAATAATATGACACTAAACTGTAAATTCAAAACAAGTTTTCGAACTGGGTTGTTCCAGAAAAAAGTGTAGAGAAAACAGATTAATAAAATTTAAATTAATATTAAATAAAGAAATGAATTAAAATAAAAAATTAAATAATGCAATAAAAAAAGATTCAAATAAATATACATTTAACAGTACTGTCACGGTGGTTGCAGGAAGGCATAGACAGATGAAGATAGTCAAGCCAAAATGACAGGTTTAATAGTAATAGAAGAAAACAGGCAGCAACATACAACTTAGCATAATGGTGAACGGACAAGGAGAGACTAAAAAGGAAGAACTTATAAAGGAACACAAACAAGATAATGAGCAAACGCAGCTGAACAGAATGAACTAATGATGAAGGTAGCCATGGTAACAAAGGAGTGGCGGGAAACTGAACAAAGGAGCGCATGAACGAATCAGAATACAAACAGAAAGTCCAAACACAAACAAACATGTGACAAGTAAGGAAGCGCGGGGCACAACCTAACGCGGGTTAGTTGTAACACACATGGTTTAATACTTTCCACACATGCCAGGATGACAAAACTTAGTGTATTTACTAGTTGCCATATCAACATTATTAAGAGAAAAAATTGCGGCAAAATTAAAAAATCTTTGAAAGATATCGCTGAACATTTATTGTAAATCTCTTACTTAAGTTTATTTTTCATCTCTGTTTTTTGTGTTTATTCTAAACGAGACAAATCCGATAATATTTTAATCTTATATCTGTTATTTAACAGTTGAGATAGTTATTTAATGCGGATCTATCCAGCAGAAGTTGAGCAGATGGGATGTGTTGTAACACTGCGTTACAATGAGCCCCTATTAGAACTACGCTATTATATTCTATACTTTCATTAATTATTTTGAGAAACCATGAAAAAAGGGTGAATAATGACTGAGAGTCAATGTTCAGAAATTATTCATTATTATTATGTTTTTAACTATGCAGTATAATTGTATTTAGCGATGCGTTTGTTGTAAAACTCAAAAATCTGTATATTGAGTAAAAAATGCCATTATTTTATTTTAAAAAGTTAACAATTGTATTTTATTGCAACCCGTTCTCACTCCCAAAGCGTCGAAAAACGAAGCATGGTCAAGTGCTTTCCACGTCACAATAAAGACGCTAAAGGCACCCCTAGGCGTCACTATATCGACGCGCTGAGTGCTTCTTTCATTTGAATGAGAAACCTTCGGCGTCAGACACAGACGCGTTGGGCATGGGAAAGTTATCGTCATGCTGATCATATATTGGGTTATGATTTTGCCATTATGACATGTTGGACTGTGATTCTCAATTTAATCAGCCAGCATCATTTTATTTACGCTATCTAGACACGTTTTAACATGTAACCCAACCCTATTCCATCCCTAAACCTACCCATTTGTGTGGTATAAAAAACGCAGATATAACAGGCAGAGTCGACTGCATGCACAATATTTTAAAAAAAATATTCCGAGGCCAAGCGATTGATTTGTGTGAAGGAAATCCCCAAAAGCGACCAGCGTCTCCATCCGCAGAAGATCACAAACACATACAATTTCAAATATTGTCGCCTATTTGGCAAATATTGTCAGTTTTCATATTGAAATTTCATTGGCTCTCGTATGTCTCGTGACCAATTGCGTCCTTACGTCAGCTTTGATTGTAAAATGTCATTGGTTCTCGTGTGTCTTGTGACAGATTGCGTCATGCTAAAGAAGCGTGTGTATTATTTGAATGAGATATGAATGAGTGCGTTAACGGAGTGGCGGGATCATCATCTCAGCGATTAAAACATTAAGATCAACTTTACATGAAGACATCGTGTGACTTCAGAAGACTTGGAATGCAACATGAGTTAATACTTTTATACTGTTGTTGGTAAGTTTTTGCAATAAATACCTGTGACTGTACTTGTATTTGCCTGTTGTGTGTTTTATATTGTTTAGGAGTGGGTAGGTTTAGGGTAGGAGTTGGGTTAGCTGCTCCAAAATATAAAAGTAACCTTTAAATATGAATAAAATATTAATAAAATCATGTACGCTTTTACAAATGCAAAGAATAAAATGCGTCTTGATCTGACGCATTGGGTAAACAACTGAAATCAATGGAGCACCCAGCAGGTCAAAATAGTGACGCCTAGGGGTGACTTTAGCGTCTTCATTGTGACGCGGAAGTCACTTGACCATGCTTCGTTTTTCGTTGAGAACAAAATATTTTAGTTTGTCTTTTTGATTATATCAGGTTACATTTTAAGCTGTTATTTGGTCATGTTACAGTGTGCCCCACCTACGGGGCATGTTGTCATATTTCACTTCCATTTTTCGGGGTAAATCAAGAAAAAAGTATACACTGTATTAATGAAAAAAAAACACATATTTGTAATAGACATGTGGGGAATTAATGTGAGAAAAAAGAAATACTCTGAACCCGAAGTGAATTTACACAAACTGAGAAAGTCAAAAAGCGTTAGGTTGTGCCCCGCTCTCCCCTACAGTACTATGGTGAGTAAAGAAAAAAGTAAAGTCGGCTTGAAACAGAAGTTGCAATAGTCTTTTCTTACACATTGTGATGTGTATCCAAGTGAAATGGATACTTAAACTAGAAAAATGTAGGGCGGGACTTTATTTCATCAGTCAGGAAATGGTTGGATGGTTGGGCTTTGCTATTGATGGATCTCATGTGAGTGACAGATTGACCCGCCCTCATGCCAGTAAACACATCATCAGAGAAGAGATGTCGCTGCAAGAGGGAGAAGTTATCTTGATTAAATATTAAATATATTTATTAAATTAAAATAATAATAATAATAATAATAATGTGTGTAGCAACTCAAAATGTAATAACTGCACATAATGTAAAAAAAAATTCAGCTCATACTATAATAGCAATTTTTACATTATGAGAAATGTATTACATTACAATTTGGATGCATTTTAAAGATCTAGCCTTGTATTACTGAAATGCTGGCAAGTACTTACAAGAGCAATATATTGAATCACCGCTCCAAAAAATAAAACGAAGAAAAGCATGTAAACATTTGAAATGGCCCGTTATAACGGCAGCAATTATATTATGTTAAAATAACCAAGCAGCATTATGTTTACCTCATGTACAGTTAATAAGAGGCTGTATTAACTTATTTTGGCTCATTTCCATGTGGAAATGCATACTTTATTTTGAGATAAAATACAATACAGAAAACTATTTAAACTATAATGCGCATCTACATATCTTCCTATTTGAACAGATTTAATGTTTAAAATTATCACTTTTTTGCGGGGGGCTGTGGCATCTAAAACATTGAAAACCCTTGACATAAGGTACACGTAAGCCACAGAAACGTCTGGCATATTGGCTTGCATTTGGACTCTTATGTGAGTGCAACTTTAATTAGACAGGCATTGTTTCAAAGTGACAAACAGCATGTTTAAATAAAAGCTGTGTGAATGATGTTGGATTTATACACATAATACTGTGAGCCAATCAATAAAGAATGCAAGTAAAAAGAGGATTATATCAAAATAAGCTTATTTCCAAGCACTGGTTGAATGCTGAATCTTTAAGCCTTGCCAGAATTAAATGAGATAGCTTTTGTTTGTTGATATCATGTATTAAAATGTGTATTCATTTTCACTTTTTTGAGGAGGTGGAACTTATGCAATACCTTATAGTTTCTGCACACCTTCATAATGTCATGAATTTTTTATGTGCTTAACTTTGTGTCACTAAGGCTGTCTTCACATACTATCGAAATTATTGTAAATACACGTTTCCTAATTGGAAATTGGATGCCCGCTCAAGTTGTATTGACCACTGGGAAGCATGGGGATAATTTTGATGCCCAAGTTCCCCAGTTGGGCATGCCATAAACTTTAAACAAGGCAGAGGGGAGAACTATTGCTGATGTGACTCTTATTCTTTATTAGTTTTCCCACAACAGCTACATCTCTCCTTGTCTTTTGGTTAAGTAGTGCATATTTACATAATCATTTAAAGCATATTGTATGTTTTATACACAGCAAAAATAGCCTGTATTGATAAAAATTCCAGAATTGCCAGCAAGCTGACTATCTAGATAGCACATAGAATGGGATACTAAATATCATTTTGACTTTAAAGGGGTCATGAATTGAGAAATCAGCTTTTCCTTGAGCTTTTGATATAATATAAGAATATCCTGTAAGTTTCGGAGCTGAAAACTTCCTTGTTAGGCAAATAGAAGCTTTTATTGACAGCTGGCTCAGCAAATGAGGGATCTGTGAATTTGCCTCCCTGTGACATCAGAGAGCAGCGAAACGCTGCCTCAACAGAAGGAGACCAACGTCTAATTCGAGCTACCAAGCAATAAACATGAACACAGTCACTGCATACGCTTCCTTCAGATTCCAATATTAGGAATGCGGTTGAACTTTATTTTTAATGAAGTTCCAGGTCATGTGGGCAAGACATTGTGCATTTGTTTGCTTCATTTCGGATTCTTTTGTAAACAAGAGACTGGATTTACAGACAGAATGAGATTTAAAAAAAAAACGATGCTGTGCCTTCTATATTGGATCCGACAGGAATGGTGCAACACACTTATGTGAGTAAAATATTTTTTTATATGTGATAGTAGGGCTATACGATTAATCGAAAAATAATCGAAACCGAAATTCAGACCCTCTTACCGACGTATTTTTCCCATGTCGGTTATTTCAGTTTTAGTCACGTGACTCCGCCACGTCAGTCACATCAAGTGCAGTTTGCAGGCACACAGAGAGATGCAGGAGCAGTTATATGTGTTTATAGATTCCCAGAATCACTATAGTAACTGCATGTTTTACACAGTTTATACAGGTAAGTTAATTGCCGTTCTTATAGCCTACGCGCTGCCACACACACACACACACACAAACACACAGACGGCACGCGCAAGCCCTGAAGCCAGATCGCTTTCACTTTCGTCCTCATAAAGTTTGTCAAGTTAATGCGTTTTAAGGCTTGCCAGTTTGAACATTTAAAGCGATTGTGCACTATTAAAAAACAACAATACGGAAAACGTATCCGTTCAGTGCTCATGAGCTTTATTCTGTGACACAGAGCGCCGAGCCGTGTCATGTCTCTGACAACGCGCCCGTCCTGAAGCCAGATCACTTTCACCTGCGTCCTCACAAAGCTTTGTCATTTTTTTGTTAAGGCCTGCCAGTTTGAACATTAAAGCGATTTTAGACCATCAGATGTGTATTTTGAACTAATGCCTGATCTATTGTGACAAACGAATACTCAGACAGAAGTTCGCACATCACGTGAAGATTGCGCGCAGAGAGCAGCGCAGAAACGCAGCGTCAATTCTGTCCTGTGACTTAAGCCGGGTGCACACCAGTGGCGATTTTTTTAAGACTGCAAGGGAAGCTCGGCTTCCCTTATAATGTAACAAAATTAATGGTCAAATATGTACTATTGTATTAACATTTTATTGACTAAAAATGCGTTAGAAAACGTTCATCTCAAAGACGAGTTCGTTCAGAATCAGTTACATATAGCAGGTCGGCTGACTCGATTTCCTTCTCATACATTCCCGCAGCGTCACAGTGCATTTCCCTATTGAAGCCCAGCGTCCATTGACTTCAATGGGGCTGCTTTGAACGTTTTTTTTCAGCGCTTCGAAACTAGACGGTCATTGGATAAACGCTGCGATTATGTCCCGCCCACGGACGCTCAGCGTCTCTGGGGGTGAATGGGGAGTGGGCTGGCCCGGACTCCGAGCTTCTGCGTGATGATTGGAGGGTCTGTCGAAAGACTGCATCTCCCTTTGACTGACAGCGATTCTGTACTATAAGGAATCACTGAAGCTATTCGCGCTCAGTCCCATCGCGGATTTCTCAAGTTCAGTCGAAATAAAAACTGCTGCAACCTATTTCTTTGATATTTGCTTGGCGAAATTGCTTGATTTTCATCATACATTTCACACAATTATACACCACATTCCTTGTTTCAGTTTTACAGAGTTTAATATTTTTTTTAATCTCCGAAAATGAGCTTCCCCTCTCTGACCAGTAGCCGCCACTGGTGCACACTGTGCGATTTTGGCCACGATTTTGCCATCTGAGACAAATTTTGAAATTTTGAAACCGAGCGTGTCACGGATTGATGACGTAAAACTCAGTCCGTACGAGTCTCTTCCTTGCGTCCGTTTTGTCGTACAGTACAATTGAGATCCTGCAGTGTGACATGTATTACATCGGGGATCATGTTCGTACAGTCTGACAAGCAACATTAGCAGAGGATTTTGAAAAATCGCACAGTGTGCAGGACCCTTAAAGTAAAGTCACTAAAGTAGCTTAGAAACTCAACTGTTATAAGCATATATTTTAATACCTTTCAGCTTCATAATGAATAGAGACAGTATGAGTAATTCACTCACACAATCACTCTCTCATTAATGCATTCAAATAAATGTAATGTAGGTCTACTGTGTTAATTTATCTGTATCTGATGTACAACAAGCAGAAATCTGCCCCATAGACAATAACTGCTGAAAGTTAACCGTTTCCTTCCAGTATTTTAAAAACACAAAGAAATGCACTTTTTCATTAGAAAAAAAAAATCCACCTTTAATAGTAGAAATTAGTAATTAACTTAATTAACTAGTAATTAACTAGTAGAAACGATTTACAGTATAAACCTCACCAGTGAACTATGAGGGCAAAAAATGGAAAGCAAAAAATAAACAAATTATCGTTCTTTAATCGTAATCGAGGTAAAATGTTCAATTAATAGAGGTTTTTATTTTTGGTCAAATCGTTACAGCCCTATGTGATAGTATTGCATTGTTACAGATCGCTTGATATCTACTGATTATGTGTATGTGTCTAACTGAACATAATTAACGATAACTTATATACTTTTGTATACGTATACTTTGTATTTGAGGTGTTGTTGGTTCGTTGCCCTGCGATTCAGGATCAGACTCTGAGTCGAACATATATTTGCAAATCATTCCGGTTGCCACTTTTCCACATTGGAAGTTTGCAAAACAATTCCTCACGTGTACTGAGCGGGGAGTCGAAACTCATTATAACATGCAAAACTGTTATCCAATCATAGCATTGGGCGTTTACATCCAAGTCTTCAATGCGGCACGGGCACATTCATAAAAGCCGAGTGTTTCTTGAGAGAGGCTCAAAACCAGGGTAGAAAATAGCCAATTATTTTTTCATTATGATGTTTTTGAATGTAAAAACAAGGCAAACGTCATAAGTTGACCTCAGACAAAATTATAATTTAAAAAGAAAAAGCCAGTTCATGATCTTTTTGTTAAGATTTTATAGGTGAGAACAAACTTGGTGTCCCTCATGATTCCTGTTCTTTCCGAAGTGGGAAGTAGAACATTTCCGAAAGCATGTGAAGGCAATGGAAAGATCTTTTCTTATTATAGAGGTGATGATAGAAGCTGGGCTATTTTAGTCAAACTTAAACTAAATAAATACATCTCTCTGTGCCAAGACATCTCCAGCTATGGTCTAATTACAGATTTCTTATGCTTTGTTTACTAGACTTTTGACATGGCTTTTAATGTGTTCATTTTTAAAGCCAGGAAAAAACATATTTGAAGTCAAGGGGACCAAACAGCTTTAGAGTTTAATCTTACAAGTTTAAGGCTTTAAGCCTCATGTTTTGTGTAATAATTTCTTTCAGGA
Source organism: Romanogobio albipinnatus (assembly GCA_023566225.1). Lineage (NCBI taxonomy): Eukaryota > Metazoa > Chordata > Actinopteri > Cypriniformes > Gobionidae > Romanogobio > Romanogobio albipinnatus. The sequence continues at coordinate 9,019,327 of CM042257.1, forward strand.
TTTTGAAAAAACACAGGCCCACATATATTGCAGCAAGCCTTCTGTAAATCTGTTCTTGAAGCTGCCGGTGAACGTAATTGGGACATGATGCTTTCTGGTGTGACTTTGCTGTTATACATTTAAATTAATATTGAACGGAAGAAAATGTATTATTCAAAGCATCAGTGTTCCCTGGGATGTGACTGTAGTTTGGTGGGAAAAAAAACAATATATTCATATCATGGCTTTTTCTGACATTAATCTATGGCTTTAATCTGTGCCTGAGTTTTCTCTCCCTCTCTAATATTAATTCAGCAAACGAATGGATTTATTTGTTTCTTTTGTACTCAGACACACACGTTGAGAGGTGTATGTGGTTTATATCCTATTAATGAGTTGTTATCTTTGATGTCATCATTTACCAGTTGTTATTCCATAACTTTTCAGCTCCAAAATGAGAAGTTTGAACCGGAGGGGGAATATTCTATGTTGTTTGATTTCAGTTTAACAGTCTCTGATTAATTTATCATGGAAGCATGCTGAGGAATCATACAATATAAATTAACAACCTAATATAGGTTAGAAAACATGAAGACCCCAGAGAGAAGAAGTCACAAATTTAAACTTTCAAGTGTTCCCGGTGGGCACATGATAAATTGATTGTGTTGTTTAGCTTACGTTGGCACACAGAGGCATAAAACTGTACCAGCCACATCATCCAACCATAAACAATAACATTAAAGATTACTTTTCCTTTTTGGAATATTAATCAAGCCGTATTGTCATCCTGTGGAAGCGACTCTGTCACAACAGATATTGCTCACTCTCTCATGAGTGTGTTTCTCAACAGGATGCGAATCTGCCGCAAAGTCTGCCAACAAAGCTCAAAGAGAGTTCAGCGGTAATCATACTATCTGAAGAAAAATGTCAGGCCTGACATTATCTCAAGCATAACAGCCGAGAGACTCCCTGAGTTAAACAGCATTTTAAAACCAAGACAAGCACTGGGGTCATGGCAGACATCCGGATGACCTTCAAAACAGGCAGAAGGAAATTAAGCCCACTGCTGGTCTCTGCCTGGACTACAGCCGCCGCTGGAGTGCTTCGTCATGTTTGGGTTTGTGAACTGATTCATTATGCAAGACCTCAAAGGCCGATGCATGTAAATGAGGAGTATGAGCAGGTATTATTGTGCTTCTCTTTTGATGTTATGGAGGTAAAACTTCTCAAATAGATTGGTGCTAAATGTTAGCTGTATAACTTGCTGTGGAACCATGTACAGAACTCATCAATCCAAATTCCGAGCCCCTGGAACAGCATGGCAAATAGGCATATTATCTCCTGGTTTCACAGACAAAGCTTAAAGTGTTAGTTCACCCAAAAATGAAAATTCTGTCATTAATTACTCACCATCATGTCGTTCCAAACCCGTAAGACCTATGTTCATCTTCGGAACAGAAATGAAGATATTTTTGATGAAATCCGAGAGCTCTCTGACCCCTCCATAGAAAGCAATGTAATTAACACTTTCAAGGTCCAGAAAGGTAGTAAAGACATTGTTAAAATAGTCCATGTGACTCCAGTGATTCAACCTTTATTTTATGAAGCAACGAGAATACTTTTTGTGCGCAAAAAAATAACAAAAATAACAATTTCTTCTTGTCTGTGTCAATGTCCTACGCAGTTTACATTGTTACCAAAGTGCAGAGCTTCCTAGTTCTACGTCAGTCACCAATTCACCATTGGCTGATGCTGTTCACGTGAGCACCACGACGCAGGAGCTGGCCAACGTAAACTGCGTAGGAGACTGACACAGACAAGAAGAAATTGTTGCATAAAGTCGTTATTGTTGTTTGTTTTTTGCACACAAAACGTATTCTTGTCGCTTCATAAAATTATGGTTGAACCACTGGAGTCACATGGACTATTTTAACAATGTCAATGCCAAGAACCAATTTTAGTGCCATATAGAACCTTTTTTTTAAGAGTGTATACATCAAAACTTCCTAATGTTACTGAATGAAATGTCCACCCAGGACAAGTTACAGGACTGTGAAACTTTGAGGGTGTTGATGGACTCGATGTACTCCATCTGCCTCCATCTTTGATCATCGTTCTGAATCTGTTCTGGATGTAGTCTTTTACAAAAACGTGTTTTTCTCTTCTGCTTTTTGCTCAAAACTTTTTAATGAAACTTGCCCACAATCAAGTGTTGATATGAAAAAAGAATGCAATAAACTAAATATAATATATTTGTTGGTTTTAAAGCAGAGGGTCTGTTCTTTCTTTTGATATATTGCATGTTCAGATATTCATACAACAAAATATTCTGGGGACCATGTTTTTTTTAAATAACCATTGTACTAAGTCCTAATCCTGGCTTTATCTACGCCCAGTCTGTGAAACCAGGACTATATATAATATATTGTGAAAAGCGCTATACAAATAAATGTGAATTGAATCAAATTGAATTAACAGGTTCCATTTAAAAACTCATATGGAACTGTAACTTAAAATATACATGCAATGCAAGGAAAATGCCCAGTACATGCCTGAGAGGCTAGTATTTCTAGTACCCAGAAAAGCGCTATATAAATGTAACTAATTATTTGAAGCTGCATCACTGCATCATTCAAACAAATTCTGATATGCAAAGACTGCAATGGTGTGATGGAATCTTCCAAACTGAGGTGAGAAGGTCACCAGAGCAACATTTTAGTGGTGCATGGGTAACATTGAGATTGCCTGGAAGCAAACCAAACAAAAAGCAAACAGCATTATTACTAACATAAAAGCATAACATCCACTGATTTGGTGCACTCTGTGGGGCGTATCTAACAGTGTGGACACCTACCAACCTCAGAAAAGGAAACATCAACCTCAGACTGATAAAGCCAGTCAGAATAAAGTCTGCTGCTGAGATCAAAGTGTCAAAGTAAACAGCCAATCCTCAAATAAGCAGAAAACACTGAGCTCTAGGAGAGACAGCCAGAGCAAAAACAATAGAATTACCCACAGCTTATTCATTAAATTGACTGAACAAATCAGGGTTAAAAATGATTTGCATTTCACAGAGACTGAAAAAGGCAGCAAAGGCAAACTTTTTTCTGACATGAATCAGAACATTCATCTTAATTCCCCATTATCTGCTGTGCAAATAGTGTACATAAATAGGTCATATTATGCCCATTTACAAAGTCTAAGATGCGTCCCAATTCGCAAACTAACCATCCCGAATCATAATATGTTGAAATGAGTATTCCAAAGATACCCGGGTGGTCTACTATTTAGAATTCAAAGTGCAGATCCATGCACAAGCTAACGGCTGATATTACCCATAACCTATTGCGTGTTGGACGAGGATTCGCTTAGAACTACAAACACAGATAAAAAGTGTGGAAAAAACTACAAACATGACAGATTTGCGAGTCCGACGGTTAAGTAGAAAAGTTTAGATAAAGGAGTTTGATTGAATAATTATCAGTATCTAAATTGACGAAAATATATTTATTCAATGTTATCCACATTATATTTAATCTGCAACAGCATTGTGAACTTTTGTAATGATACGTTTGGCCATTAACTTTTAAATGCATCGTTGTAAACTAAGCACTCCTCAAACACATGAGGAGAGTTCCCTTTCGTTCAGTCACTACGACGTAACGTTAGTGACTAACGAATGGGGGTTTCGCTTAGAAGCCTATCATCTTCGAGATCTTAGAAAACGCCCAATGGCAGTGCCAATGCCATGGGCATGCAGAATTTCCATAAGTAACTCCACCCTACCGCGTGGGTATAAAAGGAAGTACGTGGCAATATCGCATTACGTTTCTGCTTCGGAGCCAAGAGTTCCTACCTCTTCACTCCTCACAAGCCTTCTGAGACTCTGTCAGCTTCTTCGAGACGAGCAGCTTTCCAGTCGGTGTTGGTGTGATGGCGCATTCCAGTGATCGCATACTTCCTGCCTGCTGATCTGTGCAGTGGTCTTCATCCAGCTGGTGTGTGTTTCCCTGGGCACTTCGGCATCAACTGCGAAGTTTCCTCTCACAAAAGAGCTTACACGTGGCACGTTCTTTTCAGGATGTCTCGCCTGTGTACTTCTGGGTGCGGTCGGTCTCTTCCGCCTTCTGATGGGCACGATCGCTGCTTGACATGTTTGGGCTTTCAGCACGCTCAGGCAGCACTCGTGGATGACTCATGTTCCCACTGCGGGAGCATGGCCATCTCGGTGTTACGGTCGAGACTCCGTGAACTCCGTGCGGATGCCGGAAGCGAGAGTCCCCTCTGCCACACCCCAATCTGCAGTCTCCACGAGAGGCGGCACTTTGGCTGGTGGCCAGGGTGATCTGAGGGTGACGGTGTGGAATCAAGCTCCGACACTCATGCCTTGGCCCACACCCCCCTCTTATGCACCGAACCCATCGTGCGTTCAGGTGAGTCTTGTTTGGCGTGCCATGGCAACTCTTCAGGCCTACCAGGCCAAGTTGCTGTGTGACCTGCACAAGGGTGGAGCTGACCCGGGACTCAGAGATGAGTTGCGTGCCGCCACCGACCTCGCCCTCCGGGCGAAGAAGGTGACCGTGCGCTCCCTGGGCCAGGTGATGTCCACAGCTGTGGTCCAGGAGAGACATCTATGGCTCACCCTGGCCATTATGCGGGATGGCGAGCGGACCCGATTCCTCGACGCTCCCATATCCCAGGATGGGCTATTCGGCGGCGCGGTTGAGAGCTTCACCCAACAGTTCACAGCTGCCCAGAAGCAGACTGAGGCCATAAAAAACATACTGCACGGTGGTCAGCTGCTGCCTCCACCCAGCCACCCGCGCAGTTGCCTCAGCCTGCTCGCCGCCGAAGGCACCCTCCCGCTGTTCCCTCTCCCTCTGCGCCACCCAAGCAGCAGCCTCCACCCGGCCCGCGCAGAGGAAACCGCAGCAAGGCGCCCCAGTCCGCTCCAGCCCCGCAGCCCACGGAAAAAAACCAGGCTAAGCGGCTAAGCGGGCAGTTCTTTCCAGGAGATGGCAGCAGGGCCACTCCTTCCCCCGGTGGAGGGCCGGCGGAGAATCTTTTGTTCAGCCCATTGTGGTTAACGAAAGAACTGACACTCCCATCCCTGAACAACCAGAGACCGGTGATGACAGTGTGCGCCACCCCCGGGTCCCGCCACTCGCATCCCTCTCTGTCGCCAGCCTCCTCTCAGAGCAGACCCCAGTGGAACGCACGTCCTTCCCTGGCCTCCTCTGTCAGGATGCAGCTGTTAACCGTGCCCCCACACAGTGATGCTACGCCTCCCACGTCCGGGCCGGTAACGATGCCTCGCTGCCCCACCATGGGTACGTCTGTGGTCCGAATGACCCCGCTGGTGCAGTTCCTGGGAGCCTGGCTTCAGCTTCCGGGACTGTCCCGCTGGGTCGCGAGGACCATCAGGCTCGGCTACGTGATTCAGTTCGCGCAGGCTCCTCCCCGCTTCAGGGGAGTCCACCTTACCATGGTCGGGGCCAACGCCCCCGTCATGCGTGTGGAGGTTGCCACCCTGCTGGCGAAGGGTGCGATCAAGCCTGTCCCTCCAGCCGAAATGAAGTCCGGGTTCTACAGCCCCTACCTCATTTTACCCAAGCAAACCGGTGGGTTACGGCCAATTCTGGACCTGCGCGTCCTGAACTGATCCCTTCACGGGCTTCCGTTCAGGATGTTGACAGCAAAACGCCTTTTCGAATGTGTTTGTCCAGCCAATTGGTTTGCAGTGATCGACCTGAAGGATTCCTACTTCCATGTCTCCATCCTTCCTCGACACAGACCGTTCCTACGGTTTGCTTTCGAGGGGCGGGCATATTAGTACGTGGTCCTCCCATTCGGGCTATCTCGGTCCCCTCGCGTCTTGACCAAGATTGTCGAGGCAGCCCTTGCGCCACTCAGGCAGCACGGGGTTCGCATCCTGAACTACCTTAACGACTGGCTCATACTGGGCCACTCTCGAGTGCAGGTGTGCGAACACAGAGATCTAGTGCTCCAACACTTAGCCCGTCTGGGCATTCGGGACAACTGGGAGAACAGCAAACTCTGCCCAGCGCAGAGGATCTCTTTTCTCGGTATGGATATCGGTATGGATATCTCTTTTCTCGGTATGGATATCGTATGGATAAGAGTGTGGTTCCACTGAAGTTATTTCAGAGGCCTCCTGGGGGATATGGCATCTGCAGCCGTGGTAACGCCGCTCGGATTGCTTCATATGAAACCGCTTCAGCACTGGCTTCGCGACCGAGTCCCGAGATGGGCATGGCAGTCTGGCACGCTCCGGGTAAAAGTGACTCGGGCCTGCCTGCAGACACTCACCCCGTGGTCGAACCTCAGATGTCTACGGGCTAGTGTGCCCTTAGAACGAGTTTCCAGGCATGTTGTCGTATCGATGCCTCTGCCACGGGCTGGGGTGCCATGTGCAATGGACAAGCAGCCGTGGGCTCCTGGACAGGACCCCAGCGCCTTCTGCATGTCAATTGCCTCGAGTTGCTGGCAGTACAGTTCGCACTGCACCATTTCCGAGCATTGCTGAAGGGTCAACATGTACTAGTCAGGACAGACAACACGGCCGTAGTAGTATACATCAACCACCAGGGCGGTCTACGCTCCCGCCAGATGTCTCAACTCGCCCGCCATCTCATCCTATGGAGTCCTATGGAGTCAGAAGCACCTGAGGTCCCTACGTGCTGTCCATATTCCGGGAGTACTGAAACGTGCAGCCGACGAGCTCTCACGGTCTCAGCCACTTCCAGGGGAATGGAGACTCCATCCCCAGACGATTCAGCTGATTTGGGAACAGTTTGGCGATGCGCAGATAGATTTGTTTGCCTCCCACGACTCTTCCCACTGCAGCCTGTTTTATTCCCTGACCGAGGGCAAGCTCAGCACGGATGTACTGGCTCACAGCTGGTCGTGGGGCCTGCGCAAATATGCGTTCCCCCCCAGTGAGCCCTCTCGCACAGCTCTTGTGCAAGATCAGGGAGGACAAGGAGCAGTTCCTTCTGGTCGCCCTTACTGGCATGGCCGGACCTGGCTCCCTGAACTCTTACTCATTGTGACAGCCACTCCCAGGCCTATTGCTCTGAGACAGGACCTCCTCACTCAGAGACGGGGCACCCTTTGGCACCCGCGTCCCGATATCTGGAACCTCCACGTGTGGCTCCTGGATGGGACGCGGTAGGTTTGAGTACCCTACCACCTCCAGTGGTGGCTACCATCACTACCGCTAGGGCAGAGTCCACTTGGCATGCCTATGCGTTGAAGTGGAACCTCTTCGTCACCTGGTGTTCTTCCCGTCAAGAAGACCCCTGGAAATGCCTGACCGGGTCCGTGCTCTCGTTCCTCCAAGAAGGGTTGGAGCTGTCTCCCTCCACCCTTAAAGTTTATGTGGCCGCAATATCTGCCCACCACGACCTCTTGGAGAACAAAAAGGTAAGTCAGCACGACCTGGTCATCAGGTTCCTGAGGAGACTAAATCCTCCTGGCTCTCCCCTCGTACCCTCTTGGGACCTCTCAGTAGTCTTAGATGCTCTGCAGAGGCCTCCCTTTGAGCCTTTGCAGTCAGTCGATTTTAAGTTCTTGTCTATGAAGACAGCGCTCCTGACCGCATTGGCATACATCAAGAGGGTAGGGGACCTGCAGGCATTTTTGGTTGACGATGCGTGCCTGGAGTTCGGGCCGGCTAACTCTCACGTGATCCTGAGACCCCGGCCTGGATATGTGCCCAAGGTTCCCACCACTCAGGTGGTGAACCTGCAAGCGCTGCCCGTGGAGGAGGCAGACCTAGCCTTGGCATTGCTCTGTCCAGTACGCGCCCTCCGCGCTTACGTAGACAGGACGCAGTGTTTCAGGACCTCAGACCAGCTCTTTGTCTGTTATGGTGGAGAGCGGAAGGGAAGGGCTCTCTCAAAGCAAAGGCTGTCTCACTGGATAGTGGACACCATTGTTTTGGCTTACCAGCAGCAGGGTCGACCATGTCCCCTTGGGGTTTGGGCCCACTCCACCTGGAGTGTGGCCTCCTCTTGGGCTCTAGTGCATGGCGCCTCGTTAACAGACATCTGCAGAGCTGCAGGCTGGGCGACACCTAACACATTCGCCAGATTCTACAATCTCCGAGTGGAGCCTGTGTCCGACTATGTACTCGCCTCTACTAGTGGCCGGCAATGGACTAGACTCCATGCTACGCCTCCCACGTCCGGGCCGGTAACGATGCCTCGCTGCCCCACCATGGGTACGTCTGTGGTCCGAATGACCCCGCTGGTGCAGTTCCTGGGAGCCTGGCTTCAGCTTCCGGGACTGTCCCGCTGGGTCGCGAGGACCATCAGGCTCGGCTACGTGATTCAGTTCGCGCAGGCTCCTCCCCGCTTCAGGGGAGTCCACCTTACCATGGTCGGGGCCAACGCCCCCGTCATGCGTGTGGAGGTTGCCACCCTGCTGGCGAAGGGTGCGATCAAGCCTGTCCCTCCAGCCGAAATGAAGTCCGGGTTCTACAGCCCCTACCTCATTTTACCCAAGCAAACCGGTGGGTTACGGCCAATTCTGGACCTGCGCGTCCTGAACTGATCCCTTCACGGGCTTCCGTTCAGGATGTTGACAGCAAAACGCCTTTTCGAATGTGTTTGTCCAGCCAATTGGTTTGCAGTGATCGACCTGAAGGATTCCTACTTCCATGTCTCCATCCTTCCTCGACACAGACCGTTCCTACGGTTTGCTTTCGAGGGGCGGGCATATTAGTACGTGGTCCTCCCATTCGGGCTATCTCGGTCCCCTCGCGTCTTGACCAAGATTGTCGAGGCAGCCCTTGCGCCACTCAGGCAGCACGGGGTTCGCATCCTGAACTACCTTAACGACTGGCTCATACTGGGCCACTCTCGAGTGCAGGTGTGCGAACACAGAGATCTAGTGCTCCAACACTTAGCCCGTCTGGGCATTCGGGACAACTGGGAGAACAGCAAACTCTGCCCAGCGCAGAGGATCTCTTTTCTCGGTATGGATATCGGTATGGATATCTCTTTTCTCGGTATGGATATCGTATGGATAAGAGTGTGGTTCCACTGAAGTTATTTCAGAGGCCTCCTGGGGGATATGGCATCTGCAGCCGTGGTAACGCCGCTCGGATTGCTTCATATGAAACCGCTTCAGCACTGGCTTCGCGACCGAGTCCCGAGATGGGCATGGCAGTCTGGCACGCTCCGGGTAAAAGTGACTCGGGCCTGCCTGCAGACACTCACCCCGTGGTCGAACCTCAGATGTCTACGGGCTAGTGTGCCCTTAGAACGAGTTTCCAGGCATGTTGTCGTATCGATGCCTCTGCCACGGGCTGGGGTGCCATGTGCAATGGACAAGCAGCCGTGGGCTCCTGGACAGGACCCCAGCGCCTTCTGCATGTCAATTGCCTCAAGTTGCTGGCAGTACAGTTCGCCCTGCACCATTTCCGAGCATTGCTGAAGGGTCAACATGTACTAGTCAGGACAGACAACACGGCCGTAGTAGTGTACATCAACCACCAGGGCGGTCTACGCTCCCGCCAGATGTCTCAACTCGCCCGCCATCTCATCCTATGGAGTCCTATGGAGTCAGAAGCACCTGAGGTCCCTACGTGCTGTCCATATTCCGGGAGTACTGAAACGTGCAGCCGACGAGCTCTCACGGTCTCAGCCACTTCCAGGGGAATGGAGACTCCATCCCCAGACGATTCAGCTGATTTGGGAACAGTTTGGCGACGCGCAGATAGATTTGTTTGCCTCCCACGACTCTTCCCACTGCAGCCTGTTTTATTCCCTGACCGAGGGCAAGCTCAGCACGGATGTACTGGCGCACAGCTGGTCGTGGGGCCTGCGCAAATATGCGTTCCCCCCCAGTGAGCCCTCTCGCACAGCTCTTGTGCAAGATCAGGGAGGACAAGGAGCAGTTCCTTCTGGTCGCCCCTTACTGGCATGGCCGGACCTGGCTCCCTGAACTCTTACTCATTGTGACAGCCACTCCCAGGCCTATTGCTCTGAGACAGGACCTCCTCACTCAGAGACGGGGCACCCTTTGGCACCCGCGTCCCGATATCTGGAACCTCCACGTGTGGCTCCTGGATGGGACGCGGTAGGTTTGAGTACCCTACCACCTCCAGTGGTGGCTACCATCACTACCGCTAGGGCAGAGTCCACTTGGCATGCCTATGCGTTGAAGTGGAACCTCTTCGTCACCTGGTGTTCTTCCCGTCAAGAAGACCCCTGGAAATGCCTGACCGGGTCCGTGCTCTCGTTCCTCCAAGAAGGGTTGGAGCTGTCTCCCTCCACCCTTAAAGTTTATGTGGCCGCAATATCTGCCCACCACGACCTCTTGGAGAACAAAAAGGTAAGTCAGCACGACCTGGTCATCAGGTTCCTGAGGAGACTAAATCCTCCTGGCTCTCCCCTCGTACCCTCTTGGGACCTCTCAGTAGTCTTAGATGCTCTGCAGAGGCCTCCCTTTGAGCCTTTGCAGTCAGTCGATTTTAAGTTCTTGTCTATGAAGACAGCGCTCCTGACCGCATTGGCATACATCAAGAGGGTAGGGGACCTGCAGGCATTTTTGGTTGACGATGCGTGCCTGGAGTTCGGGCCGGCTAACTCTCACGTGATCCTGAGACCCCGGCCTGGATATGTGCCCAAGGTTCCCACCACTCAGGTGGTGAACCTGCAAGCGCTGCCCGTGGAGGAGGCAGACCTAGCCTTGGCATTGCTCTGTCCAGTACGCGCCCTCCGCGCTTACGTAGACAGGACGCAGTGTTTCAGGACCTCAGACCAGCTCTTTGTCTGTTATGGTGGAGAGCGGAAGGGAAGGGCTCTCTCAAAGCAAAGGCTGTCTCACTGGATAGTGGACACCATTGTTTTGGCTTACCAGCAGCAGGGTCGACCATGTCCCCTTGGGGTTTGGGCCCACTCCACCTGGAGTGTGGCCTCCTCTTGGGCTCTAGTGCATGGCGCCTCGTTAACAGACATCTGCAGAGCTGCAGGCTGGGCGACACCTAACACATTCGCCAGAATCTACAATCTCCGAGTGGAGCCTGTGTCCGACTATGTACTCGCCTCTACTAGTGGCCGGCAATGGACTAGACTCAGGTGTCTTCGCTTGCTCGCCATTCCACTCCACAGACTGAATACGTGCGATATTTTCCTCAGGTGAGCTTCCCGAAAGCCCTGAGTTCCTCTAGCACTGTCGACGGCGACACCAGTAGTCTGCCCTCTCGAGCCCAGACCCTCGTGTCCGGCCAGGTGCTCCGTGTGCATGGTTCCCCTCCGGCGACCCCCACACATGTATTTCCAACGTAAGCCTCCTCAGTGAGCAGGTGTCTTTCCCTTGGCAAGTCCCTGCCACCCCTGGGGTTAAAAATCCACCTTCGGCTGGTATATCTCCACTGGAATATGCTTCCCAGTGTACCTTGGTATTCCTGTGATAAGTGGGAGTCCTTCATCCATACTAGTCTTACGACAGGGCACTCGCACTTACGCAGGGCACTGGAAGACCCCCATTCGTTAGTCACTAACGTTACGTCATAGTGACTGAACGAAAGGGAACGTCTCGGTTACGGATGTAATCCTCATTCCCTGAGGAGGGAACGGAGACGTAACGTCCCTTTGCCACTCCGCTGTACCGCTGGGACAGCCGAGAGTTCAGTCTTGGCTCCTCAGCAGGTAAACGTAATGCGATATTGCCATGTACTTCGTTTTATATCCACACGGTAGGGCGGAGTTACGTATGCAAATTCCGCATGCCAATGGCATTGGCACTGCCATTGGGCATTTTCTAAGATCTCGAAGATGATAGGCTTCTAAGCGAAACCCCCATTCGTTAGTCACTAACGTTACGTCTCCGTTCCCTCCTCAGGGAACGAGGGTTACATCCGTAACCGAGACGTTCTCTGTATGAAAAACCCATGACCGGCAGCTCAACGTGCTACTACATTTCTCTTCCGTACGGTGGGGAGTTAAATTAAATTGAATGTGGAGGAATTTTACTGTGACAAGATGATTGGCAAGGCAGTTTAAACGGTGACAGGATGTATGTAACTAAACGACAGACGAACATGGCGAAGTAGTATGTCCCAAAGCTTGCATACTCTTCTGCTACATACTCAAAAGTATGTTCTTTTTCTTCACAAAAAGAGTACACATTTAGGGCATAGTATAAGTAGGTGAATGGGAATGTAGCATGAGTTTTGTTTTTGGGGTCTTCTAGAATAGGTTTTTACGCTTGAATGTTCAGAAAACCCATTATTTTTCACATATTTTTCAACCGACTTGATGAAGCTCCTCCTGAAAAGCACAATGTGCTCTGATTGGTCAGCTGGACCAGTGTGTTGTGATTGGTCAACTGCTTATTTTTCTGAAATGTCATGCCCCTTACCAAAGTATCAACACACTACTAACACAACTCAACCAGGCCTTGCACCTTTTGTTGCATATAGAGGGTATGCACGTGAGGTCACCGTTCAGCCGGAGTGACTGGGGTTACGCCCACTGAGTGGCAAAAAGATGAGAGTACAGTATTGGTTTTCAGAGCGAATGCAGCGAAAAACACATCTAAAACGGGAAAGAACTTTGAGATTGACTATACAAATAGATTTGACAAGAAATATACGGTATATTTTACAGACTTCTGAAAGCTACAGAAAAGATAAGCAAATGGATCGCTGCAATGGTATCGCTTGGCAGCAATCGCTTGGCAGCAAAACGTGGATTTGCAGTTATCATTTTGTGTCAATATGTTGAATTTTGGTTTAAAAACATACCCTATATATTGTATTGTTATATATTGTATAGACAACTCATCAATTAAATAGGTGCCGTCTTATATTCTACATAATTGGGTATTTTTAAATAAACAGACAAATTATACAAGTGTTAGGGCTGGACGAAATGACGATATAACATTGATATAATTGATCACCCGGATTTACACATATAAATGTCAGGAATTTCTGGCTGCATGTCAATATCCATGAATCACAGGATCTTTGGTAAGTTGTAAGGAACACTATATGGAGTCCAACCTTTAATTTAAACTAATAATAGTACTCACATAGTTTCCCCTATTAAAAAGGTTGTGAATTGAGAAATCTACTTTCCCTTGAGCTTTTGATATATAAAAGGACATGGTAATATAAGAACATCCTGTAAGTTTCAGAGCTGAAAACTTCCTTTCTAGTCAAAGAAAAGCTTTTATTGACACCAAGCCCAGCAAACGCTCGATCTCAGAATGTGCCCGGCTATGATGTGAGAGTGTAGTGAAGCTCCACCTCAACAGAAGAAGAACAACGCCTGATTCTATAGCCCCGCCCACTGACTCGTGCCACTAACATAACACAGACCTACATGGAGCTAAACCGGATAGAATTTCTAAACATACCGCATAAGCTTCATTCAGATTCCAATATTCTGAATGCATGGATGAACTTTATTTTTAATGAATATCCAGCTCACGCGGGGAAGACATTGCGCGTCTGTTCTTTCATTTCACCAGATTGGTTTGTAAACAAGAGACTGGATTTGCAGACAGGATGAGATTAACCACACTTATGTGAGTAAAAATGTTTTTATAGTATGTGATAGTATTGCATTGTTACAGATTGTTTGATATCTATTGATTATGTGTACGTGTCTAACTGAACATTAGCACGCTGTCAAAGGTTGAAGAATCCTGTATTTGTGGTGTTGTTGGTTAATTTGCGAATCAGGATCAGACTCGGACATGTATGGTCTAGGGCTCGCAAAGCCCAACGTCCCGGGGCTATGTGTTTTCCAGACGGGCTACCAAAACGTAAGACCGGCCTGCTATCTTAGGCTGGCTACTGGCTATCTTAAATAGTGAAATTACATTCCTTTCTTGATGTGCGTTCACTCTCTTGACTTGATATTTGAAGGAAAAATACAGTCACGGAAGTTTTGATCATGCAGTCTGCAACATACTTGGAGTGTGTGTGTGTGTGTGTGTGTGTGTGTGTGTATGATACATGGTTTGCGCTTATATCCACCGATCAGAGGTGGACAGTAACTAAGTACATTTACTTGAGTACTGTACTTAAGTACACTTTTTGAGTATCTGTACTTTCCTTGAGTAGTATTTTTTCTGGAAACGTATGACTTTTACTTCACTACATTTGAAAGACAAATATCATACTTTTTACTCCATTACATTTCTATCAAGGCCCTCGAAGTAGAAAGTCGTAGCTGCTTTGAAAGTCAGTGGATGATCACTCTTGTAGGCTCACATGAAGTTCAATGATTTCCAAGTATTTTTTGAACACCAATCAATTTTTTGGTAAAATAGAAGGCAGCAGTTCCCAGACATAGTGCGCGCAACCATGGTCATACTTAAAAGTTAAAATTCAGAAGAGCAGACATGGATAAGTCTGAAGAAGTGCACACAGAAAGCTACCTCTCAGACGCCAGACCTCAAGTACTGAATTGTAGACTATTGAAAACTAAATCTTATTATAATCAATTAAAACTAGACTAAAACTAAAACAATTCAGATGCCTAAAATGTTATAGTCAAAAGACTGACTAAAACTACATCCAAATTTGCTGTCAAAATTAACACTGGTATGAAGTATGATTGGTCAAATGATTTTTATAGATTTACCCGCCAAGTTGCCATAGCCTTGTGGATAGAGCGCCAACACATAGGTAACGTTCCACAATGATGTTAGTTAGCATGCAAAAGCGTAGTTGGGCTAATATTGTTAACTGAAGTCCTTTCAGAATGTATGTTTTTACATAATCCTGTCAAATAAACACAATGTAGAAACCTTTCTTTTCTAGTATGATTTTGACTTTGATAAGAGCTTTTAAGAACTGATGAGAACGTTTAAGTAAGTATTTAAATGAGTTCAAGATATGCTATCATGTCAGATGGAGCATGACTGGCTTAAACCACCATGATGGAACAGCGTGCATTCTTACAACAATGCAACGAAAATAAAATAATGTGTTTACTTTTACTTTTGATAATTAAGTACTTTTAAAAGCAAGTACTTCTGTACTTTTACTTAAGTAAAAATATATCTTTACAACTTTCACTTGTAATGGAGTAATATTTAACCAATAGTATTGTTACTTTTACTAAAGTAATGGAGTTCTGTACTTTGTCCACTGCCACCGATCGGGCGGGCCAAGTAATACAAACATAACATTCCAATCAATCGCGGGTGGATGAGAGATAAATCATTGTGTTTTTTTGATAAAGATATTTTGCGAGCCCTGTGGGACGAATCATTTCGTTTGCCGTTACTCACAGGCTTTCAAAACAATTCCTCGTGTAGCCTACTCACAGGGGAGCTGAAGCTCATTAAATATGCAAAACTGTTATCCAAACCTTTTGGTTTACTTCCAAGTCTTCAGTGCGGCACGCCCATCAAAACCCAGTGTTTCTTGAGAGAGCCTCAAAACCAGGGTAGAAAATAGCCTATAACTTATTCATTATGATGTTTTTGAATGAAAAAACCACGAACGTCATAAGTTGACCTCAGACAACAGTATAAAAAAATTTAAAAAACAGTTCATGACCCCTTTAAATCCAGTCATGCAGCAGCTCAGTCCGACTGAGGGGGCGTGTTGCAGCGGGAAAGTGACATCAAAGCATACCCTCTATACTGGGCGGCAGTTATTTAAATGAGGAATAATGTGATGTGTACATTCCTGTGCTCCACACTCCAATCCAAAAAATGTACCTTTAAGGGGGTTTGCCAACCACCATTAAAAAGAGAGGGAGAAGAAAGTGTACGTTCCCAGAAGAAAATTCAAGTCTACAATCAAAGCATTTTAGGGAGTTCAGAAACTGATATAGAGAATAACTCCCTTTGGAGTGAACTTTGTGCTTTGTAACTTTTCAGACATTTTTCACACTCAATACAGCAGCATTGCACACTAAAGAAAGTTGAACATGTAAAAAAGCATAATAGGTCTTCTTTAAAAGCATCTCAGTGGAAAGTTCTCATTCACAATCTTTCAGTCAACATAATGTTACCCCATGTGTAGGATTGGGTGAGTACGATGGGTTGGGTGAGTAAAACTATTGTGGAAAAGGGTCCAAATTTTACATCCGAAGATTAATTCTGAACAAACTGTGCCTGAGAATTGGAAATTACCTTACATTTTTGAGGCATGTAAGAGGCTTAATCTGTGCCCAGGAAATCTGTTCCCTGGTTGCTGCAATAAATGGGGAGGGACAACACTTGACAAAGAACAAGCCAATTCAAAACAAAGAGGCAAAGTATTTAAATGTTTTTGCAATGCTAATACCAAGAACATGTTGTTCAAACCATGGACAATAATCACAATTATCCACTTAAAATCCACTTGTGGCAATTTTACAGCAAGACACATAATATGAGAATTACAGACGTTGATACGAAGCTCACAGGCGCAGCGCTTAGTTTAGAGAACAATTTAAATTCATATTAACTCAAAACATGACAAGAAAGGTTCGATTTAGTCCTATGGCGAATGTCAAAATCTCTACCTGCCAATTAGCATGCTTTCATTTAGATAATTTACTTCAAATTGCAAGCGTGAGTTATGAAAACATATCATTCTAAAACTAAAGACAAACAGGAAAGACAATTGCAATTCTAACACTATATTAAAAGATATTAGTAGAAAATGAGTGAGGCATAAAAGAAATCCCCTTTTGGGGAATATTCTCTATATTTGAATTTTAAGTGATGAAAGATTCTAAACTCTCTTTAATGAGAGCGAGCGAGAAAGAACCCTTTCGATTTGAAAAAACAACTGCATGGGAAAGATATGATGTAATATAAATATATATATATACAGTTGGCCTTTGTCCATATGGCAATGTGAATGTATGGGCAATACTGTCAGAGTGATTGGATTAGCATTTATGCATTTGAATGACACTGTTATACTGATTGGATTAGAACTGGTGACTGGTCATTGCTTTGATTGTCTCTGCCTCTACTGTGTGTAATCCCTCCCCCTAAAAAAGTCTATAACCTCCAGTCTTACTGTTTTGAGTCAGACTTGTTGGTTGACTGCAGCTACCGACAGCGTTTGTCTCAATAAAGAGTCAAATCTGTTTGAAAGATATCCCAACGTCTCCTGGTCCCTGCCTCAACGAGGAAAAGAGTTTCCAACACTATTTTGCTAGATCTTTCAAACGTTGATACATGGTAGCCACATTTGTCTACAACAAGTAAAACTCATTTGGACATGTACACCACAGTCACAGATTATGTGAGTTCTGTCGTTACAAAACCACCTCACTGTAGGGTGAGATGTATCACTAGCTAGGATAGATGTAACAATGAGAGGTAATTTGCTAAAATAAGATTCACATTTTCTAATTTATGCAAGAACTTTATTGAAGAACACAGAATAATCCGTTTTCAAGTTTTAAAGTGAACAATTTAAACGTACAAAAAACACTTTTTTGGTCTGGTGCTGCTTGGTGTTCACCCTTTACACGGCACACTTATCCTACAAGCTGCCTACATGAAAAATAACACTATTTGTTCAATGTAGCAACCCATCCTCACTCCCAAGGCATCAAAAGAAGCATGGTCAAGTGCCTTTAGTGCCTTTTCAACGAAGACGCTAAAGGCACCCCTAGGTGTCTCTATATCGACGCGCAGGTGCTCCATTCATTTCAGTTGTTTACCCAATGTGTCAGATCAAGACGGATTTTATTCTTTACATTTGTAAAAGCAGACATGATTTTATTAATATTTTATTAATATTTAAAGGTTGCTTTTATATTTTGGAGCAGCTAACCCAACTCCTACCCTAAACCTACCCACTTCTAAACAATATAAAACACGTAATACGCAAATTCACAGGTACAGTCACAGGTATGTATTGCAAAAACTGACCAAAAACAGTATAAAAGTATTAACTCATGTTGCATTCCAAGTCTTCTGAAGTCACACGGTGTCTTTTTGTAAAGAACAGAGTTGATCTTAATGTTTTAATCGCTGAGATGATGATCCCGCCGCGCCGTTAACGCACTCATTCATATCTCATTCAAATAATACACACGACTCTTTAGCATGACGCATTCGGTCACAAGACACACGAGAGGCAATGATACATGGGCGTAGATTACGCGGGGGACGGGGGGGACGTGTCCCCCGCACCTTTAATAAAACGTAAATTCGTCCCCCGCACTTTACCGAGTCTCACCGGTCCAAGTCGACCCGCTCCGTGGGGGATTCGAACCGGCGTCTAGTCGCACCGCTCTTACTGGCCTACGTCTGTTACACGGGCAAGTTTGATTACGTAGAAGCCAATGTGAATAAATCTACATGACCTGTCATTTTATTCGTATCCAAAAACAAGGCGCTCTGAACACCATGGAGTGCTAACACTCTCGTGCAACACTCCAATTCATACTCGAAGCCGGAGGGCGCTCTCTCACAGAAAGTCCAAAACGGATTTGTAGAAGTAATCACGTTCCAAAGGCATTCACAGCGCTGAACCAGCAGCTAAAAAAAGAGAATTATGACTGATGAAACGCGACGACAAACACATGATTTCGACATTATATGTGTGTGTTTTTCAAGCCATCTCAAGGTATTTATTGACAATAAAGTATATGAATAATGCAGTGCTAACTGACATCCTTTTTAATGTTTAGTATCTTCTGCTCACCAAGGCTGCATTTATTATATAAAACAGCTGTTTACTATGTAACTGAGCTAGTAAACGTGTAATTTTTTCCTGTGATCAAAGCTGAATTTTCAGCATCATTACACCAGTCTTCTGTGTCATATGATCCTTCAGAAATCATTATAATATGAGGATTTGCTGCTCAAGAAACATTTATGATTATTATAAATGTTGAAAACAGTTGTGCTGCTTAAAAATGTTGTGGAAACCATGATGCATTTTATTTTATAGAATTCTTTGATGAATAGAAAGTTAAATTAACTGCATTTATTTGCATTAAATAAAGCACTTATTAAATATAAATCTTTATTTATATTATAAATATCACTTGTGATCAATTTAATGCATGTTTAATTAATAAAAGTATGAATTTCTCTCTTTTTTAATCTTACCACAAAAGTTTGAATACTATCATGGTTTCCACAAAAATTAAGCAGCAGTGTTTTCAGCAGTGAATTAAGTAAGCAACTGTTTTCATCACTGATAATAATCATAAATGTTTCTTGAGCAGCAAATCAGCATATTAGAATGATTTCTGAAGGATCATGTGACACTGAAGACAGTAATGATGCTGAAAATTCAGCTTTGATCACATTTATATATTCACATAGATAACAGCTGCTTTAAATTGGCATAATATTTCACTGTATTATTTTTTTACTGCATTTTTTATTAAATAAATGCAGCCTTGGTGAGCAGAAGTCTTACTGGTGTTGAACGACATGAGGGTGAGTAATTAATGACAGAATTTTCATTTTTGGGTGAACTAACCCTTTAATGCACAAGTGTTTGTAGTGCATAAACCAATCATAAAATTGGCATAAAATATAGGGGAAAATATTATACATATTAGTGGTTATTGTTCAGCAGTGTATTTGATATCTTACTGAATTAAAAGCAATAGATCAATTAAATCTGTCAATTAGACAGAGGTCAGAAAAAAACAGGTATTATACCTGACATTTCTGTCCCCCTCACTTATGAAAAGACGGCTACGCCCCTGCAATGATATTTTACAATCAAAGCTGACGTAATGACACAATTGGTCACGAGACATACGAGAGCCAATGCAATTTCACTATGAAAACTGATGTAACGGGCGGCAATATTTGAAATTTAATGTGTTCATGATCTTCTACGGATGGAGACACTGATCGCTTTTGGGGATTTCCTTCACACAAATCAATCAATTGCTTGGCCTCGGAACAAGTATTTGTACTTTTTGAATTAATTGTGCCTGCAGTCGTATCTGCTGTTATATCCTGTGTTTTATATACCACACAAATGGGTAGGTTTAGGGATGGAATAGGGTTGGGTTACATGTTAAAACGTGTCTAGATAGCGCAAATAAAATTATGCTAGCTGATTAAATTGAGAATCACACTCCAACATGTCATGATGGCAAAATCATAACCCAATATATGATAATCATGACAATAACGTTCCCATGCCCAACTTTCTCATTGAAATGAATGGAGCACTCAGCGCATCGATATAGTGACGCCTAGGGGTTCCTTTAGCGTCTTTATTGTGACGCGGAAAGCACTTGACCATGCTTCGGATTTTGACACCTTGGGCGTGAGAGCAGGTTGAATGCAGATATTAAATATAGGCTCATCTATGTTAAATGTGTATGTTTTATTTTATTTACATAAAGGAAAAACACAACGGCAGGAAATAGCTGCTGTCACTTTAAGACCAAAGGCATTGACCAACTATACTGACACACATCCAGGTTTCTTTCTCAACTGTTCACTTATGACATAACCGAGAGAATGCTTGCAGAGACGGGTATTTTGACATAGTTTTGTGTGTATGTGTCCATTCAAGTGCAAGTATCAAGTTATACTATCTGGGGTTGCATTCAGTTCCTCCAGTGTTCACACTGCACGATGGATTGGTGACAGGAGGTTTCACACTGCATGACTTTACAATAGGAAGACTTACCGACAACTTTCTCCAGTGCACAAACTACATTTCACAACCAAACACACGTGAGAAGTGACAAGTAAACAACGCGAGATCATGCGTGCATCAGACCAGAGTTCTCCTGCGAGACTCCTGCGGAATTGTTATTAAAAATGATAAACTGCAGAAAGTTTGCGATCCAAATCGTCTGTGCACTGATTTGCAGTGAAAATGAGAAAAAGAAAATAAGATTATGGAGGAGGAAATGGTTGGGGAGACACAGGGAGCAAGGATTGTGTTCTGCAAAGAGAGTTTGAGGTAAATAAACAATTTTACAAGTCAAAATCGGACCTAAAATCAGGCAGTGTGAACTCGGCATTAGCAGTTAACCCATTAAATCCCACCGGTCACAATAGTGACAGTAAAAAAATTTTTCATTTCTAAGGCTATAAAAATGTTACTGAATGATCTATCAATGCATTTCCAGCAGATATTGAAATAATAAAGGGTCTCAATGAAATATGTGCAGTGTCGCATGTTTACTGTAAATTGTCACATGACCAGAGCTGTTTACTTCCTGTTTGCGCCAAGAGAAGAGGATGGCAGCAGGAAAGCTCCCAAAGAAAAGGGTGGTAAAGTATGTTAACATACAGATAGGACATAGATTTTTGGTACACATCATGTTTAAGGTGTCTAGTATTGATATATGCATTTGCAATTACTCAACTTTGTTTAATGTGGTCATAGAACTCACAAACACAACCCGTTCTCACTCCCAGGGCGTCGATAAACGACGCATGGTCAAGTGCCTTCCGCGTCGCAATGAAGACGCTAAAGGCACCCCTAGGCGTCACTATTTTGACGCGCTGAGTGCTCCATTCATTTCAGTTGTTTACCCAATGCGTCAGATCAAGACGCATTTTATTCTTTGCATTTGTAAAAGCATACATGATTTTATTCATATTTAAATGTTACTTTTATATTTTGGAGCAGCTAACCCAACTCCTACACTAAACCTAACCACTCCTAAACAACATAAAACACACAACAGGCAAATACAAGTACAGTCACAGGTATTTATTGCAAAAACTTACCAACAACAGTATAAAACTATTAACTCATGTTGCATTCCAAGTCTTCTGAAGTCACACGATGTCTTCATGTAAAGAACAGAGTTGATCTTAATGTTTTAATCGCCGAGATGATGATCCCGCCGCGCCGTTAACGCACTCATTCATATCTCATTCAAATAATACACACGCCTCTTTAGCATGACGCATTCGGTCACAAGACACACGAGAACCAATGAAATTTTACAATCAAAGCTGACGTAATGACGCAATTAGTCACGAGACATACGAGAGCCAATGAAATGTCACTATGAAAACTGACGTAACGGGCGGCAACATTTGAATTTGAAATTGTTTGTGTTCGTGATCTTCTGCGGATGGAGACGCTGATCGCTTTTGGGGATTTCCTTCACACTAATCAATCGCTTGGCCTCGGAATATTTGTATTTTTTTATAAATTGTGCATGCAGTCGACTCTGCCTGTTATAACTGCGTTTTATACCACACGAATGGGTAGGTTTAGGGTTGGAATGGGGTTGGGTTACATGTTAAAACGTGTCTAGATAGCGTAAATAAAATGATGATGGCTGATTAAATTGAGAATCACAGTCCAACATGTCATAATGGCAAAATCATAACCCAATATATGATCAGCATGACGATAACTTTCCCATGCCCAACGCGTCTGTGTCTGACGCCGAAGGTTTCTCATTCAAATGAAAGAAGCACTCAGCGCGTCGATATAGTGACGCCTAGGGGTGCCTTTAGCGTCTTTATTGTGACGCGGAAAGCACTTGACCATGCTTCGTTTTTCGACGCTTTGGGAGTGAGAACGGGTTGACAAACATGTCATCGGCAACAATAGTGACCGGTGGGATAACCCATTGTATCTACATACTAATACACATAGGCTAACTGTTCTACCTTGCTTTCTACCTAATTTTACACACACGGTCACGTCTCCTCTGATGTTTGATCTCCACACACACACACACACACACACACACAGAAACTCACACACACTCACACACACACACACACACAGACAGAAACTCACACACAAACACACACACACACACACGGTCACGTCTTCTCTGATGTCTGATCTCCACACACACACAGACACACACACAGAAACACACACAAACACACATACACAAACACACACACACACACTCACACATGGTCACGTCTCCTCTGATGTCTGATCTCCACACACACACACACCCACACACACACAGACACACAAAAACAAAAAAAACATACACACACACACAAAAACACTGCACAGGTCAAATAGACCTATATTAAATCAATACAATGGTTGATACAACACAGTATCTCACCGGTCACAATTGTGACCGATCATAAAACACACTTTTTCACTCACTTTTCCATGAAAATTTCAAAAAATGATGATTGATTGTTTCAAAGGGATACTAATGACACATGATTTGGATATTTTTGTGTCTGGGAAAAAATTGGGATTAAATGGGTTAATGGGCGAATCACATGCGTGTGCAATCCGTTGCACCCCTAATAATTAATGAACACACTTATCATCATGATTGCTATCTTACCAGAGATGGAGAAAAAAAATCCTACTCCAGTAAGTAAATGTATCCCTGTCCCAAAAATGTTTCAAAATGCGTTTCCCTCCACGTTGCAAATTGATTGATTGATTGATTACCAGTTATGTGCACCCCTGATTATATATTTTTAATTGCCGTGTGTATTTGTGTGAGTGTTTGTGTGTGTGTACTGTATTCCTGTCACAAAAGGGGTTCAGTCTATGTTGCCATCCACTTATTTTGATGTGAATTTTGGGATATCATATTCATATAAAAAAAAAAAAACGCTGTGCATAAATTCTAAAAACTTGTGCTCAACTGAGGCGGATAATGTTTTTATCCAAAAAAGACATACACATATGATGGAAACACATTTACCACATAAATCCCTTGATGTGTATTAAAAAACTCACGACTTTGTCTTAAAGGGATAGTTCACGCAAAAATGAAAATGATGTCATCATTTACTCACCCTCAAATTCTTCTGGAAGATATTTTGAAGAATATGGGAAACCAAACAATTGTGGGGTCCCATTGACTTCCATAGTATGGAAAAAAATACTATGGAAGTCAATTGTGACCCACAACTGTTTGGTTACAAACATTCTTCAAAATATCTTCCAAAAGAAATAAATTCATACAAGTTTGGAACAATTTTTCAACTTAGAGGATGTGATAACTTGACACATTGGAATCATCTTAAGTGGTTGGTTGTAACATGTTTATTGAAACTATTCCTTATCACAAACAGCCATAATTTAGCTAACTGTTTTAGCATGTGGGTTTGAAGTTAGCATGAATGCAAAGCATCAAATTAAACTAGAGATGTCTAGTTTACACTGTTAGACTTTGCCGCAATTTTACAGTCATTTACCGCAAAAAAGCCTACTGTAATACGATTCTTGTCATAAAATGTACGATGTTGCTCAGTCACATGCCACTTCTCCTGTGAGCTCAAATAGCTGATATCATCAATATGATATTGATGATATCACCACAAATTAATTTCAAATGTCACACAAATGTGACAAAATTAGTTTTAGACAAAATTAGTATAATTTGTCTACAGACAAATGCACCAAACAGCCTCATATTTAAGAATGGTTCTTTATTTTTCAATTTATCCTATTTGTTGAGGACATGAATGAGAATTAATGATTTGATTAAGTTACTTTAAAAAAAAAAAAAAAACATGAAGCAAGAGTTGGCAAAAGGAGAATATAAGGGTGAATTGTTCAAAATATGCGGATTACTCTACAGAAATACTTCAACTGTACACCCTTTACAGTTGCACCAACAAGGATTAAATTAAACTCTGTTTAGAGCTAATCTAGGATTTGTTGATCTATGCTTTATTTTAAATCGAGTTGTGTTGCATCACTTAATTTTAAACCCAGATTAACAAATCAGGGATTAGAATTTAACCTGCGATTAAAACCTCCATTTACAATTAATTTTCGCCGCCATGATGGATTCGCCATTGACAGCAACAATACTAATATTCAATTTCCTTCTTTATTGACCACCAGAAACTCTCTCTCTGACATAAGTAGCTCTTGCCAATAAAGGAAATAAACTTGTAAAATGTCAGTTGTCTTTATAAAGCTCTACATAGAGAGGCCGTTACTGATCAAGCAATGAAAACAGTGCATGCGTAAAATATATTTGTAGTAGCCTATCAATTAATAATGGAGTATATTGTGGCAGCGTAATTTATGACAAAACAACTGTCATGATTTGCGGAGTGACTATCTCCACTCTTGACAGCGGCGCGCATTCCGTTTTATCGCTGCACAGCAGCCACGCGTGGAGCAGGCATGAGAAACGCGAGGCGTGGCTGCGATCACTGGCTCTCACCTCATCTTCACCGCTGCCGTCAATACTAAAGTAAATATAGCCTACTCCTCTCTTCTTTTGTTTGTCAGACACCGAGGTGCACCGAGATGAGTGACGGATCCGCATCCCAGACTCGATAGCAGGCGTAAACTCACGGGCCGCCACGACCTTCACACTCTAACAGCTCAATTCGCTTTATTTTTCATTTTTATTAGTAATAAACACCTCTCTGAGACCTGACGACACACCCACTGTTTCTATCTCTGTTCAATCATCTGCATAGTTTAATTGTAGGTGCACTTTACTTTATTTAAACCACCTCACATGTCAGTTTAATATTCAGGCCCGTCGCGACAAGGCAGGCAAACCAAGCAATTGCAATTCTTAACGACAGGTTAAGAATAAAATGCAATGACAAACTGTGTGAGCGCCCCTTTGATAGTCAATGCAGTAAAGTGCAATCGGGGCCCCCCTCAGTAGTCGCTGACAGCAGCCAGCCAACCACGCGATCTCTGCAGCCGGCAAAATACAAAACCTCCTCGGCAGTCATCATGAAGTGGAAAGGAAGAAGAGGATAGGAAAAATCAAGATAGTGGTAAGTGATACATTACGCTGGATAAAATAGCTCTACTTGTCTTGTACAAAAATGGTGTAATTTTGCAGCAGGTAGGCTAGCAACATATGTTTATGTTAGCTAACTTACCTGCCTGACTGCAAATGCTGCTTGTAACGAACAGTTAGTGCAACTTTTTTTTCGAACGGACGGAATATGGTTACATACTGTAATATGTTTTTTAACGGGATAAGGAAGATGCAGATCTGTTCCAGAATCACTGTCTATCGTATTTAATGACATTGCTATAGCTTTGGATGAACTGATGACATCAATGTGGTTGAATAAAATGGTATTGGGGGGGCTTCCATGTCCATTTTGCTTGGAAAAAGCCTTTCCTTCAAACAGCCCTGCTAATATTAATCCATAATTGAGATTTAAATCTGACAGGATTACATTTAATCTATCTTAAATATAAATTAAATCCAGGATCAAAATGATGGTTTAAATGTAAACCTGCTTATTTTTAAACAAGGTTTAAAGTTTGGTGCAACAGAATTATTAGATAAACCTTGATTTAATCTAGTTTTAAGATTAATCCTTGTTGGTGCAAGGACTGTAAGCAAAATAGGCATAACGCTCTGAGAATATGGGCCTTAATTGAGAAAATGAAAATGTATCAACTTTATATCATTTGTGAGGGCTGGAATTACAGACTTTGTTAACAAACTAGTTCAAGTAAAGTCTTGTAAGGTGACACTTAATTAAGTTAAATTTGCTGCCAGAATAATACTTCTCTGATTTTATAATGAAAAGTATAATATGGTTACAATTGGACATTTAAATAGATTTTGCCCTTTTAAAAATCTTCAGAGCTTATAGTGTAGCTATCTATTTTTAAAAGGTGTCTTGACTGTATCTTAACTCAAATTATTAGTATCTTTGCAAGCTATGGTTTCAAAATAGCTTCCAGGAGATTTGCAGGAACGCGTTTAAAAAAATATCACATTTAGAATGATTGTAGACACATCTTTACAAATTAGGCTCCTGTCTGCTAATTCAGTACATGTTCACGAGTCGTTGCTGACAGCTGAACCTAATGGTGAGCTCAAGAGGAATGGCTGCTGCTACCAGACCTGCCTGTGAGAAGAATTCGTAAATAACACACCTCACATCCATGGACCTCAGGGGTGACTACAAGTGTCCAACTTGATTAGCTCATACTCTCAGAAGGGGTCCAATCTGTTCATATGTTCCTCCAGCATAAACAGCATTTTAACATATCAAATCTAATCTACTGCTATAACGCACAAGCAAAACAATTACTCTAGAAGGCATGCTGGTTTGTAGCAATTAAATGAAGGTTAATTAAACTCACAAATACATGAGAAGGAGCAATTAACAAAGTTGAATTTGATGATATATAGTTAGGTTTATTAAGTGCAATTCACACTACACACGTAAATACATCTGTTGCTCATGCTCTGACTTGATCTGTTCGTGTGAAATAAAGGAAATCGAAGAGAGCCGGTCTTGGACCAGAATGATTGTGGAGACTGCGGACAGATGGCTCGGGACCTGAGTGTGTCCGCTGGAATAAGTTGGTTTGAAAACTTATCACACAAACAGACCTGACACATCAACACTACATCTCTCATATGGGAATTGAAAAGAAAACTGAAAAGGCCAGTTGCATCCCCGAAAGATTTATAAAAAAGAAAGAAAAAAAAAAAGCAGGCAAGATTGCAAGATAAAAACGAGGAAAACCGAGCTTTTCCAAATGCATTGCACAGATTGTGTAAATGTGAGACCGCATTATTATTTTATTTTCTAAATTTCAAAACTAAGCATTAAAATCTCGAAGAAGACAAAAAACTATTTATTCAGGAACACACTACTGTGTGTTGCTTGGAGACATGCAGCCACACCCTATCGAGTCTGCTGGTGACACGCCATGTCGTAATTACCGTAACGATTCTGGCCATGCTTGTAGAACTATCTATCTATCTATCTATCTATCTATCTATCTATCTATCTATCTATCATCTATCTATCTATCTATCTATCTATCTATCTATCTATCTATCTATCTATCTATCTATCTATCTATCTATCTATCTATCCATCCATCCATCCATCCATCCATCCATCCATCCATCCATCCATCCATCCATCCATCCATCCATCCATCCATCCATCCATCCATCCATCCATCCATCCATCCATCCATCCATCCATCCATCCATCCATCCATCCATCCATCCATCCATCCATCCACATGCTTTAACTGATTACAAATTCAACATACAAATATGAAAGAGACAACATTTAGACATTTATTTTAAGATTTTTTACATTCCACCTTAATGCATTAAAAAAAATGTAAAGGGAAACATCGGCTCTTGAACAACTGTAAACATGAAATTTAGATACACATCTTACTCAAAAACAGTTTCTTGACAGCCTTAGGAACTTGACTTAGTATAAAGCTGTTTACTGGAGTCTTTAAAACATTAAAGGCATTAATGTATAGCCTAACTTTACAAAGCTGTTGTTTTTCTATACTGTTTCCTATTTTATTTTATTGATTGAATGGCATCTTCTTTACCTGATTACCTGCTCCTCTTCTCCCTCTGCTTACTTTTCTACGCTGCTGCTATATTAACCTCGAATCTGTTATAAAAACATGTTAAGAGATTATACACCAATAACGTTATGAAATTTGTGTATAATCATCATTCATAAAATTCTAACATAGTAGAGATTATAAAAAGAAAGACATTTAAGTATTGAAACCGCCAGTAGGCGGCAGCGATTCACTTTTTTAATGAGTGAGCCACTTAAATCGTTCATTCATTCAATTCAGATTAATTTAGGAAGAAAACAAACACCGATGTGAATACTTTTGTCATTGATAATTACAGACACTATTAAAAAATGAACTAGCAAAACAGACGGCTGCTTTGGTAACTTGTTATACTGATAGTTATAGCTAAATACATTGCAATGGATAAGCTAAAATATATGTGGTGTGTATTTTCTATTACACAATATTCTCATACCTCATTCTCAGCACATGCTTTATTTATTTATTTTTGCATCCCTCTCTGACCAGCAGTTAAATATAGTCCGCTGTGCAGCGCTTCTCTTCATTTTTGGCTCTCCCATTCAAACACCACTCGCGTTGTTTTGGTTAAAGTGCGACTCATTGGTTGGGCGTTACCAATCGGTTCAATGGAGGGGGAGTATTTTTTGTCTGATTTATTATGACAAACTCATATTTGATTAGGAACAAAATTGTTACAAAATGAATGAATTCTACATATTTTTAATTTGATCTACTGTGATTTTCATGTTGAAATATTGGGCGATTCGAAAGCATACATAACTTTATTTATGGTAATTACAACATGGCATGAATGCAGCGTTATAACGTAATTTTTCCTGAATGCAGAAGTCTTGCCTAACTCATTGTGGCATTATACTTTACATTTCTGGACTCTGGTGTTTCTAGTCAAATTTCCCAGCTGATAATGTAATTCTAAACCTATGAAAATGATGTCTCCATACTACCATCACTTTACATTGTTGCAAGGACCGTCTTTTGTCAAGTTTAAAGGGTCAGTTCACCCAAAAATGAAAATGATGTCATTAATTACTCACCCTCATGGCGTTCCAAACCCGTAAGACCTTCGTTCATCTTTGGAACACAAATGAAGATATTTCTGATGATCCCTCCATAGACAGCAATTTAATTAACCCAGAACCTAGATTCAGTGTTAACTTCCAGAACGCCGGCTTACTATTGGCCATCGCTGTTCACGTGAGCATGCATGCGCACGAGTTGTTCTGACTTACCCCCAATTTCCACCTGCTGCGTTACGGCTCCGGCACGGCGGCGGAGTCAATAGGTTTCCATTAAAGTCAATGAGTGTATTTCCACTGAATGCGGTACAGCTGCGTTCCGACTCCGGCGATCCGCAGCCCTCCGGAGCAGATACGCAGAGCTTCTATTTTTGCCGGATGCCGGAGCGCTCCGCAGCACTACAGGGCAGAGTACGCAGGACAGGAAGTCGAGTGACAAAACAGAACAGCCAGAAACAAAATAAAAGATCAGTTTAATTTTCAAAATAAAATACACCGCGCTCATATTTCCCTACACTACACCTTGAAAACGTCATAATGGGCGGAGACAGGCTTGTTTTAACCCCGTTGACACGATGGATGAAGAAATGCTGATTATTGAGGTACAGAATCAACCCATCATCTATGACCCCTCACATCCTTTTTATAAGGACAACATTAAAAAGGATGGAAAACTGTTCCTGGTTTGGTAGTTCTGTTTATAGAAACTACATATCGCGCGATCACACCAGAATTCGCAAGATTACATGGGGCCTCGTGACGTCAGCTGTCAGTCATGACCGCAGCCGTTCCGCAACAAATCCGGACCTGGTGGGTATTGACGGACGACGGAACACGGAGCTGTCACGCAGCGGAGCCGTTCCGCAGCCGTAACGCAGCCGGTGGAAATTGGGGGTTAGAACTAAGAGGCGCTGCACTGTTAACAATACATCAACAGCGTAAGAGTCTGACACAGGCAAAAAATTGTTGAATATATTGGTTATTTTTGTTTGTTTTTTTGCGCACAAAAAGTATACTCATCGATTCATAATATTAAGGTTGAACACATGGAGTCACATTGACTATTTTAACAAGGTCTTTCCTACCTTTCTGGGCCTTGAAAGTGTTAATTACATTGCTTTCTATGGAGGGGTCAGAGAGCTCTTGGATTTCATCAAAAATATCTTCATTTGAGTTCCGAAGACGAACATAGGTCTTACAGGTTTGGAAATACATGAGTAATTAATGACAGAATTTTCATTTTTGGGTCAACGAACCCTTTAATGGGTGTGAAAACAGATGGGAGCTCACATCCTACATACAGCTCCTGATCGGGTGAAGTTCGGGGGGGGGATTTGTCCTCAAAAAGTTAAGCACACATATATCTTTTATGGGGAGTATTTTAACTTAAGCACTGCACGACATATTTGTTTTACGGATGCCGTATACAGACATTCTTTTCAGATTTGCTGGTGCTCAAAACACGTACTTTCCAGGAATTTCGTTCAGTCAACAACAGCACAGCTCAACCCTGCTCTCATTTTCATTTTTCGTGATGTTCAAAAAGTTTCTGTTTAAATCAATTCAGTCGCTCTTTTACCCCGTTTTAACAATGGGTTCTTATGGAGACTGGAACAAAAGGGTGGATATGTAGATAGAAAATGGGAGAATTTTGACAAATGGTCTTAAACTTTTGGTCCTTGCTATATCTGAATTCTATTAGTTCATACTTTGGTATGGCTCTCATAAGAAAACAGTATTAATGTGACAAAAAAAAGACCATTAAAATGGACAAAATCCCACTTTATAACAAAATTAAATAATTAAAGGATTAAAAGGGATTTAAGGGAGTAAAGAATAAATAAGAACGGTAATTAGACATTCAAGGAATAATAAAAGCCTACACTCTAAAAAAAAAAGGTTCTATATGGCACCAAAAAAGGTTCTTGGCTCGTAATCATAGGGGAACCTTTTTTAGTGCTATATAGCACCAATTTTGGTGCTTCAGTGGTTCTTCAGTGGTTCTTCAGAGGTGCTATATAGCACCTTAGTCAAAGAACCGGTGAAGAACCTCTGAAGAACTGCTGAAGAACCACTGAAGCACCAAAATTGGTGCTATATAGCACTAAAAAAGGTTCCCCTATGATTACGAGCCAAGAACCTTTTTTGGTGCCATATAGAACCTTTTTTTTTTTTAGAGTGGAGTTAATCCATTTAAACTCTTTGCATATTTGCAAATATGTGTGTGTGTGTGTGTGTGTGTGTGTGTGTGTGTGTGTGTGTGTGTGTGTGTGTGTGTGTGTGTGTGTGTGTGTGTGTGTGTGTGTGTGTGTGTGTGTGTGTGTGTGTGTGTGTGTGTGTGTGTGTGTGTGTGTGTGTGTGTGTGTGTGTGTGTACACTGTAAAAAAAAAATCAGGTCTCCAATTGAAAGTTTTCTTGTGACTGATCACATTTACATTTTTTAGTTGGCCAAATTGAATTTCTGTGAATTAAATTGAAATTTGAAATTTGAAATTCAATTTGGCCAACTGAAAAATTTAGACGTGATCAGTCACTAGAAAAATTTCAATTGGAGACCTGAATTTTTTTTTACAGTGTATGTATGTATAAAACATATACTTGTTTGTGTCTAATATGTCAAAAATAAAATGCTTCTTTTTTTATCACATTCAGCTATGAATATTATTTAAATTATGAAACATTTTAAATTCAAAATTACATAAAAAAAGTTGAGTAGTTTGCATCACTGTGTGTTATGTGGGTCGTTAAACATATCCAATGTAAAACTATAAAGTATAGTATACATTTTTTAGCTACTTGTATCTTATCACGTACGCACTCTTACACTGTAAAAACTAAAAGCTGGAATTCACACTCATCTTCAGTGAACATAGCTGAAGACTCCTATCTTCAGCTTGCTGCCTTCTTTGATCATCATTTTGACATTATCTACCATTCTAACAACAAACAGAGTGGTGCATAATGCTGAGCACCATTAAGAAATATCAAATATTGGGCGGACAATTTGGCCTTTTCCAATTATTGGGAGGGACTTGTCCCTCTCAATGCCTATGGTGCTTACGGCTCTGTTTCCAAGTGAATGTATGTCACAGTGTGCACAAAATGTCTTCACAGTTACACAGAAAACAAATATTGTTGTTGGATAATCTTGGACATAATCTAGTATCTCTTGTTTGTTATGAAGTGTCGATAAGAGATCAGTAACTCAGGATTAATCTTGTGTTAACAAGCTTTGGTAGCATCACTGTCACACTCATTCAATATTTTCCTGTCATTGCTTTGAAAACACTCATCTATTCCATCATTTGCGACTTGAAATCTTGGGAAAAGCAAACCTGCCTGAATGTGTGTAAGGTTAACAGCCAAGAAAATGCTTGAATTTTAAGAGCTGTTTATGAGCATGTATGCTGACACAGCACTCACAACAAACACTCTTGAGCTTCCAATATTTTAGCTCCTGTCTCTCCACCTTTGGATGTTTTGCTGAAATGATGAATCATAAGGACAGAGGTTATAAAGTGTTTCAGTGCTTTTAATGAAAAAAATCCATGTCCTGTATACGCCTTGGCACACTCAATGTTAAGTTGCATTGTGTAGATACACCTAGATTGTTTTCATGGGCATAATTTAGAAGGGAAGATATTTTCTTTAATAAAAGTTAAAATAATGTTGTATGATGTCATGAATTAAGCACTTAAAGGGATAGTTCACCTGATTTACTCACCCTCAAGCCATTCTAGGTGTATATGACATTCTTCTATCAGACGAATACAATCAGAGTTATATTAAAAATGTCCTGCAAATCCAAGCTTTATAATGGCACTGATATACAGTATATATATATACAGTGAGGGAAATACGTATTTGAATACTCTGCTATTTTGCAAGTTCTCCTACTTAGAAATCATGGAGGGGTCTGAAATTGTCATCGTAGGTGCATGTCCACTGTGAGAGGCATAATCTAAAAAAAAAAAATCCAGAAATCACAATATATGATTTTTTTTAACTATTTATTTGTATGATACAGCTGCAAATAAGTATTTGAACACCTGTCTATCAGCTAGAACTCTGCCCCTCAAAGACCTGTTAGTCTGCCTTTAAAATGTCTACCTCCACTCCATTTATTATCCTAAATTAGATGCACCTGTTTGAGGTCGTTAACTGCATAAAGACACCTGTCCACCCCATACAATCAGTAATAATCCAACTACTAACATGGCCAAGACCAAAGAGCTGTCCAAAGACACTAGAGACAAAATTGTACACCTCCACAAGGCTGGAAAGGGCTATGGGGAAATTGCTAAGCAGCTTGGTGAAAAAAGGTCCACTGTTGGAGCAATCATTAGAAAATGGAAGAAGCTAAACATGACTGTCAATCTCCCTCGGACTGGGTCTCCATGCAAGATCTCACCTCGTGGGGTCTCAATGATCCTAACAAAGGTGAGAAATCAGCCCAGAACTACACGGGAGGAGCTGGTCAATGACCTGAAAAGAGCTGGGACCACCGTTTCCAAGGTTACTGTTGGTAATACACTAAAACGTCATGGTTTGAAATCATGCATGGCACGGAAGGTTCCCCTGTTTAAACCAGCACATGTCAAGGCCCGTCTTAAGTTTGCCAATGACCATTTGGATGATCCAGAGGAGTCATGGGAGAAAGTCATGGGGTCAGATGAGACCAAAATAGAACTTTTTGGTCATAATTCCACTAAACGTGTTTGGAGGAAGAAGAATAATGAGTACCATCCCAAGAACACCATTCCTACTGTGAAGCATGGGGGTGGTAGCATCATACTTTGGGGGTGTTTTTCTGCACATGGGACAGAGCGACTGCACTGTATTAAGGAGAGGATGACCGGGGTCATGTATTGCGAGATTTTGGGGAACAACCTCCTTCCCTCAGTTAGAGCATTGAAGATGGGTCGAGGCTGGGTCTTCCAACATGACAATGACCCGAAGCACACAGCCAGGATAACCAAGGAGTGGCTCTGTAAGAAGCATATAAAGGTTCTGGCATGGCCTAGCCAGGCTCCAGACCTAAACCCAATAGAGAATCTTTGGAGGGAGCTCAAACTCCGTGTTTCTCAGCGACAGGCCAGAAACCTGACTGATCTAGAGAAGATCTGTGTGGAGGAGTGGGCCAAAATCCCTCCTGCAGTGTGTGCAAACCTGGTGAAAAACTACAGGAAACGTTTGACCTCTGTAAGTGCAAATAAAGGCTACTGTACCAAATATTAACATTGTTTTTTTTTCAGGTATTCAAATACTTATTTGCAGCTGTATCATACAAATAAATAGTTAAAAAATCATACATTGTGATTTCTGGATTTTTCTGGACCCCTCCGTGATTTCTAAGTGGGAGAACTTGCAAAATAGCAGGGTGTTCAAATACTTATTTTCCTCACTGTATATATACATCCATCTATTATAAAAGTAATCCATATGGCTCCGGGGGTTAATAAAGGCCTTCTGAAGCCTTCCATATTCAACTTACAAAAAAGCATAACTGACACAACGTAGGAAGTAGGACATAGCTTAAGCGTTTTGAACTGCTATAGGCGTTACAATTTCTACATAAATTGAATACGGAAGGTGGTCTGGCGGAAGCTATTTTACTTTATAAAGTTTTAAATATGTTTTTTTTCTTACACAAACTCATCGATTCGCTTCAGAAGGAGCTTTTATAATGGATGGATACACTTTGTGGGCTTCAAATTGTGGGCTCCCATTCAGTGCCATTATAAAGCTTGGATTTGCAGGACATTTTTAATATAACTCTGTTTGTATTTGTCTGAAAGAAGAATGCCATATACACCTAGGATGGCTTGAGGGTGAGTAAATCATGGGGTAGTTTTAATTTTTGGGTGAACTATCCCTTTAATTAAGCACAGGGTTTTTGACAGAACTCATAAATCATGCAGGTGTTTTAGTGCAATATTTATATAAAAATTAAAATGTAACTACTCCTTTAACTCCTATCTTAAATGTAAAAAAATGTAAGCATTCCAAAACATCCAGAAGGCCTTATGTGTAGATGCCAGACTAATTTAGAATGAAGTCTTGAGGGAAGCCTCTGCAATAAGAATGAATCTCATTTAAATTGCAGAAATTATGCTATGAATGAGAAATACGTTATGCATTATATCAGAGAAACATCATTCTGTAGATTAGCTTGAGGAAGCATTTGGATGAATTCTGACTGCAGGTTCTCCAATTGATAACCAGTTTAAAATTCAGCCTGGTGTCAGCGGCCTTGTGCAAAAATAACAAAAGTAGTAAATCTTATGTAAATGTCTTTTTTTTTTAAGTTATAATGTTCTAAAATAGTTATATTTCTATAACTTTCTATTCATCAAAGAGCCTTGTAATCCTTTTTAACACTGTTTTGCCCAAAATATGTAGCACAACCGTTTTCAACATAAATAATAGCCAGAAAGTTTTCTTGAGCAGCAAATCAGAATGATTTCTGAATTATAATGTGACTGAAGACTGGAGTACTGATGCAAAAAACATTTTAAATTGTAACAATGTTTCATAATATTGCTGTATTGTACTCAAATAATTAAAGGTCCCGTTCTTCGTGATCCCATTGTTCAAACTTTAGTTAGTGTGTAATGTTGCTGTTAGAGCATAAATAATACCTGTAAAATTATAAAGCTCAAAGTTCAATGCCAAGCGAGATATTTTATTTAACAGAAGTTCCCTTTCAAAGCCTACAGCGAACGGCCGGCTTGGACTACATCCTGGTACTTCCTTCATAAATGACGTCAGTAGAACAGTAGAACAGACTAACCTCCGCCCACAAGAATACGCGAAAAAAGGGGGCGTGGTCTTGTTGCTATCCCACGTGGAGAAGAGGACGTGTCGCGTGGAGAAAAGGAAGTGCTACGTTTCTGTGTGTTTGTCGCCATGTCGTCGAGACGCTGTTATTTTCAAATCACCTTTGTTTGGCTTTCCCAGGGACGCTGTAGAGATCAATGAGTGCATAGCCGCATACATCTCCCGTTAAGAGGCGTGACCTTTCCGTACAACTTGCGCTAAGCTGCTGTCGAATCACAACACAGGAACCGCTGGCACAATCAGAACTCGTTACGTATTTCTGAAGGAGGGACTTCATAGAACAAGGAACTCATCAACCCGTTTTTAGGAGAGTGAAAACAGCGGTATACAGATAAGTAAATTATGTGTAAAATACTGTGTTTTTTTACACGCGAAACATGAACACATGTTATATTGCACACTGTTAACACAATCAAAGCTTCAAAAACACACGAAAAACGGGACCTTTAAGGCCTTGGTGAGTATAAAAGACTTCTGTCAAAAACAAAAAATCTTACTAAACCTTTGAATGGTGTATATATACTGTATATATATTATCACCTAAGGCTGAGTCTCGTGTTGCATGTAAAAAGCATGATTATTATGCAATCTTGCATCTGTTTGGATCAATGAAACCGATGACTTTCTTTCTGTGCCTTTGTGTGAGTGTATACCATGTGTATAAAGATGCAATGGTCTTTATAAAACACTGAATATTGTATTAAAGTCATTGTGTAATCCTCTTTATCACTGACTGTACAATTCATTTGAGTGATATAAAGCAGAGTCTCAGGGCTAGAATTATGAAAATGAGTGTTGTGCACATCATACCAATGAATTACAATCTCACCTTTGCCATCGAGTCAAACTAGTGCATTTTTTAACAAAATTATAAATGATTATTTCACAAAATAGCAACAAAGCAAGAATCGCTGAGACACGCATATTAATAACAACATAAATGTGTCTCCTGTGGAAGGCTTATTTTCAAATGTTAATGCTAAAGGGGAAAATATACCCTTTCATTTGTTTACAAAAAATTTTTCTAACAACATCAGGGAGCCCTTTAGTTTCAAAGAGGGCAACGTTTTTATTACAAAAGACAATAGGAAGCATTTATTGCATTTTGCCAATTGCACACTGAGGCCTGAAGGCTGAAGACATATTGCCATTTTAAGCAATCTATAAATCTCGCAAGCACTTTTAATTCTGCGGGAATTGAATCATTCGTAGGTAAACCAATAAATACACAGACTCATATTAATTTAGCTCATATTGCAAGGGCATGATATCTACACCTGGCTTCAGCTGATATTTCATATTCATCATTAATGCCACATCTGACATCCCTGCATGCATCTATAAATTAAATGACTCCCAAAAAGGCACTTTTTACTTATTCATTCTCGTCTGATGAGCAGCATATGTCGAGTGAATAATAAGTCCTTTG
Organism: Romanogobio albipinnatus; assembly: GCA_023566225.1. Classification (NCBI taxonomy): domain Eukaryota; kingdom Metazoa; phylum Chordata; class Actinopteri; order Cypriniformes; family Gobionidae; genus Romanogobio; species Romanogobio albipinnatus. Next base: position 9,056,831 of record CM042257.1, read on the forward strand.
GCTCTGTTTACTCAGCCCTTTGTTTACATACTGTAGCTGGGCATGGGGTGATAATTTCATTAACTGCTCAGGATATCATTGATCTCCTTCAGCTATTACGAATTCATTATTTTCGTTGGCATTCTCATAACATCTCGAGGCCGAGGGGCCTCTAATTAGAGGTAGAGGGATGTCTCATTTCGATGAATTTCACAAATGATCTTAAACCTGACACTGCTAATACAAGATTTTTTATTCATTCTGCATATTTCAAGTGGTTGATGGAATAGCAGTGAGGTTTTGCTAACTATTTTTATAAGATTACATCAGAGACCTCTGATTGTTTAAAATGAGGTATAGGCTTTTTAATTCACATGAATCCCCTATTCATGGGAATTAAAAAGCCTATACCTCGTTTTCAACAATCAGAGGTAAATACAATCAACCAAAAATACAAAAGTAACAGTGCCATTCAGTAGCGATCACTATAGATCAGCAGTCTTTACTCTTGAAGACTGAACAGGTTGAACAGGTTCTGCTCGATCATCTTCACAAAAATTGTCTGGGTCTGATTCGGGCTTAAATTGGTATGGTTTTATTGATGCCATTGTTTCTAATACTACCAAAGCACAGTCTACCGGTAAAGGTAAGGGGCGTGACGTTTCCGACAAACGTGCACTAGGCGGTTAGCGAATCACAACACACTGGGCCAGCTAACCAATCTGAGCCCATTGCGTATTTTTGAGGGACCGGCTTCATACAACCCAGAAACCATCAGACCATTTTTACAAGGAGGGACAGAGCAGTGTAGAATAATGAAAAGTAATGCAATTTTTTTAAAACGAAACATGAACACATGTTACAGTGCACCCCACAAACACAATCAAGCCTTCGAAAGAATGTGTTTTACCACCCCTTTAAAGAAAAGCTTTCGGAATATAGCCTGGTCTTACCAGACTCTCGTACATTTAATTTGTACAGAGAGTCTGGCCACTCTCCATTGACAAGCGTTTACTTCCTTGAAGGCGGGTACTCTGTTGAAGTAAGTGGCGGTTCTAGACCATGGTAACTAGAGGGGCCAGGCAGGGGCCACTTGTGCTTTTAGGGGGCACACGTTAACATTTATCTTAACCAGTAGTTAAATAGGTAGTTCACCTAAAAATGAATATTCTATCAAAATTTGCTCACCCCCATGTCGTTCCAAATATGACTTATGTTGAACACAATATTAACATATTTATTTTATTAAACTGTTGTATAAGATCAGCATTTGCACTCATGCTATTCTGGGTAGAAAAACAGAACTTGTGATATTGCACTCGTTACTCATGTTATATCGCTTATAGTCTATATCATGATGTAAATGTGAGGGCGTTTTCACACTGGCAGTTTAGTTCAAAGAATTGGTAAGCTGAGATAAGCCGAGTGAGCTGAGCTCAGGGGAAATGAATTCAATGCCTGAAGGAGGTGGTCTGAGTTCGGTTGCGCAAATTGCGCTCGAGCTGTGCCGCGATTCATGTGAATGTGAAAGCAACCACGACTCTGGTGCGCAAGAAAAGTAACCTGCGCATGCATTTTATCAGATGATGATGTATTTAGTTTAATAAAACACATGTAAGGGATGATAGTGTTGATGATTTACCTTGGATACGAGCGAGTGGGAGCCTGCGGTGTATTCGCGGTGTTGAACGCGCTCTGACGCTGACCACAACAAACATCCCCAGTGTAAAAAAGGCATTGTTGCCGCATATCTTGAATTTTATGGACATTCTAACTAAGAAGCACTGAAATGGTTTGGTTAACGACATTCTAACTACTACAGGTTTTTGGAACAACATGAGGGTGAGTCACTTTAGGTGTTACTTAATTTCCGGATTATTGAAAGTTTTTATTTGGCCATGTACTGTATCACTCTACAGTCTCTACATGTGAAGTAAAATAATTTCAAGTTAATTTATTTGAAAAGTAATGTATCTGTAATATGATCATGCATGCTCAATTTATAAAAGTATGATGTATGAAAAGTATAAAAGTACAATGTTTTGTAGCCTACCTGCTCTCTGTTATCGGACTCTTCGAAAAGTTAGCATAGGCATAAAAACACACATCTAATACTCTATAAGCAACACTGGACAATTGGATAAAATAATATTATTTCTCGCTATATGCGAACAAGACTGAAGTTATATTATTTTCTGTATCTTTTGTCGGGTATGCCTATCTCTGTGGTGAAACACGTCTCTGTCATAGTCGCACATGAACGGTTCTTTCATTGCGTTGGTCATAATTTATCTTTGGCTGCATCTTCCTAATTCGGAATATGATCAAAGATTACATATGTGGACGTGTTCGGAGAAATTAGCCATTGAAAAAATATATTTTAACTACCAGTATGTTTAAATGAACGAAATGACTGAATGGAATTCAAAGTCGTCAAGTCAGTAAAATTAATCTACAGTATCACTGCAGCATATGGGTGAAGTTACACACAACACAACGTGTATAAAGAGAGCTTATTTTATCTATAATCAAGTGCGTAGCAACCATTATAGCCTGCGTTGTACAACTATTTGAGCGAAAGCAGACTGAGTGACGAATCATTCATAAACAGACTACTTGCATGCCACAGCACGCAGCCTCCTCATGCGGTTTTGCTCCTCTGCATTGGTTACTGGTTATGACATAATAAAATACTCTTTTCAATTACATACCGCCACACCAAAAACTGCACATTGCAACCAGTTAAAATTTTTTTTTGGTGCAATATGATTCCAAATTTAGGGGGGCCAGAGGGGGGGGGGGGGCAAGCTTGTTGACATGGGGCTCCCCCTAGCCTCCCTCTAGAACCGCCACTGGTTAAAGTTTAAAACTATTAGATCTGCCCAGAGCCACTCTGGATCTGCCATAACCAATCGCTAACGTTTGGTCGTGACGAGTGTCATGCGCCGTTCACCTCTGTTTTGCACATGGAAATCCGTAAAAATAACTGTGCAGATTGTGCATGCCACCTCAGTGATAAAATCTAAAACTTGTGCATTCAAATTTTAATTTATTCACTGTGGAGGGGAGAGTTTTGTGATCGGGAATGCGCTGCTCACGTGGTCCGTAACATGATTGCTGTAAATAAGATGTCATATATGATAAGAGTAAATGCTGCCGTAAATAACGTCCCAATTCAAATGTTTACGTGCTTTTCTTCTTTTTATTTTTTGAGCGGTGATGAAATATATCGCTCTTGTAAATACTAAATACCAGTATTTAAAGAAATACAAGTCTAGAAATGCATCCAAATTACAGCGCAACCGCACGGTGCTCTGCAGTGGTCAAAAAGGATATAAACAGTGAATTTTGAAGTGATATATTCTTGAAAACTAAGAGATGTGGATTCGGACAGGAATTAAATTACCACACGACCTTAGTGTTTGTCTAAAACAGTAGGTGATTCGGCCGGGGATTTTTACGCGGGTGGTGGGAGATGGACGGCAATAAAATCACTGACTAGCCCCTGTAAATGACGACAATGCCTTCCGACCCCACGAGAAACTATTACCGTCCGAATAGAGCTTCAGCCAACTCCTTAACCACTAACGGAGCGAGCTGAAAAGGCTTTAACTTCTGGATATTCGGCAGTGGTGCCACAACGGACCGAATGGCTTCGCTCGCATCTTTCTCTGCCGCCATTACTGAACTACAACTCAAACTAGCGCACGACATCAACGTCATCGTTCTCAGCCACTCCCTCTGTTCGTTGATTGGACCGGTAAATTATTTTGGGAGAAAACCTAAGAATATACCGCAGTCCCAGACGGAGTACTGAAGGAAAGTGAAAATTGAGCGGAAGTATGTAGGAGGGCGGAGCCAGGCTAGTCACAATATGTATTGAGCAAGAAATGACTAGTTGAATAAAAGTAGCGCCTGCTCATTATCAGTTGAGTTGCTCACTATGATGAGCCATCATTAAAAACAAAAATTCCATCAACTGCATGAATCATGAGTTCTCAGTAACGATCAATGTTTATTTTACCTGCATCTCATGCTAAACTCTTTTCAATATCGATTTTAAAAAAGAGAACTACACAGAGTTACACACATGCAATTAATGAAAGAGAATTTTGTATCAGATAAGTTATAAGATATTCAACTCGTCCACATAAACAGATGGTCCTGGCCTTAAAGCAACAGGATAGGCCTACAACAACAATACTAGGTCATATTTATTTGGGAGACCAAGTGTGCTCAGGAAACATAAGGGGTTTGATAATGCACATTAGGACAGGACTGTAATCCGACACCTGTCAGTCAATATTCCCACCAATCACCTGGCCTACAGCTGCTCTCTCCACCTCCATTTTAGAGAATAAATTAAATTATGCCCTCTTCGGTTTATAACCACATTGCCTGATCAGGAAAGAGACGTTTGCTTAATACAATTGCAAGACTTTCATTAAATTAACCTTTCACAATCCATTACTCACCTACGGCAGTCATAAAATGATCCCATGTGTTTATTTTAGGGCTGTCCGACCATATGGAACCAAGTCAATATTAGTTTGCTGCATGATACGAAGGCATATGGTCGTCAGGTACTTGTGAGAGCTTGTAAAAAAGTATTTTGAAGAGAATTGAGACACATTACAGAGAACAGTCAATATTGTATTAAAAGTTTCTTAATTTGCCTTCCCAGGCAAGAGTGTAAGGGGTGAACTTTTTCTTTTAATCTATAACTTTGTTTTTGGCTGCACCTGGTCTCTAGCTGATTAAAGTACCCTCTAAACCCCTCCTTCATTTATTCATTCAGCCATATTTCATTTGCCAGTTTTCTGTCCCTTTCTAATTACCATAATGCCCTGTTGGCTCCATAGCTTCTGAGTGAATGGAATGCAATTATGCATTGGTCACCATGCTGCGATTCACGCAGACGTTTTTAGCAAGACACTGGGCAACTTAAATGGCAGAGAGTTTAAGAAGTGAGAAACACTAGAAAATTGGCAAAGGCAAGACTCACGAGGATCCTTCAGAATATTCCTGGAATGAGATGAAGCATCTCTTCTACTTTGAAACAACATTTTTTGCTCCTGAGGGCAAGGCTGTCTGAGTTATTTGATGTTTTAATACTCCGCTTCATAGACGTCTAGAAATGTTTTCAGAGGTTTTACTAATGAAATTGGCCCATAGGTAGCTGTGGCTTTGTTTGATTGTGGGTGGCATAATATCCAGGAGGTTTGGCCCAGCTAAATGAAATTATACAATATAGATTTAGCCATTCGAACAGATGACAGATATTATGCCCAAGTTATATTGTGCCAATAACTTAATAAAACATATACCTTATTATCCTTTGCTTTTCTTTGGCGGTAGCTTGTCCTGAGGGAAATTCAGCTTTAATCAGTCACCAAGTTAATATCGAGTGACTGCAAAGGTCACTGGATGGTTCTGAGCAAGTATGACAGGAAAGCAATGAAAGATGACATCTCGGATTACCAGACCCCTAGCATCTAATTGGGGGGTAAACAGGATCCAAGCTGACATGATTTCATATGAGATCCTTAGGATGAAGGCAGCAATGACAAGGTTGTTTTAAGACCACCTGACAGTGAACATAGAAAGACAAAAGTACATGAACAAACGTTTAGCTTTCCTGACCTTGTTGGTTCAGCACTAAGGGCCATATTTACTAACAGCTTGCGCCTCTGCAGACTCTCTTTTGGCTTTAAAAATACTACTGTCAGGATTTACAAAGACACGCAGTGAAAAATTGCTGAAAAGGCATGGACACCGTTATTTTTGCGGTTGACTTTATTGCATATGCATTTGTAGGAGTTTCCCTTTCAGACACACAATTTATGGGAGGAGAGTATTTAAGTGAATCACGCAAGGTGATTAACTAAGTTTTGCGCTAGTCAATTTGCTGGCGCCATTATTTACCGCCCCCCCCCAAAAAGTATGTCTTAAACCAGATGCTAATTTGCACTGCTCTTGGTAGATTGCACTTTCCACTCCCATCGGCACTTTTTTGGAATTGCGCTCTAACGCTGATTTGTAGATATGACCCTAAGGGTGTGTTCACACTTGTAGTTTGGTTTGCTGTGTTTGTTTGGTCCGGACCAAAAAAAAATTTGTTCTGGTCCGCTTGGTGTTCACATTGGCATTTTAACACCAAACCTAAAAGCATAGGGATATGTTCACAACCTGATCATCTTTTCATCAAAACTGTGCTGTTTGCTGGGCTAAATGCGCTCGCTGTATGTGCGCAGCTACATATGATGATATTTGACCAGCTAAGAGCTTATACAATGTGTAAAGGAGTCAAAACAGAACAAGAATCCCTCCATCACACACACAAACAAAGATCTGCTGCGAGGAGACATGTTTCTGATGTCTGTACCGAACTTTGATGGCAACATCACGACTATAACAAGAAAAAATAAGTATTCTTGAGCATTCTGTCTTTTTTAGAGTCACATCTTGAGACATCATGTTGGTCCATTTACATGTCTTTAATGGTCCATGTTGTATTCATATTTCATTCGAACCACAGTTCGTTTGGAGACCCATCTTTCCAGTGGTCTTGGTCTGCTTGTTCAATCGCACCAGGGTTCATTTTAATCTTACCAAACATGTTAATTCTGAACACACCCTAAAGTTGTGGGGAAAAAAACCCTGAATTCTCCTTGACGGATAGTAATTTAGGCAGGCAAAACTACTGCTCCGTTATTTTTCTGGGATATTAACCCTGCTGGATGGCCTATAAGTGTGCAAGAAAACACATAGCACTGCACATTATTTGAGAAGGACAACAATTATCCAAGTCGGTGGTGAAGGCCGCTCAGGAGAGAAATGGAAATAGTCAAGGAGTGTCAAAAGATGATCATTTTAAAATGTCACCATTTTACTGGGTAGTCAACAATATCAGATTGTTGTACTGCATTTTATATCCAAGTTGCACCCCTGTCTCATTAAATTGACATCTTTAAGGAGAGGTTACATCAGTATATTCAGAAAATAGCTAATAGGTTGCTGTGTCACTTCATCAATCTGAGTTACAAGATTCCAACAATGACAATAAGAAAAATATCAATTCCTGCATTATTGCATGCTCAGGGGATACGTTTTGCATACAGATATCCACATTAATAGACAGGATCCTGACAAATAAAGAGTCCCTTGTCGATTTTTCATTTAAATTGCATCTAGTCAGACAAACCTCAAGTTGTAAAATCATCTGGGAGAAGAAAAACTGAAGAATCTCTGGCATTACTGCCGGTCTTTATTTGAATTTGCTGAAAATTGACAGATGCATATTAAGGCCAGCTGAATGAACCTATTCAATTTGCTGGATGTACTGTAGTAGCTCAAACACATACAGTTAAATTGATGGAATCAAATCTAAGTCTGACACCTGTATGTACAAATAGGAATAGGCAGGTAATCTTCATTAATGGAAAAACACAGCACAGCATATATCAATATCTGCTGTCGCCTGACTGAAATTAGATTTCTACATGCACGTCAAGTCTCAATCTAAATGCACTATTGGGAAACTTCAGCATCGAGGTTGGAAAACCAAACATGCGTGTCATTAGCGACTGCATGTATTCACTAACAGAATTAAAATTTTCACAGTTGGCTGCTAACAATAATCACTGGTTGTAGAGTAAAAATGTAATTTAAAATTTCAATCATCTCAATGTTCTTCAGGGGTGAAAATAATAAAATAAAATATGTATTTAAAAATACATATATAAAAACGTGTGTGTGTGTGTCTCAATAATTTTCCATGGTGTCATTCCAGGTTTAAATCATCAGGTCTCATTTTTCTTTGTCTGTGGGAGGATTTTATGGTATGTGTGTAATTGTTTTGATAGTAAAACACTTTTCACAGCTTAATATGCAGAGTCCAGATACAGCCATTTGGCAACCGTGTCCAGCCAGGCACAGCAACACTGGCTCAAACAATACATGAACATTCTGGGCAAGAAAACCTGTTTGGCCAGGGGGGTTGACAAGTAAACTATCTGTCCACATATTGTCTGTGTTTGGGTTTTTTGGGTTTAATTGACCGTTCGCAAAGACCCGCCCCCCTTTAGTTACTGTTGCTATGTCCGACATGCTATGGCGCTCTCACACAACACACATGTTCTCAAGTAGAGAAAATACATAGCGGAGCAAAGAGAACACTGGCAACACGCCAACAAACAGGACAGAGCAAGGTACTTTTGATATGAAACAAAGTCTCAACTATGAAAGTGTAATTTTTTAAGAAATTTAAACAATAAATACAGTTTTGTGGCTCTTTAATGTGTTGTGATCGCTGTAGCGCCTCAGTTAAAGCTGCTCGTGAACCGATTATCCGTTCCTTCTAGTTCATTGATATGCATGAAATAAACATGAATGAACACTAAAAGAAATGTTGTTTCAACCGTGGAAATATGTCAGTACACACCATTTTTCCAAGTTCAAGTCCACCGACGTTAATCTACTAACTCTCCTGAGTGCTTTTTTGGACAAAACGGCAGATTCGGCAATGTGATTGGTCAGATCGCCTGTCAATCAAACTTGCGGCGAAGGGTAGCTGTGTTTAGTCCCTGTGTCCTTGGTTGCTATGGTTTCTTATTGGTAGATTGGTCAGTCCCACCTGTGCCTTGTTTTATCCCTCATTATATTGTTTAAGTTCTGTTAAGTTCTGCTCTTTATCTGTTCTTGTCTGTTTTACACAAACGCATAATCTAGGACATTCATTGACACAATGCAATCTCTTTTAATCCTTATCCTAATGCTACTCATCACAACTAAGTGCCTAATTTGAATCCTTACACTAATTACAACATTATCCCTAAAAGCAAGTCTTGACCCTCAAACATGCAGTTAAAGGGATCCCAGGAATTGAGTACCAGCCAAAACATCCTCATTTAATTCTCTTTGTCCTCACTCCAATGGTCTAAAACTCAAACCGGTCCTCACAAAGATAGCTGTACAAGTACACACACACGTCTGGGGGGACTCTTTTTGTGGGGACTCTCCATAGATGTAATGGTTTTTATAATGTACAAACTATACATTCTATCCCTCTCCACTAACCCTACCCATCACAGAAAAACTTCTGCAGTTTTTACATTTTCAAAAAAACACATTGTGTATGATTTATAAGCTTTAAGATTTAGGTCCCCATACTGACACGAGTCCACTGTGTGCATTCAGATTGAAGTCCCCACCGGGATAGAAAACCATGAACACACACACACACACACACGCACACACACAGTAACACCTCTGCGTGTCAACTCACAACACTTTTGCACACCTTTAAATAAATTAGCACTTTAAACTGTCACTAGTCACATTATCACCATTTTGACACACCTATCGGTGAGAAAAAGATATGATCTGCATCAAAGCTAATCGTACAAAAGAAAGTTGATTAAAAAAAAAACTGTGTGGCATGTCTGTTCAGAGTTGAACCCTCACGACCAGAAGCTGTGATGGGCAGAAGAACAGGTTAAAGTATTGTAACGACACTGGTATTGAGTAAATGATGACAACTATTAACTGAACAACTATTAAAACAAACAAAAAAGAACCCTTCCAAATTAATTTCCAGTAGTACCAAGTATAAATGTGTGATATAAAATATATGCCCTGTCAAAACTTCAGAACAAGCGATTTAAATTGAAAGATTCCACTGCAGATGGCAATATGCTCAAAGATAAAGGTCACCATAAAAATAAAATCCCACATAGGATCTCATCAAAAAGCAGCACTGATGAAACGCAAAAGCAGCCTGCTAAAACATTCTCTTAAAATCAATTATTTGTACCTCCAAGACAAATGCTCATATGATGATATACAGGCAGAGATTATGGCTGGGTGATGATGATTTTAAATCATTTTGAATAGAGGGGGGAAAATGTGCCACTTCTGGTTTTGTTGAGTGCTTCCGTTTCTACAGCCTACAAGAGTGCGATGAATGATTGGAAACGAGAGAAAAGGAGAAAGAAAGACTGTGAAAAGAAGCCAGCCTAGTGTGACCCCCCTCATTCTCTGCTACACATAATTAGACTCCTAATCAAATTTCACTCATACAGTGGAGGACAAGCTGACCAGGCCCTCGGCCTCCAACTGAAAGAGCCTTCTCAGTATTCAATGCACATAATGATCAGCCAGAAGCTGAGACGGGCTGAAAGACTCACTTACAGCCTTATGCATAATTACTAAACAAGTAAAAACTTGCCAGAGTCGCAACCACTCACCGCATTGCACCTTAATGATTGGAGAAGATGGAAGAGAGACATGAGTGCACAAATACATAACAGCGCCTTTTGGAATTTCTGCCTTTGTAATTTGCCTTCCTTAAAGTGATTCACGCATGTTAAGAGGAGAAACAGCAGGTATTCACATCTTATCGGCCGGGAGTAGAGTATTTTTATAATGAGACCCAATTAAAGGTTATGGCAATGCGGTTTTGGCGAGAACGAATGGTCATGCCTCATGGCACCTGCATAATTAGGAGAGAAATACCAGAGGAAAGCACCGCACGAAAAGCCTAGACTGTGATCGAGAACAGGGGAATATTGTGACATGTTCACGGTCTCGGGAATCTCTGTGGGAAGGCATGCTCCCTGGAGATGCCAGTGACTGTTGGCAGTAGCCTTAGGTAGGGTCTCAGAGGAAGTACAATTCTATATTCAGGCACAAAGATTCAGTTTAATAGATGTCTCTCAGCCCATATTTCTCACCAGTGGGCAGATTAAATGGTCCCCGTTCTCCAACACCCCCCTCCCCCATCTCAAATAGGGATTGAGGTCGTTTTCAAGCCTCTCAAGGATGAGTTTAACTGCAGGATCAATAACTTTGCGAACTTTTCTTTGGCGCCCCGGTGGCCTTGGCGCTTCCGCAAGGGTCATCTGTGATTGTTTGGCAGTTTTATTGGTCGGTGACTGTGTAAATGCATGGGGGATGTGAACGGCTGTATAAAAACACGGTTGCAATTCATTCATATTTCCGGCACTCTACAGGTTGTCCTTCAACACATAAGATCTCGTGATAAATAAGCAATGATTACTGGAGAGCACCGTGCCTTTAGAAGATAAATAAATGAACAGTCCGTGTGGAATAACTTTGAATGTGATACATCTCTAACCTTTCGCTAACATTCAAAGACATCCTGTCGATTCGATAGCGGTAAGAATGTTATCACTTTAGCAACGTTTATGTTCGAGAGCGTGATATTGATTTTACTTTAGTCATTTTTGAAGCAGTGTAAAGCATACTCATATGATTCAACTCCGTTTCATAGTGCTTTAAAACATGAGAGTGGGGTTAAACATCCCACTCTGTTAAATTGTCCCCATCCTCTACACTTGCACTCAGAACTATGAGTGGGCGCACCAAATAAGGTTTATTGAAAGAGAAAAAATGCCTTTTCCTTAAACGGAAGAGTACGCTGGCCCTTGAAAATGTATTCCTTCATATTTTGATTTTGGTGAGAGTGTGATTTTAGCTGGGCTGTAAATAAAGGCACTGTGAAGGCATAATAAATCGCTTCGTCCTTAATGATGTTCTCCCCCTTTTGGCTCATCTCTAAATTTAAACAAAAAATGAGCAGTTGCCATTAGCTTGTAATCGGTCAGCACTGAGCAAACCCATTCTCAACCTAATGTAATAAACCTAATTTAATCAACAGGTCATTTTATTCTTATAATAAATCAAAGTCTTTATTATTCCCATTTCATCTTTTTATCCAACCCACAGAGCTTAGTAAATGTGAGGAATAATAGCTTCCTTGAAATGGAGGAACAAGCTCTTTCTAGCCAAAACATGGAGGAAAATGGCTATGCGGTAAATCAAAATATATTGTAACGTTGATTGCTTTCAAACATCCTAGGTGGGTATGTGCCTCTGGCATGCCCCTCAAAGCAATTTTGTATTGCAAGTTATTGCAAGTAAATGTGTCAACATGCTGAAAAGATTAATGCATCCAGCAGAAGATTATCACTGAATATCAAGTTGCTAATCATTCAGCACAAGCTTTTCATCTGAAATGTTCTGCAGTACGATGGCATAGTTTTAGTTGGTTTCCTTAGGGTGATGAGAGGATCTCGGTGACCCTCTATGTCAGGGGTCTCAAACTCATTTTACCTGGGGGCCGCTGGAGCTAGACTCTGGGTCAGGCTGGGCCGCATCAAGTATTACACATAAAAAGTCTTTCAAGTATTCAAAGAAAAAGTAGCACAACTGATCCAATCTTCTCAATCTTTATTATTAACAGTTCTTCAACATGAATGTTTCTTCTGAACATGAACTGTTCCTCTGAATTTGAACTAAATTATATAGCCTATATAAATTAAATGTAATATGAAATAATGATTGATTTTAATTTTATTTTAAATAATAGACTAATTCACAGCAAGGCCAGGTCAAACAGAACAGTGAACGAAATTCTAGGTCTAATTCTAGGACTATTTGTAAACCATATTTGCATTAATTTGCGTCAAATATATTATTAATCCCGATATTCTTCGCATGAGTGAGTGAATAAATGCATAGATCAGCAACAACCTTTAAAATTCTCCTGTGGTCTGGTGGTAGAATTTTTGTCAACAGTGTCAAAGGTTCCGGGTTCTAATCCTCCCTCATGTAGTTTTTCTTCATTAAAATCAAAGATGTTCGTCAATGATTGTATAATAAGACCATGGACACGTTTGCATTTTGTTTTGTGATTTCACCAGAAAGAATAGAGTCTCTCTCAGCAACGGCATTAAGCGATAGATTGCTCGTCCGTGTATGAAGACTGTGCAATGTGCACGAGCCAAAAAAGAACCTAAACCCCGCCTACTTTGATTTGATTGGCCATCTCAATCATTTTGACATTGACGAGCGCTGTTAGACCACATTCATTTCAACTGTCTGATCAGCTTCGTTCGTCTGTTCCTGTCAATCACGCGGTGTCAACCAAATATACTGCACGAGGGAGGGGCGAGCCTACTCTCTCTCTCACACACACACTCGCACAAAGGAGGCAGCAAGCGCGGCAAGCGCTGCTCACGCAACGATTCAGCAACAAGGTGCTTTTCAGAGCAACGCGCGGGCCGCACTAACACTAAACTTTGATGTCAAGTAGGGGGCCACAAAATATCATCCTGCGGGCCGCGAGTTTGAGACCCCTGCTCTATGTCATGTCTTATCTCATCCCTGGAAGCTTTCAAATAATCCCTTAGACTTTTTACACAAAAATAATGCAGAATTTATCTATCTTTTGAATTGTTTTGTTTTTTTCCTTCATCCTTCAGTCTTATGTAGGATAAGGCTAACGTCAATTTTCACGAACCATGGTGTAATTGCGTTTGCTCTACACTATTGTTCTATAATGACTATTGCTCTGCTTTCAGAAAATCAAATGTAAGTCTTCAAAAGTCACTGAACACAGTTAACAACACAGATTCACAGTCTTGTATAAAAAGTACAATTTACTTATCGCTTTTTTAAATGATTTTGTTTCCCTTCAATGTAAATTATTAACAGAATCTTATGAATTATTTAATCACAAATGTTTGTTTTTACTTTTTAACAAGTGAAAAATCATGCCAATAACTTTTTTTCCCTAATATATTTTATTTTGAGGGAGTTACATATCTATCCACTGCAGTGGACAACATGCATCAACAGTATAAAAAGTGATTACACTTCTATGAAACAATAGAACTCATTGTTTGGGCTGAAAATGTGTTGTACTTGGAGCAAATGGTATGAATACACATAAGAACATTAAATAACAACAACAATAGAGATGACATTTGAAAAGAATATTATTATAGGTCTCGAAACGTCATAACGTTGAACATGACAGACTGAATGGGAACGTCTCGGTTAGGTATGTAACCCTCGTTCCCTGAGAGAGGGAACGGAGACGTAACTTCATTGACTGATGAATGGGGGTTTCGCTTAGAAGCCAATCGCCTTTGAGCTCTAACAAATAGAGCCAATGGCATGAAAATGCCATGGGTCTGCGGAATTTGCATAATGCAAGCCCGCCCAACCGCGTGGGTATAAAGGACGTCGCATAGCAATCTCGCATCATGTTACCTGCTGAAGAGCCGATGCCTGAGCGGCCGGCCGTTCCAGCGTACAGCTGAAGTGGCTGAGGGGCGTTAGGTCTCCATTCCCTCTCTCAGGGAACGAAGGATACATACGTAACCGAGACGTTCCCTTCCGAGTAACGTCAGTGACTGATGAATGGGGGTCCCAATTCAATCCCACCACTCGGCTTTCTTCCAGTGCCCTGCGTAGTGCGAGCTCCCTGTCGTAAACGGACGAAGGACTGCACTAACACAGGAATACCAAGGTACACTGGGAAGCATATCCCACATGGAGAAATGCAACACAATGCCTACCCTAAGGGGGGGACTTAACAAATACACATATGACCTTTACAAGGAACTGCGTATGGAGTATACCGGGGTATCCAGCCGCAGGTGGAAAACATTTTAAACCCCAGGCGTGGCAAGGTGTCTTGCCAAGGGAAGACACATGCTCAGAGAGACTTACCATGGAGATACACATGTGGGGGTTACCCAACGGGGGAACCATGCACACGGCGGCGCCTAGCCGAACACGAAAGCTGACCACTCTGGCAAACACTCTGGCATCGACGTCATAAGTGCTGGAGGAGCTCAGGGCCTGCTGAGAAGCTCACCTGAGGTGGTAGGGTACTCAAACCTGCCGCGTCCCGTCCAGGACCCACACGTGTAGGTTCCACAGGTCGGGACGCGGGTGCCAAAGGGTGCCCCGTCTCTGAGTCAGAAGATCCTGTCTCAGAGGAATAGGCCAGGGAGGGGCTGTTGCAAGGAGTACCAGTTCCGAGAACCAGGTCTGGCCGGGCCAATACGGGGCGACCATGAGGACCTGCTCCTTGTCCTCCCTGATCTTGCACAGGACCTGTGCGAGAAGGCTCACTGGGGGGAACGCATATTTGCGCAGGCCCCGCGGCCAGCTGTGCGCTAGTGCATCCATGCCGAGAGTCCCCTCGTCAGGGAATAATACCAGCGGCAATGGGAAGAGTCATGGGAGGCAAACAGATCTATCTACGCGTCCCCGAACTGTTCCCAAATCAGCTGAACCGTCTGGGGATGGAGACGCCATTCCCCCGGCAGCGCCTGAACACGTGACAGCTCGTCGGCTGCACGATTCAGTTCTCCCGGGATGTGAACGGCACGAAGCGACCTCAGATGCTTCCGACTCCATAGGATGAGATGGCGGGCGAGTTACGACATCCGGCGGGAGCGTAGACCACCTTGTCGGTTGATGTACGCTACTGTCGCTGTGTTGTCTGTACGGACCAGTACGTGCTTGTCCTTCAGCAGGGCTCGGAAGCGGTGCAGGGCAAGACGTACGGCCAGCATCTCGAGGCAATTGACATGCCATCAGCCTGTGGCAGAGGCATCTGTTGAGACAACAACATGCCTGGAAACTCGTTCTAAGGGAACACCTGCCCGTAGAAAACTGAGGTTCGATCACGGGGTGAAGGTCTGACGGCAGGCGCGAATGACTGGGACCCGAAGCGTGCCCTGTTGCCATGCCCATCTCGGGACTCGATCGCAGAGCCAGTGCTGAAGCGGTCTCATATGAAGCAAACCGAGTGGCGTGACCGCGCGCTGCGGATGCCACATGCCCCAGGAGCCTCTGAAATTACTTCAGTGGAAGCGCATTCTTGCCCTCGAGCCAGCAGAGAATGTACACGCTCGCTCGTGAGTTGAGCATGCATAGCGACCGAGTCGATTTCTATACCGAGAAAAGAGATCCTCTGCACTGGACAGAGTTTGCTCTTCTCCCAGTTGACCCGAAGGCCCAGACAGGCGAGGTGCCGAAGCACCATGTCCCTGTGTTCGCACACCTGATCCCGAGAGTGACCTAGTATCAGCCAGTCATCGAGATAGTTCAGGATGCGAACCCTGTGTTGCCTGAGTGGCACGAGGGCTGCCTCGACGACCTTCGTAAAGACGCGAGGAGACAGGGCTAACCCGAATGGGAGAACCGCGTACTGAAATGCCCGCCCCTCAAAGGCAAACCGTAGGAACGGTCTGTGTCGAGGAAGGATGGAGACATGAAAGTACGCATCCTTCAGGTCGATCGCTGCAAACCAATCCATCGGCCACACGTATTTGAAAATGCGTTTGGCTGTGAGCATCTTGAACGGAAGCCTGTGAAGGGTTCGGTTCAAGATGCGCAGGTCCATGATTGGTTGTAACCCACCAGTTTTCTTGGGTACGATGAAGTAGGGGCTGTAGAACCCCGACTCCATCTCGGCTGGAGGGACGATCTCGACCGCACCCTTCGCCAGTAGCGTAGCCGAACCTGATGGTGCGAGTGAGCCAGCTGGACAGATTGGGAAGCGCTAGCCACGCGTCCAAAAACTGAACCAGCGGAGTCATGCGAACCACAGGCATACATCAGATGGGGCAGCGAGGCAGAATGACCGGCCCAGACGTGGGAGGCATGGGAGAGTCCCGAGGTGTGGGTGTGGTCGAGAGCGTCCCGCTGTGGTCTCATCTGCCTGGGGGCTGGCGACAGGGGGGGCTGAGAGTGGTGAGGCTCGTTGCCGTCGCGCACTGCCAGCTGCGCCCTCTTGGGGCTCGGAGGTGTGTTCAGTTCTTTCTTTAACCATTGAAAAGGTACCGCCGACCGCAGGGAATGGGTAAAACAAAAGATTCTCCCCCGGCCCTCCGGGGGAAGGAGTGGTCCTGCTACCATCTCCTGAGGAAGAACTGACGTCACCTCCAAGCCGCCTGTCTCAGGACCGCCGCTTTGACCGCCATATAGCGGGCTGCGGTGCTGGGACAGGCAGGGCCGCCTTCCTGCCACGTCCTCTGCGCTTCGGCCCGGATGAAGGCTGCTGCTGGGGCCGGGCGGGAGTCGCTGGAGGGCGGCCTCGGCGGGGAGCAGACTGAGGCACCTGAGCTGGCAGCTGGGTGGAGGCAGCAACGGACCGCCGGGGCAGGATGTGCTTAATAGCCTTAGTCTGCTTCTGAGCGGTTGAGAACTGTTGGGCGAAATCCTCAGGTGAAGTGGACATCACCTGACCTAGAGAGCGCGCAGTCACCTTCATCACTCGTAGAGCGAGGTCGGTGGCCACATGCAGCTTGTGCGTTAACGCAGGGTCAGTACCACCCTCGTGCATGTCACAGAGTACCTTGGCCTGGTAGACCTGCAGCACAGCCATGGCATGCAAGGCGGATGCGCCACCGTCAAGGGCAGTAAAGGCGGAGGTTGATGACGAGCAATCGCGAAAAGTCAAGGGAGACTTCCACGATTTCGTCACCTCCTCATGCACTTCCCAGAAGAAAGGTATCGGAGGTTGGCAGGCGCCTTTGGCGTGGGACTGGGTCATCCAGCCTTGAGCGCTCGGGACATGGCGGAGGGTTCCACGCAAGCCCGAGGCTCTCAGCCGCCCGGGAGAGCATGGCCGCCAGCTCCGGATCCAACTCGGGCAATGCTGGTGCTCCCGAAGGAGGCAACACAGCCGAATCATCATCTTCGGAGGAATCAAGCCCGCCCTGTGATGCGGCGATCGACATGGCGTCATCCGCCGGCGCCGAACAACACGCTGGGCCCAGCACGGGAAACACCAGTGCCATCGTCCAGGAGCACCACGGGTAACAGTGTGCTAGAGGGGGGTGTGGCCCGAGGAGGATTCGTCGGGTTGTTCCACACCGTCACCCTCAAGTCACCCTGACCACCAGCCAAAGTGGTCCCACACGGGGTGGGAACAGATTGGGGTGTGGTAGAGGGGACCCTCCCTCCTTTATGGAGATCACTGAGTCTCGACCGCAACACTGAGATGGTCATGTTCCCGCAGTGAGAACATGAGTCATCCACGAACGCACGCTCAGCATGCACGAGGCCCAAGCATGCTAAACAGCGTCCGTGCCCGTCAAGCGGAGAAACCATGCGACTGCACCCAGAAACGTTGCACGGACGAGCCATCTTGAAAACGACCTGCCACTTGCGCTCTTTTTGTGAGGAGTTTTAGCTGCGCAGAGATGCTGAAGTGCCCAGGGAGAAACGCACGGATCACTGCACAGATTAGACAGGAATACGAGTCTCGCTGGAACGCGCCGTCACACCAACACTCTGGGGAGCTGCTCGTCTTGAAAGAGGTAAACACGCTCAGGCTGTAATGTCGGCTCTGAAGCAGAAAACATGATGCGAGATTGCTATGCGACACCCTTAATACCCACGCAGTTGGGCGGGTTTGCATTATGCAAATTCCGCAGACCCATGGCATTTTCATGCCATCGGCTCGTTTTGTTAGAGCTCAAAGGCGATTGCTTCTAAGCGAAACCCCCATTCCCTTTCAGTCTGTCACGTTTCGACGTACATCGGAACTGACCGACGAATTGGGATCTATTTTCAGAGACCAATCTACTTCGAGTGTATAGAAACGAGCCAATAAACATTAGCATGTGGTTCACGCACCGCCACGCAGCGCGGGTATAAAACACAGACGTGAATAACGCATACCGCTTTCAACTTCGGAGCCGATAGTTTTGCTGCTTACCTGCGCAAGACTGTTTCTGCCGAGAGTGTTCAAGAGAACGGGTCTGGAGAAGTGCTCTTCCTGGTGTTGGCGTGATGGCGCGAGTCAGCGAGTGGCTGCAAAAAGTGTTCCTGTGTTGGTTCGCTGGGCATTTTCCTTTGAGTGCTCACCCACAGGCTTGCACTATCGGACCGTGGGGAGCCGCGGCCATCTCCCTGAGTGCTTCAGCACTTTAAAAGAGCAATTTTCCATTCCTAAAAGAGCATACACAGTTTGACACATTTATTGTCCCACATGCCTGCTGGTAGCTTACAGATGGGATTGCTGGTCCTTTTTTGAAAAAAGGGGGGACCTAGCATTTCATTTGGGGCTCTGGCAGAGGACAGATGTCAATTGCTGCATCGGAGAGAGGGCTGTTATGGGCTGGAAATGATAATGCTGAGTTTCCCACTATAATAGTGTGCGCTCATGCTGAATCAGATTCAGAGTTGACAGCCATGCTTTCTGGGGTGGCTGCCCAGATGTGCATTGAAAAAACTTAGCAGTGTGGAACTATTTGGTGCCAAAATATGGAACACCAAAAGGGCCATAATCTGTATAAGTTTTTTCCCTCTCTCACTGCCCTCTGTCCTGCATGCACGAGGGTAGTCCCGACCCAGGGGTTATGCAGGAACTGAGTGTGGTGATGGACCTCGCTCTCCGGGTGACGGAAGTCACTGCACGCTCCCTGGGCCAGGCGATGTCCACACTAGTGGTCCAGGAAGCTGGGGCTAAACCTGGCAGATATGCGTGAGCCCGACAAAGTTCGGTTCCTCAACGCCCCTGTCTGTCAGGCTGGCCTCTTCGGCGACGCGATCGAGAACTTCACCCAGCAGTTCTTGGTGGCCCAGAAGTAGATGGAGGTGGTAAAAAAAAAAAAAATCCTGCCCCGACGACCAGCTGCTGCCTCCACCAGTCGTCGGCCGCAGTGCCTCCATCTCATTGCCTCTGCCCCTGCAGGGCGCTGGACGCAAGGGGGCCGCCCAACCCGCTCAGGGCCCCGCTAAGTCTGCCGGCAACATAAGGGTAAGCAGCCCTGAGATGGGCAGCCCAGGGACAGATGGATCTGTTCTGAGGGAGATGGTGTCCGCACCCCTCCCCCCCCGGAGGAGGACCGGGGGGGCCAAACTGGCACCTCTGCCACTAGCTCCTTGGAGCTCAGTATTGACAACCCACATTGTCAATAAAAGAGCAGTCTCCTATGTCCCTGGGCCCCAAGAGGGCCAAGATTGTTGTGCGCGATGCCCCCGGGCCTTGCCATTCCAGTCTTCCCCTCTTCTCACCAGGGGGAAGTGTGGGGCTAGAGGACGCCCCAAACTTCCCCACCTCGGAATGTTCAGACCCTTCTCCGGGTTGCCTCCGGGCCGTCCAAGTCAGGACTGAACATTCCACCTTGCTGCCTCACCCTGGGTACGTCTGTGGTGCCGTTGGTCCCGCTTGCTCATTCTCTGGGAGCCTGGCTAGAGCTCCCGGGGCTGGCTCATCTGTACCATCAGACTCGGTTACGCGATTCAGTTTGTGCGCCGGCCCCCCAAATACAGGGGCATCCTGTTCACCACAGTGCGGAACAGCGATGCCCATGTATTGCGGGCAGAGATCGATGTCCTACTGGTGAAGGACGCGGTTGAGCCGGTTCCTCCAGCCGATATGAAGTCGGGGTTCAGCCCCTACTTCATTGTACCCAAGAAAGGGGGTGGGTTACGGCCAATCTTGGATCTGCGCATTTTGAATCGGGCCCTGCACAGACTTCCGTTCAAAATGTTAACACAGAAACGCATCTTCGAATGCATCCGTCCCCAAGATTGGTTTGCAGCGATCAACCTGAAGGACGCGTACTTTCATGTCTCTATCCTTCCTCAACACAGACCGTACTACGCTTTGCGTTCGAGGGGAAGGCATATCAGTACAAAGTCCTGCCCTTCGGGCTGTCCCTGTCGCCCCGCGTCTTCACGAAAGTCGCGGAGGCAGCCATTGTTCCGTCCGAGAACACGGCGTTCGTATTCTCAACTATCTCGACGACTGGCTTGTACTCGCTCAGTCTCGAGAGCAGTTGTGCGAACACAGGGACCTGGTGCTCAGCCACCTCAGCCTGTTGGGCCTTCGGGTCAACCGAGAGAAGAGCAAACTCTGTCCACACAGAGGATCTCCTATCTCGGTATGGAGCTGGATTCGGTCAACCGGACTGCGTGCCTCACAGAGGAACGAGTCCAGTCAGTGTTGAACTGCTTGAATACGTTCAAAAGCAGGACGGCGGTCCCACTGAAATTTTTTCAGAGGCTCCTAGGGCATATGGCATCTGTAGCCGCGGTAACGCCGCTTGGATTGCTTCATATGAGAGCGCTTCAACGCTGGCTACACGACCGAGTCCCGAGGTGGGCTTGGCAGAGCGGCCAGTATCGGGTCCCAGTTACCCCATTCTTACGGGCCGGAGTGCCCTTGAGACAGGTGTCCAGGCATGTTGTGGTATTCACGGATGCCTCAGCCACGGGTTGTGGGGCCACGTACAACGGGCATGCAGTCTCGGGTCTGTGGACGGGGCCCCAGCTGCATTGGCATATCAATTGCCTGGAGTTAATGGCAGTACGTCTCGTGCTAAGTCACTTCAAGAAGCTGCTTCAGCAAACACATACTGGTCCGCACGGACAGCACTGCGGCCGTTGCGTACATCAACCGTCAGGGTGGTCTACACTCCCGTCGCATGCCAGTGGTACTATTCCCTGAACGGGGGTACCCTCAGCACAGATGCAGCTGGCCCCGGGACCTATGCAAATATGCGCTTCCCCCAGTGAGCCTTCTAGCACAGACTCTGTGCAAGGTCAGAGAGGACGAGGAGCAGGTCTTGCTAGTTGCGCCCTACTGGCCCAACCGGACCTGGTTCGCCTAACTCACACTCCTCGTGACAGCCCCACCATGGCCGATTCCCCTGAGGAAGGACCTTCTTTCTCAGGGAGGGGGCACCCTATGGCACCCGCGTCCAGACCTCTGGAAGCTCCATGTCTGGTCCCTGGACGGGACGCGGAGGTTCTGGTGGTCTACCACAAGCAGTGGTAGAAACCATCACTTCGGCTAGAGCCCCCTCTACGAGGCCGCCTCTATGCTTTGAAGTGGAACCTGTTCGTTGAATGGTGTTCTTCTCGCCGCGAAGACCCCCCGAAAGTGTTTGATTAAAGTTGTGCTTTCTTTCCTACAAGATGGGCTGGAGCGAAGGCTGTCTCCCTCCACCCTAGAAGTGTACGTCGCAGCAATAGCGGCGTATCACGGTGTAGTTGAAGGTAAGTCCTTAGGGAAGCACGACTTAATCGTCAGGTTCCTCAGAGGAGTGAGGAGACTAAATTCTCCTCGTTCTATCTCGCTACTCTCTTGGGACTTAGCCTTGGTGCTCAGAGCACTTCAGGGCCCTCCTTTTGAGCCTTTGCAGTCCGTTGAGTTAAAAATCCTGTCTATGAAGACGGTACTCCTGACTGCATTGGCCTCAATCAAGAGGGTGGGGGACCTGCATGCATTTTCGGTCAACGAATCGTGCCTAGAATTCGGGCCCGGTAACTCTCACGTCATCCTGAGACCCCGGCCCGGATACGTACCCAAGGTTCCTACCACTCCCTTTCGGGACCAGGTGGTGAACCTGCAAGCGCTGCCCCCGGAGGAGGCAGACCCAGCCCTGGCTTTATGTCCCGTCAGCGCTCTTCGCGCTTACGTTGACCGGACACAAAGCTTTAGGACCTCAGAGCAGCTCTTCGTCTGTTACAGAGGCCAGCAGAAGGGAAAGGCTGTCTCCAAGCAGAGGTTAGCCCACTGGATAGTGGATTCTATCATCTTAGCGTACCAATCGCAATATGTGCCTTGCCCATTCGGGTTGCGAGCGCACTCCACAAGAAGTGTTGCTTCCTCCTGGGCGCTGGCTCAAGGCGCCTCGCTGACAGACATCTGTAGAGCTGCGGGCTGGGCGACACCTAACACGTTCGCTAGATTTTATAGCCTCCGTGTGGAACCGGTTTCTTCCCGTGTACTGGCCTCCAACGGCCAGTAGACGCGAAGTACCCGTTCCTGTGTCGGCTTGCTACATCACTCCCGCCTATGGCCGGATACGTGCATTTATTTTCTCCAGTTGTGTTCCCCAGAAATGGTGAACCCTGTCGAGCTCCTCCGTCACCCCTGCAGTGTCAAACGTTGTGGCCGTCTGACGCCAGGCCTGCACCCGTATGCTTGTGGAACGTGTGCGTTAGGCTGGGTCCATATGTAGCGGTTCCCTCACGGCGACCCCATATGTGTATTCTCCACGGTACCAGCTACCCTACTCGGCTAGCCCTGTGTCTTTCCCTTGACAGAGCCCGCTCTGTCGTCTCTGGGTGTGTTCTTTCCCCCCTGGGACCAGGTTGGATCCACCCCAGAGACTGCCATATGTAGTTACTACCCAGATAGGTTAGTCCGTATGAGTATTCTCCACCTCTCCTCCTCTGGAGGACGTGGCTCCGCAGCGTACTATCTCCCGAGACGGGCACGCTTCCCAGCGTTATCCAGTAGTCACACTGAGTGGGTCTTGCAGAAACAGCAGTGTCGGACCTCCCTGCCTTAAGCCCTGTCTGCTGCTCCAAATGGGAGCACCCAGTGAGCTTAAGCAGGGCGCTGGAAGGGCCAGCACCCTGGCGTTTTTGTAGGGATCCCAATTCGTTGGTCAGTTCCGACGTACGTTGAACGTGACCGACTGAAAGGGAACGTCTCGGTTACGTATGTAACCCTCGTTCCCTGAAGGGTTACATACATAACCGAGACGTTCGTCAGTCACTGACGTTACTCGGAATGACTGAATGAAAAGGAACTGAAGCCCAGCCTGATATGCCAGCAATTTGATTTCGCCCTGCAGCTCAGAAACCGGCTTATCCACCTGGCGCGCTATTGGCAGGTTTAACACAATGACGAAAGAGAAGCGATGGATCGTTGGTCTGATTGGTTCAAGGACTATCCAATTGCGCACAGAGTCATTTGAACTATGCCCTTTGATCACGCCTCTTGTGGTCTGATTGGTTGAAGGGCTATCCAATTGCGTACAGAGTCATTTGAACTATGCCAGTTGATCACGCCTCTTGTGCAGTAAAAATACAGAGCAGACTCCGATGACCAATGTTCAATCTTAAAAGATTGATCTTTTCATGGTGATAGCCAGACAACATTTTCTTTGAAACCAATTAAAACCAGTATCATAATTAATATAATTTGATTTACCTTCTTCCTACATTTATGCATTTGGCAGACGCTTTTATCCAAAGTGACTTACAGTGCACTTATTACAGGGACAATCCTCCTGGAGCAACGTGGAGTAAAGTGCCTTGCTCAAGGACACACTGGTGGTGACCACTGGGATCGAACCAGCAACCTTCTGCATATCAGTTCAGTGGTTTAACCCACTGGACAACCACCTCTCCTTATTAATATATATATATATATATATATATATATATATATATATATATATATATATATATATATATATATATATATATATATATATATAAATTATAAATACAATAATTATGAAATATATTAAATAAGTATATTCCTATATTATCTAATATAAAATTTTATATAAAAGTTTACAGCATCATCAACTGTTATATAGACTGTAGACTGTAAGCAATTTTTTTTTTGAGTGAAGAAAAAAAAAACATTACTGGTGTGCATCTTGAAACAAAACAATGGCACTGATATATTTTAAGATATGTCACTGCAAATTGCTTTCAGTTAGAACAGATCAAACATTCATTTTAGTCTGGGAATAGTTTAAGCCTTGTCTGTGAAACCGGTGGAAAAATACCAATGCAATCCCAAATGTATGTCCCATCAAAACTACAAAAGGACAAATGCCAAGGTAAGAAGAAAAAAGCAGCACACGGGTCAGGAGTCATATCCGATATATAGGTTAGTGTAAGTGAAAAGGGAAAGCATAGAAAAAAAGCTCTGCTGGGACAAACCTGACATAAAAAATGGCTCTTTCCATTATACTCCTCTGAATACTAGGATCCATTACTGAAGAACAGATGAAGGACAATTCACAGAGCCACTTAATGATTCTAAAGACTTGATTGAGGAGAGGACTTGAGTATTTGCATGATTGCGGTACAAAGATTAGACAAACTTTTTATGTACTATAGTTTCTGAGGACACATAATAGCCTACCACATAGTAAGTTTACTTCAGTTGCAATCCATCTTCATCATATATACATACGTCCCTCAGAAGAAAACAAGATGCTATTTACATGCTGCTTTCTTGATTTTCTTGTATTTCTTGATTGCCCAATTATCATCCATAGCAACAATACAGCATGATTACAGTTTAGATAGTTTTACATCACATAAACAATCTACATAGCATTACATATACAACCAAACTGGATATTCTGTTATAATTTGCTCATTCGCATGCCATTTCAAATGTATGACTTTCCTTCTGAATGACACAAACAATAAGCATTGGACCCCATTGCCTTCATTGTATGGCGGGGAAAAAAACATTTAAAAATTGTATCTAAATATATTTTGTGTTCCACAGAAAAAAGGAAAGGAATGCTAGTTTGCAACAACATGAAGGTGAGTAACTAATGACAGAATTTTCATTTTTGGGTAAACTATTATTTTTGCCTTGGATTCCCTAACATTGCCTCCTAAATCCGACTTTAATTTGTCATTCTTCCATTCTGTCCATTATCATTGGAGCTTCAGAGCTGCACGGATCTGCACTTTATGTTGGCAGGGATTAAAACCCTAGCCAATGTGACTTGATGCCAATGCAGCAGAGACCATCTAAGATGCTCTCAGAAATAAACAAATCATGCACAAGCCAAAGCTCTCTTAACTGATGGTCCCTTTCAACCCGTTCAAATACATGTTTCATTTCAAAAGTTCTCTATTGCAAACTACACACACAAGCGATGAGACCACTCAGAATCTTATACTTTCCGTGCTGAACAAGGATTCAGAGCTTGTTTTCCAAGGCTCCATAAAGCCGCTTACATTTCAACACCTCAGGGTAGCATTTTGCTTTCTCCAGTCTAAATACGACACATTTTTAGAGGAAGTCTGGAACTTTCTTTCAGAGGCTAACACGTATTACACTGTATTCCGGAGGGAAGGATGATGCAAGCATTTTGAAGCTGTTCCATGCTGCTTCTCTGTTCTTATCATAAGAGAAAAATGGTAAAGCTTTTCAGGGTTGTATGACTCTTAGTTGTAAATACAGCAGATAAGACACCGATGTCCATGTAATCTCTGCTCTGAAGGAGTCACAATAAATTTAAAGGTTCAAAAGGGAATGCATGTGCTACTGAATAGCTCTATAAAATACCACATACTCCAAGTGTATTGGTAACCACTGTTAAGCACAAAATACTGAACATTAGATACCCTCGCTAGCTCTGCAGCCTTTGCAGAAATCTTTAAATCAGGTCAGGAAAGCAATAAGTATGTGCATTATTTTACATTACTCTAGCCTGGGAGGTAAATTATTTCTTGCCTGTTGTGCAGTTAGAAAAATAATGACTGTTGGAATTGCCTATTTGTTCTCTGCATTAGGCCACAGATATGGAATTTTTGTTATTAAAAACGAACGGGTCTCTGCATGTTTGCAAGAAATTTTGAAAAAGAAAATGTGTTAACATAAGTACAAAAACTTATCTGACACTATTTATGGATGGATGGATGGATGGATTTTTCCAAAGATTTTAGGCACTTTGCATCATTTGGATTTAGATTGGCTGGATGGATGGATGGATGGATGGATGGATGGATGGATGGATGGATGGATGGATGGATGGGTGGGTGGATTTTTCCAACGATTTTAGGCACTTTGCATCATTTGGATTTGGATTGGATGGATGGATGGATGGATGGGTGGCTGGATTTTCCCAAAGATTTTAGGCACTTTGCATCATTTGGATTTGGATTTGGATTGGATGGATGGATGGATTTTTCCAAAGATTTTAGGCACTTTGCATCATTTGGATTTGGATTGGATTGGATGGATGGATGGATGGATGGATGGATGGGTGGGTGGATGGATGGATTTTTCCAAAGATTTTAGGCACTTTGCATCATTTGGATTTGGATTGGATGGATGGATGGATGGATGGATTTTTCCAAATATTTTAGGCACTTTGCATCATACCTAAGAACACCTGTAGAAAAATCTATTAAATGTTTTGGTTTACACATCCACACTATAATACATTATGCAATCTCCTTTGAATTGACCGATATGGTGTTGGAATCTTTGTTATCACCATAACTACGAACAGGTGCTTGCAAGAAACTGAGAAAAAGAAAATGCATTTTATACAAAGAAATATGTTAGCGTAAGCTTTTCGCCATCCTTAAAAAAAGCACAGAAGCTTCCAGCCTACTTCATTTGACACCTGACCCTATTTATCTCCTAATTAAAACTGTTTACAACGTCATCAACTGTTACAGGTGCTATGGCTCACATGGACATAAAGTGTTATCTGTATTTCAAGTTTTATGCAAGTTTTATTTTAGCTCCCCCCTCTCGCCGAATTACAGACTCCAGTAATAAACTCTCACATCAAGATGTATGACGCCTTGACAACGCAGCTTTGTGCACACTGCAAAAACATAGAGTTACTGTATATGTCAGTCTGACCATGTGGGGATACGGTTAATTATGAGACAGGTTGCGTGCATATGTTGGGTTGAGTATTCTCAAGTTGTTGCAGAGGAGGAGTACAAATCAAGTAAGCGGAGTAAGATCAATGCTAACTCATTTAGGAGTTTGAGCTCTCATCAACAGAGTTTGCTTTAAAAAGAAGAAAAAAAACATGGCATACGGCTGTATCACATCTGTTGTGTCTTAAATTGTTTGTTAGAGCCATTTTAGGTCCTACATGTACAGCAGAGAAACAGCAGATGGGCATTATAACTCTATTTCTCTCTCTCTCTCCCTCTCTCTCCTTCTCTGTAAGGTAATTGCGTTATACTGACAGTAATTTAAAGGTGCTTTACTTTTAGTGACAGGACCATCAGAAAGAGCTTGCGAATAGTAGCGGAAACCCCTGAAAATAACTTTTTTAAGTAAGACGCCCACACAGCTCGCACACTCAAACACGGTGGTTGCATTGAATTACTTTTCAGTTCCTCTTAACGGGATAAAAATCAATGCAAGATTAAAAATGTACACCAGAACATAAGGCCCTGTAATTGTTTTCAGTGGGATTCTTTCTTTTCTTTTGGAACTCACATCAAGGTTTCTCTGCTTAGATTTGCAAGGTCAAATATAAACCTGTGAAATTTTGGGTAATCCATCATAACAAACTATATTTCTTTTTAAATCACAATAGGCAGGCAAGCTCACAATATTATTATAGCACAACATTTCTTCTTGTTCTGTGAGGCTAGAATGACTAAAGGAACCTCCAACTAATTTCAGCGAGACTCCAGTGAGCACAAATCCCAGAGGCCTATAATGCATGTTTCTTATTTGTCAACACCAACTCACCCCCAGCCTAATGTGGGTAATTTAGCTTATTCTACCTGCCACCGTGGCAGGTGGCCCTTCACAGATTGGTATTTGACAAGAGATGGTCTTGTTTAGAAGCAATACGCACACTAGTAGAAGTCACACATTTGATTAGAGCTTGAAGAACAAGTGAAAAAAAACAGCTGATGAGGTGTGACTGTGACTCTTATTGGCAGTTTTTTCGTATCTCGAGTGCTGAGTGCTGACACATGGAAGGCTCAGAATGGCCTGTGAAAGCACACATGCATTTTCTTGTAATATTAGGCCTATTTCATTGTAATATTTCAGGGGCTTCACTTTGGGAGGGCTTCTATGATGATATAAAAGAAAAAAAATTAAACACCTAGATGCAAAAATTTATTTTTGATTCTCAAAATACAATATCAATTATCATGAAAAATACATGGATTAAAAAGCACACAAACATAAAAGCAAGCATTTCAATCCATTAGGACTATTTTTTTAAAGGCCAAGAACAATGTGAACCAAACAGGGGCCAAACTGATTATTGTGCACTTGCTTTGAGTAAATTATCAAAGCATGAATGTTATGAATGAAAAGTAGAATAACCTGGGATTAAAGATATTTATGTATGGATGGATGGATGAATGGATGGATGGATGGGTGAACTGTCAGATGGACTGATGGATGGATGGGTGGACTGATAGATGGACGGATGGATGGATGGACGGACAGACGTATGGATGGATGTACTGATGGATGTACTGATGTACTGATGGATGGACGGACAGATATACTGATGCACTGATGGATGGATGGATGGATGGATGGGTGAACTGATGGATGGGTGAACTGATGGATGGACTGATGTACTGATGGATGGACTGATGGATGGATGTACTGATGTACGGATGGATGGATGTACTGATTGATGTACTGATATACGGATGGATGGACTGATGTACTGATGGATGGACGGACAGATATACTGATGCACTGATGGATGGATGGATGGATGAATGGATGGATGGATGGATGGATGGATGGATGGATGGATGGATGGATGGATGGATGGATGGATGGATGGATGGATGGATGGATGGGTGGATGGTTGGATGGATGGATGAATGGATGGATGGATGGGTGAACTGATGGATGGACTGATGAATGGATGGGTGGACTGATGTACTGATGGATGGATGGGAGGACTGATGGATGGACTGATAGATGGACGGATGGATGGACGGACGGATGGATGGACTGATGTACTGATGGATGGACTGACGTATGGACGGATGGATGGAGGGACATATGGATGGATGTACTGATGGATGGACGGACAGATATACTGATGCACTGATGGATGGATGGACTGATGGATGGACTGATGTATTGATGGAGGGACTGATGTACTGATGCACTGATGGATGTACTGATGCACTGATGGATGGATGGATGGATGGATGGATGGATGGATGGATGATGTATTCAACGTATGCATAAAATGTAGTGATGCTATTACAATTAAAATGGCTAGGGAATACCATTGGAATTGGAAAAAGGATCCTATTTTAAGGTTGCAATGAACTGTCCACCTCCATTCACTTAAGAAAGAGAGTCATGGAAGGACAAGCCAAAAGAAGGCGGCAGAAAAATGGAGCGAGAAAAGAGCACAAGGTTATTTCCTTCTTTTATCCACTATTTGACCATGTGACCTAGTAAATCCCCAGACATTTAGTTTGATCACCAGCAGGCCACAGTTTATTCCCACAGCACTAAAGATGTTAAGACTGAGCGCACAAATATCTCACCCAGCAGGCTTCCTTTTATTGTGTTCTCTGCTCTTTAACAAATTTAACAAAAAGAAAAAAAGGTTTTCAGATGATGGTGTCTAAAACTGTCATGATTATATTTGATGATGATGATGATGATGGCAACTTTGATAATTAGTCAAAAGCTTTTAAGAGATACATCATCATTTTCCACAGCATCATCAGCTAACATTTCTGTCAGTCTTTTATTGATCTATGGCCTGAGCACTTATGCATCAGTCCATCAGCTGTCATTGTTATATCAGTAAAGACATAAACTAAGATCTGTAATATGATTGGCCTAGCTTATATAAGAGATGTTGTGTAGTTAAATCCCTATGTTGTGTAGTTAAATCCCTATTTTTATTATCAAATAATAAAAAAGTATCATGGTTTCCTCAAAAGTATTAAGCAGTGTGGTGTTTTCATAATAAAATGTTATTGAGCATCAAATCAGCATATTAGAAGGATTTCTGAAAGATATTGTGATACTGAAGACACTGAAATGTCATCGTATGTTCTTTTGTATTTTCATACTGTATATACTTTGAATTCAGGATATTCAGTGTGGTCTCCAGATTTTGGAGCCCACTGTATACAGTATAATATATTATATAATATTACAGACCATCTGTGGGGGTGGTTGGCATTAGCAGAAAGGAAGCTAAGCATCCAAACAGTCATATCACTTGAGCCGTAAGAGTTTCTGAGCAGTTTGTAAAAAACATCACTGATTATCCACCAAGGCCTCTTTACTGTAAAACAAATAATTTTCATAACTTTTTGAATCAACTTAGATAATTAATGTGGTTCAGATAACATAATATTTTGAGTTTCTATGCATCTCCTTCATTGTATTAATTTCAATGAACTCAAATGTTTAAGCCAACCAGGTAACTTACTTTTTTTTAGTTAAACCAACAATCATTTTTACAGTGTTGTTTTTATGATTAAAAATATGCAAAAGAAATAGAGACTCGAGAGAGAAGCTGAGGTGAAGTGGTGCAGAAAGAATTTGAGGGAGAAGAAATGTAAATCTGACCTTTCTTCATTTTTGTATGCTGATCTAAGGTCAGTGCTTTATCTTTTGTAACATTTATCTACATTCAGTAATGACCTTCCCATCATGCTCGACTGGAATACTGATGGGACTTTAACTTCACTAGCTGTCAGAGGCCATTAATACTTGCACTTAACATGATGATGTCCTGCAGTCTGTAAAGTTGTAGCAATGATAACAAAAGTTCTTCTAAAAACTGATGCTCTGTTTTAAAACATATATGCTGCCTGCGAGAGCGTCATTTTCAGGCATCATAGAAGCCCTCCCAAAGCAAAGCCTGTTTCAAAAGGTCACCAGCAACATGATGCTACTTTTTAAGGTGGATTATTTTGGCAAAATATTAAGGCACCATTGCATGTATGTTTCAATGCTGGCAATTAAGAATGCTCTATGGGAGAGAAAAAAACATTCAAGATAGTGGTTATGATTCCTTAAAAAGGGTCCTATTATGCCCCTTTTTACAAAATGCAAAATAAGTCTGTGTATATGTGAACTCAAAATACCCCACAGATCATGTTTTATAGCATGTTAAAATTGTCACTTTTGAGAGTGAGCAAAAACACACTTTTTTTGTGTGTGTCCCTTTGAATGCAAATGAGCTGCTGCTCCCGGCCCCCTTTCAGGAAGAGGACGGAGCTTCAAGAGCTCGAGTCAGCAGCTCCGATTACCTCACCCAGACACGCACTGAAAATGTCCAAAACTGTTCAACTTTTTATGTTCAAACCACAGTCGGACAATGATGGAGAGACTCAAGTGACAACATGTAGAATGCAACAGAATGTTTCTTAAAGGTCCCGTTCTTCGTGATCTCATTGTTCAAACTTTAGTTAGTGTGTAATGTTGCTGTTAGAGCATAAATAATACCTGTAAAATTATAAAGCTCAAAGTTCAATGCCAAGCGAGATATTTTATTTAACAGAAGTTCCCTTTCAAAGCCTACAGCGAACGGCCGGCTTGGACTACATCCTGGTACTTCCTTCATTAATTACGTCAGTAGAACAGTAGAACAGACTAACCTCCGCCCACAAGAATACGCGAAAAAAGGGGGCGTGGTCTTGTTGCTGTCCCACGTGGAGAAGAGGAAGTATCGCGTGGAGAAAAGGAATTGTTGCGTTTGACTGTGTTTGTCGCCATGTCGTCGATGCGCTGTTATTTTCATCCCGGAGTCAAATCACCTTTGTTTGGCTTTCCCAGGGACGATGTAGAGATCATTAAGCGCATACATCTCCCGTTAAGAGGCGTGACCTTTCCGTGCAAGTTACGTGCGCTAAGCTGCTGTCGAATCACAACACAGGAACCGTGCCACGTTCGCTAAGCTGCGGTCAAATCACAACACAGGAACCGTGCCACGTTCGCTAAGCTGCTGTCGATTCACAACACAGGAACCGTGCCACGTTTGCTAAGCTGCTGTCGAATCACAACACAGGAACCGTGCCACGTTCGCTAAGCTGCTGTCGAATCACAACACAGGAACCGTGCCACGTTCGCTAAGCTGCGGTCAAATCACAACACAGGAACCGCTGGCACAATCAGAACTCGTTACGTATTTCTGAAGGAGGGACTTCATAGAACAAGGAAGTCATCAGCCCGTTTTTAGGACAGTGAAAACAGCGGTATACAGATAAGTAAATTGTGTGAAAAATACTGTGTTTTTTTTACACGCGAAACATGAACACGTTATATTGCACATTGTAAACACAATCAAAGCTTCAAAAAAACACGAAGAACGGGACCTTTAAAGGGTTAGTTCACCCAAAAATGAAAATTATGTCATTAATTACTTACCCTCATGTCGTTCGACACCCGTAAGACCTCCGTTCTTCGTTCTCCATTTATCTTCGGAACACAAATGAAGATATTTTAGTTGAAATCCAATGGCTCAGAAAGGCCTCCATTGACACGATGCACTTTACACTCTCAAGACCCATAAAAAGTACTAAAGACGTTGTTACAAAGTCCAGAGGTCGAACGACATGAGGGTAAGTAATTAATGACAGAATTTTCATTTTTGGGTGAACTAACCCTTTAAAGCAGCACTAGGTAGGTTTTGCTCTCGGGGTCCCCCTACAGTTGGGAAACAGTATTGTCCTGTCGTAAACTCTGTCATCCTACATCAGGGGATGCATCGCACGTGCATTTGTTGACATGACAACTATGATAGCCCTGAACACTGCAGGAGGAGTTCACATGCAGGTGTTCTGCTTGCGTCGCGTGTGAAATGTCTTCATCCCAGGTACAGTGGCATATGTTTCAGCATGTCATATGAATATAATTTCATGGGTTTTTTTTTTTTTTTTTCAAACGCCAAATGATCGCGATGCTCACGTTTACAAGCCAGCGTCATTATAGTAGTCTAGTCTATTGGTTACCGTTTTATAGAATCTATATGATACTTCAATTCAATGTTTGAGTGGTAGGTAATAACCATATATCGTCAATATAATATACTGACCTCCTTCAGCTCACGCCAACGAGCAAACGCTGGCCCAATGTTGATCCTCGTCCTGCCTTTATTACGATCACTTTCTCGTTTCCTCTTTTTGCATTCCTCCGACAAAACCTTTGCTTTCTTCTTTTTCTGTGCTGCCTCAGCCATGACTATAACATCCGGCAAACAAAGGATAGTTGGACTCGCACGTCCGAATTTAAGGAAGTGGGGGTGATGGTGGAAGTGACGTATATGCCGTAAAGCAGTCGAATTTTGTAGTTCTTTTTTTTCTCTGGTTACTACCCGAAACCCGAAGTTTAAAAGTACGATTAAAAACGATACAGACCCCGTCAGGCTATGGCAGACGTGTCATTCAACCTATTGTAAGTCGATGTATCATCACAAGAGTCTTGAAAATATATTATGAAGGTTGAAAAGTTACCTAGTGCTGCTTTAATGGTTAGTTGATGGATTTATGTAGCTGATGTGGAGTTCACGATCTTCAAGGCATTGATAAGCATATTCTGTCATGATAATCAATAAATTGCTCATGAACCTTTTTAGGATACCTTCAGAGCCAGAGAACAGGGGCGCCGCTAGCAATTTTGGGCCCTGTGAAAGAATATGATGTTGGGCCCCCTACCGCACCAACCTAGCAATCCAAAATCTTTGTCGGCAATTTAATAATACTGACCAATTAAGCTCTGCTCGCTCAACCCAGAATGCCTCAATTGACTGATGAAACATTGATTCAAATTAAGATACAATTTATACAAAACAAAACTTAATGAAGTGGTCACAATCATGTCTGACCCACTTCATGTCTCCTGGCATTGGGCATCTTATGAGGTGTCCTTTCTCACTCATGCTGTTCACTTTTCATAATCAACATTGAATGACAGATTGACAACATAGACATAAAAAAATAAAAAATAACTTTTCTTAATGGCTACAACAATTATAGTAGCCTACAGTACAGAGAAATTTCATGTCAGAGTGGGATTTGAGGAAATGTCGTTTTACCCGTGAGCCAGAGCGGTTCATGAGTGGAGCGTTTTGCTGGATTTTGCCGGAAATGCAGAAATAAGAAATCGTTTTGTTATATTTGTAACTCTTTGGTAGATTATACATTTATCATTTCTATTACATTACTACTATACTGTTACTACTAATAAAACCAATCTCTGGGGGCCCCAAAAGTGTGTGGGCCCTTAGAATCGTCCTAACTTCCCTTTAATTATAACTTATGTTGTCATCTTGCTTTTATGGCATGTTATTGCATTTGTGTTACGTACTGTAGTGCGATAAATGTGATAAGACGGATACGACAGCTTAAGTAGACTCCTAAATGTGCTCTACTACAACAACTCTTCTCAATATGGCTTCACCCCCTTTGTTGCGTGTTTATGTAAATTTTAGGGTTAATGATGTCACTAACCAGTGAAGAAGCTACCAGCCATCTGTTGTAATCCCTAACAAGTGATTTCTTTAAAAGAAAAGATCTCCCTTTTCATTGAACATTGAGCATCGTAACTTTGCAGATGTACACACTAACTAAAGTTTAAAAAGTGAAATCATAATCAACCACCCCTTTAAGTTTGTCATTTTATTTCTTCTTTACAGAGTGACGAGTTAAGACTCGTGCCTCGTGCTCTGTGCCTGCTCAAAATTCTTTGTAAAGACATAATGCTGCATAAAAGCCAGACCAAATTATGCCTGCTCTGACCAACCTCGATCAGCCCCTGGTATCAAAGAATACAGTTGAAATTGCTGTGTAAATGCATTTATTCCAGCTCTGAGCAGCATTAAAAAGTGTGTAAATACACCTAAATGCCAGCTCAGAAATGCTTACACCAGTGTAAATTTGGCGTTAGACTAGAAGGTTAGACTAGAAAAACTTTGTTTTTCCCCAGCCCACAATTTCATTATAATTTATTTATTCTCTTGCTACTTTTTGATTGAAATGCTAATGATTGAGATAACAGATTAAATATAATTAATTTAGAAATGTATTGATACAGGGATTATAAATGGAATATTCCTTGATCTCAGCCAAAGTTAATTGATAGTTAATTGATGCAGAGCGAAAGGCTGAACCTAATCTAATTAAGCCTCATTAATACCAGTGCTTCAGATGATTCCACATCGGTATGCAAATTACACTGTGGCCATGATAAATGTCTCTTAAATGACAGGTATGAAAGAGAAAAAAAATCAGATAAACAAAATTACAAGGTCCCAAATATGTCCTGAAAGATAATCAGAACTGTCAATCAAAAGTTCAGCCAATCAATACAACCATCAGTGTAATTATACGAAAAGCCCTCAGTCACCTCTCAAAAGAAATGTCACTTTGTTCTTTGCTATCTATCAATCCTTCACTCTTTCTTTCTCTCGTGTACTTGCAGAACGTGTGGTTTTCCACATTGCCACGTTAGATCCGACAACTTCCATGACGGATGTGTCACCAGTCGGCTGCGTCACTTTCCCGAGGCTGGTTAAACTGTCAGTGATCCGCTCTGTCACAGCAAACTAATGGTGGTTGACAGACTCAACGAGGATGGATTTTGTTTTGTCTGGCTTTGCTTTACAATGACGGATGTCTGTCAGAGAAATCCCTGACTATCTTCAGACTTCAGACTGACTCTGAACTTTAAAAGCCATGGATGATGTGATATGAAGCCTGGATTACCCAGCAGAGTAAATTACAGCAGTTTTCACTTGAGCAATTTAGTGACAATGTATGAAAATATAATATGCTTCTTTTCTTTCTTCCTTAGAGCTGAGACAGAAAAATAACCAGGGAATAGAATTAGACTAAATACAAATTCCATGACTTTGCTGTGACCTTTTCAGATGACCGTGACTTTTCCAGGCCTGGAAATCTATCAGTCCCATTCATCTCAGTGCCAGATGCTCAGCTGGTTCAGGTCAACTCTTTTGCATTTTAACACACACACACACATGCACATCTGGTTCACTATCTTTGTGGGGACTCTGTCTCCATAGACATAATTGTTTTTATACTGTACAAACTGTATATTCTATCCCCTTACACTAACCCTACTCCTAAACCTACCTCACACAAAACCCTCTGCATTTTTACATTTTCAAAAAAACTCCTTCTGTATGATTTATAAGCTTGTTTGGCCATAATTTAGGTCCCCACGGTGACACGGATCCCCATTAGTTAGTGTGCATTCAGGTTGAAGTCCCCACCGGGATGACATGCGTTTTTATGTTATATGGGGACTTTCCATAGACATATTGATTTTTATATTGTACAATCTGTCTCTTCTATCTCCCTACATTAACGCTACCCCTAATCCTACCCATCACAGAAAGCTTTCTGCATTTTTACATTTTCAAAAAACATCACTTAGTATGATTTATAAGCCGTTTTCCTTGTGGGACCAAAAACTTAGGGTTTACCTGAGCCGCACACACACACACAAAATCGCATACACACACATTATACTGTTCAAAAGTTTGAGATCAGTCAGATTAGTTTATTAAGAAAGTACACATTAAATTGAAAAGGATCATTTAACACTACTAATGGCTGCTGAAATTTCAGCTTTGCCATCACATGAAAACATTAAATATATATTTAATAGAAAATAAAAAAAACTGTTATTCTGTTAAGTTATTGTTGATCTGAAAATTCAGCTTTGTCCCCGTTATGATTGAATCATAGGACCGGATACCAGTAATTTGCCAAGAGATCTCTTATTTATTATTTTTATATGTCAGACATAGTAGAGACATTGAAAAGTTATTGTCTCATGTCAGCTGTATGTTTCTCCATTCCTCCATTTCTCTCCCTCTCCCTTCTCCATCCTCCCTTGTTCGTCTCCCATCTTCCATCTCTCTCTCCCGTCTCCCATCTTCCATCTGAGGCAGGACACTCAATTTGAATGTTATATACTATTAACAGAGGATCTCACTAGGACGAGACTTCCTTAGAAGGAAGAGAAACATGCGTCCTATGTTTAAAATAGATTGTATACATCATGCTTACATATGTTGCACAATCCACTTTCCTTATAAAGAATCAGTTGACAATACATCATGGAATAGATGCATGCTACTGTATGCATCAGTGGAAACATGTTCTATAAGTATGCACATTCCTGTAACAAATATAGCTCATCCATGTCTCTCCTTGGGACACATGTTCAGAAACAGCCTGACTTTATATTGTACATTATACAAATAATTATGAAAAATAAAAAACATAATAAAAATAACTAAAAATAACATTAAACAACAATATTTCAATCTTCAGTTGTAATAATATTTCACAGTATTACAACACAAACTGTTGTTATCATTCTCACCTTTTCTTATTTACTGTTGCTATGTGGTAGACTTCAAAACAAGTTATTTCTGGCCACAATCCCAGCAGAAGTGAACTTTTGTGGTGATTAACAGCATCTGGAAAATATTTATCAAACATTATAAAAAATGTATCAAACATTTTAAATATGTATCAATCCCTACAGCAAGTTGTTAACTAGAATGTTAGAAATTCAAATGTCTTTACAGCAGGTGCCAATGAGAGCGGCCTCATTGGTGTGGTGAATGGTTATAGTAAAGAGGAAGAGGTTCCTTCCGATGAACAGAAAACCTCAGGTTCTAATCTTGCTTGGAAAATTGCCTTTAACCACTGCTCATGTGCCCATCTGTCTGCTCCAGGGATGTCCTACTTCGGTCCCTTCTCTCTGCTTCTGTGTCAAGTGAGAGCAGGATGTACTCGCTGTCCCTCAGTGGTGAAGAAGAAAAACTCTCACACCTGAAATCCACTGCAATCTGCACAAAACGGCTGAAATCTTGTCCTCTGGGAAAAATGATGATGAATGAATAAATGAATGAATGAAATACTACTGAATCAATTAATTAATTACTACTGAATGAATGAATGAATGAATGAATAAAAGAATGAATGAATGAATAAAAGAATGAATGAATGAATGAATGCATGAATGAATGAATGAATGAATGAATGAATGAATAAATGGACGAATGAATGAATGAATGAATGAATGAATGAATGAATGACAATGATTGCATGAATGACTAATGATGAATGACTGAATGAATGAAGGAAGGAATAAAAGAATGAATACATGAATGAAGGAATAACAATGACTGAATGAATGAAGCATGAATGTAAAGGAATGAATGTCTGACTGAATGAATGACTAAATGAACAATGCATGAATGAAAAGGAATGAATGAATGAATGAATGAAAATAAATGAGCATCAAATCAGCATTACAAACTGAACATGTAGCTCGACTTGAATCACCTTCTTTTGACTGAGAGAACTGCCAAACAACACGTTTTCTGCTTACGAGTTCCATTTTCACTTCTCACAGCCGACTGCATTAGGACGGTCCACCTAGTAATAATCAACAGCGGCGTCATTACGTCGACCAGCAGAGTGCGCACAGTGCAAGCCTAGGGTTCGGTTCGGTGAAAAAAAATTCTAAGGTTCGGCAGAAACCGAAACCCGTCAAAAAAGCCTAATATTCGTCCGAATCCGAACCCGAATCCTGGATTCAGTGCATCCCTACTTCAAACAAAACATACTTTAGTAAAAGTAAAACTTAAAACTACTTAAAAAAGTAGAAGTACACAGAAAAAATACTCAATTACAGTAACACGAGTAAATGTAATTCGTAAAAATGTAATACATTTAGACCACTTAACATAGACTGTAAAAAAATATGGACGTAGTGTCCGTGATGTCACGCATACGATTCTGAAGAACAGTTTTGAAGCATAAAGTATAGGGTTGAGCTGGCCGTTGCCATCTTGGCAGCGCGTCACTCCTGGATAACAATAAATGGGCAAAAAGGCGGGACGTGGCTGGTGCTGAGGTGACGGGATGACTAACAGACAAGAGACAAACGGCAATCCACATGCCACTCAAAGTGGCCACGCCCTTAATTATGCATTTTTTGCAAGTATGCTTTATATAATGTAAACGAATGAGTTATAAAAAAAATTGGATATATAGACCAAAACCACTATTTGTACCAGGCTGTAAACATGTTTTTTTCTGCTGTAAAGTTGGGCATTTTAACATGGGGCTCAATGAGATTCTGCTCCCTTTTGGAGCCTGTCCCTAGCGGCCAGTCGATGAATTGCAGTTTAAGTCACTTCCGTATTGGCTTCAAGAGAAACTGGGGGAGGTTGCCGCTTGCCACTTAACTATGAATGCTATCAGGATGTGATGAGACTTTCAACCAGCATAACAAAAACGTTTCTGGAACAAATTGCCTACCCTGCCTTTAACAGTAATTACAAATGGTACTTTTCTAAATCTGCAATCTGAGTTTCTATGTGGGAACATGGATACATAGTTTCCATCTTCCAAGCATGCTGTACAAATATCCCAATGCTGGTGTAGTTAATTAGACAGTCAAGACTAATTAAAAGTTGAGGTAGGTGTGTGGCGGCCCCTTTCAGTCATTGTCCTCATGTGAATGTGAATTGACAGTTGAAGGAAGGTTGAAATGAAACGCGCCTCACGGTGGATGACAGTGCTGGAGATGAGAGGTGAGGAGCTCAGAGAAACATGCTGCGACACCAAAGCACCATTCATTATTCCAGCAGCTCTAGTCCTAATGTTTCTTCTGCAAAACTTGAGGAGAGCAGACATTAGTCAGGTATAATCTCCACGAGAGGGCCCAATTCTCTCCCTGTAACTGACAGCCTGAGTGATTAAGAGTCTCTCTGACTCTTCTCAATATTTGGATACACTACATCCAACAATGAGAAAGTCAGTAAAAGTAAAAATCTTAACCTCATGTTGTTCCAAACCCTAAAGCCATATGAATGAAAAGGAATGAATGAATGAATGAATGAATGAAGGAATGAAGGAAGGAAGGAAGTAAGGAATAAAAGAATGAATACTTGAATGAAGGACAATGACTGCATGAATGAAGGAATAACAATGACTGAATGAATGACGCATGAATGTAAAGGAATGAATGTCTGACTGAATGAATGACTAAATTAATAATGCATGAATGAAAAGGAATGAATGAATGAATGAATTAAAATAAATGAATGAATGATTGAAAAGAAATGAATGAATGAGATATTGACTTTTGATAACTAATCTGAATACCGCAGGGGATATGCGTTCCCCTAGGGTAGGCAAGTGTAGGGTAGGCAATTTTCAGAACGGCTAGCAATAGCAAGCTAGAATTGAAAGCAATACACATGCACTCGTACAGCAGGGAGCAAACTAAAGTGTCACGAGAGACGGCGTTAAACTCCCACTAGTCTTGAAGCACATAACATTGCAAAAATAATTAACATAAACAACTTAAAGAGCACAGACTTATATCACCTGACTGCTGCTGATTCATTTCTGCATTGATAGGGTTACCATTTAAACACATAAATTCGAGTCACAAACTCGCATTTGTTCTCCCGCCCTTCAATTCAATGCAGTAGTTTCCGGAGCACGATTTATTTATTTTTACTCAGTAACAGATATGGTTTAAAATGTAGCGAAGTACAATACTTCAAACTAGGGATGCACCGAATCCAGATTTTTGGGGATCGGCCGAATACCGAATCCACTGGTTAAGATTCTGCTGAAACCGAATCCTACTCCCATCCTCAGTCCATTATCACAGTAAACACATTAATGAGGTAAACAACGTCCAAAGCAATGTAGGGATGTTCATATTGCAAAATATGCTATGCGGTATTAAAATGCAACAGTAGTACAAGCTCTTAACTGGTGGAAAGCAAATGAAAGGTGCTTCCCGAGGCTAGCCACTCTAGCGAGGCGCTATCTTTGTATTCACGGACATCAGTGCCATCTGAAGCCTTGTTTAAGGCTTTTCGTAGTGTGGTTTTGGTCAAGTTTACTAAAGTAAACATTGTCACGTATGTTCTTCTTGCTGCTGTTTCCTATAGAACACTTACCCCGAGTCGCCCTCTGTCGTTTCAAAGAACAGCCCAACGGAGAGCGCAAAAAGGCGCGCGCGCAGTCAACAGAGGCTCATGCTGCAGAGACAGACGAAAGTATAAGCAAGGCTTGAGAGGGTGTTTTCTGTCAACAGGCTGTGCTCCAGACAAACCCACATCACTTAGACATGATACTTAAAAAAAAAAAAAAAAACATACAAGGTGAGGGTTGAGGTAGGTAGTGCTGGGCGGTATACCGGTTCATACCGAATACCGGTATTTATTTTTGTTATGATATGAATTTTGATGATACTGCAATACCGGTATATGTCGCTTAAACAACATTCGGAACGCGGCGCAGCACGTCATTGTTTGAGAGGGGACACATTTCACTGTTTCACTGTACTAGTGAGAGCAGTCAGAGCACAGCTAAGATCGCATTACAGCCTATGGCTGAATCCGAGATCGCCCCCTATACCCTCATTCACTATTCCCTACGTTATCACTTTATTTGAAGGACTGAATGAAAACGAGTGGGTGAAGTCGGACAACCGTTGTGTGTACATAAGCTGTAAACTCGTTATTGCGGTGCGATGTGGGATAGAATGAGTGCACTCAATAACGTCCACTATGGTTTCGGACACCACTACAAAGCACTGTCCCCTCCAAATAATGCCCAATTTGAGGTTATAGGGGGCGATTTCGTATTCAGCCCTTGATTACAGTGGAAAATTCAAACTACACGCGGCGTGCGCAAGAGAGCGGTTTCTGTGCGGAGCGCCGCGATGAGATTTACAACGCTCACCACATGGATCAGATACAGACCGGAGCGAGCGCGTTTAAGTTTTTTATGGACATATTTCGAATACTATAGTGCTCTAAACATGAACCCAAAGCGTGTATGCACACATACATTCACCTAAAGGATTATTAGGAACACCTGTTCAATTTCTCATTAATGCAATTATCTAATCAACCAATCACATGGCAGTTGCTTCAATGCATTTAGGGGTGTGGTCCTGGTCAAGACAATCTCCTGAACTCCAAATTGAATGTCAGAATGGGAAAGAAAGGTGATTTAAGCTATTTTAAGCGTGGCATGGTTGTTAGTATTTCACAATCTGCTCAGTCACTCGGATTTTCACGCACAACCATTTCTAGGGTTTACAAAGAATGGTGTGAAAAGGGAAAAACATCCAGTATGCGGCAGTCCTGTGGGCGAAAATGCCTTGTTGATGCTAGAGGTCAGAGGAGAATGGGCCGACTGATTCAAGCTGATAGAAGAGCAACTTTGACTGAAATAACCACTCGTTACAACCGAGGTATGCAGCAAAGCATTTGTGAAGCCACAACACACACAACCTTGAGGCGGATGGGCTACAACAGCAGAAGACCCCACCGGGTACCACTCATCTCCACTACAAATAGGAAAAAGAGGCTACAATTTGCACAAGCTCGCCAAAATTGGACAGTTGAAGACTGGAAAAATGTTGCCTGGTCTGATGAGTCTCGATTTCTGTTGAGACATTCAGATGGTAGAGTCAGAATTTGGCGTAAACAGAATGAGAACATGGATCCATCATGCCTTGTTACCACTGTGCAGGCTGGTGGTGGTGTAATGGTGTGGGGGATGTTTTCTTGGCACACTTTAGGCCCCTTAGTGTCAATTGGGCATCGTTTAAATGCCACGGCCTACCTGAGCATTGTTTCTGACCATGTCCATCCCTTTATGACCACCATGTACCCATCCTCTGATGGCTACTTCCAGCAGGATAATGCACTATGTCACA
This sequence comes from Romanogobio albipinnatus, assembly GCA_023566225.1. Classification (NCBI taxonomy): domain Eukaryota; kingdom Metazoa; phylum Chordata; class Actinopteri; order Cypriniformes; family Gobionidae; genus Romanogobio; species Romanogobio albipinnatus. The sequence goes on from CM042257.1 coordinate 9,099,885, forward strand.
AAGCTCGAATTATTTCAAATTGGTTTCTTGAACATGACAATGAGTTCACTGTACTAAAATGGCCCCCACAGTCACCAGATCTCAACCCAATAGAGCATCTTTGGGATGTGGTGCAACTTGTTGAATCAATGCCACATATAATTAAGGCAGTTCTGAAGGCAAAAGGGGGTCAAACACAGTATTAGTATGGTGTTCCTAATAATCCTTTAGGTGAGTGTATTTCATCACGTCTTCAAATGAAATGTGCACTGATTTGGCTACACTGAACCATACTGATCACGACCGCGATGACACAATAGATTATTCTGCTATACAAAAGACAATGAATGAAGAAGTTAATAAATAAACTGACAAAAAAGTAACAGCTTTATTCTTTCTGTTTTAAACTGATGTGTGTCATTTGTTCAGAGAGTGCTCTTAAATGTATTGCAATATCCGCGTATCTCCCTCGTTTTGGCAGTTTGTTGTTATATAGGATTTTTATAACAACAAGATAAGATTTTTTAAATGCTTATGGTGCCCTCAACTCTGTTTTTTCTCTTTCTCTGTGGTCATATTTTAATATTCATGTGCATGTAATGAGTGTGTTGCAAGTCTGTGTTTTATCGGTTGTCTCTCCATAGCATCATTTTGTGGGGCTTTGCAAACCTGTATTAACTCTAGTGTGGAATTTTTCTACAATATTCACTCGTCATGACAGTAAAATAGGGCATTCTAGTGAATCGACTGCAGTATTTCCTCTCTCAATCAGTAGAAGATGTGGTTAACACCCGGTCATGCCTAGGGGGGAAAAATACCATCATATACCGTGAAACCGATATAATTTAGAAAAATACAGTGATATACATTTTTGGTCATACCGCCCAGCACTAGAGGTTTATACACTATTCAGTGTATTTTCATTTTGTCATCTTAATTTGGTAATTATTTAAGTGAAAAATATTTAGTGTGGGCCTATTTATTGTATTATTTTTATTTATATTTTATCTGATCTGTATGCTGATGTTTGCACGGTAAAATAAACCTGTGAAAAAAAGTATTTTTAATGGGTCACAGACACTCGTCAATTGTATTTTTATTTAATGCCAATTCAATATTATAATCGTATCAGTTAAACGGTTAATAATCAGATAATGAGCAGTGGTTGTCTTTGGGAAAATTAACCGACTGAGCATCCCTGTGCGCACAGTGCAAGCCTAGGGTTCGGTTCGGTAAAAAAAATTCTAAGGTTCGGCAGAAACCGAACCCCGTCAAAAAGCCTAATATTCGGCCGAATCCGAACCCGAATCTTGGATTCGGTGCATCCCTACTTCAAACAAAACATACTTTAGTAAAAGTAAAACTTAAAACTACTTAAAAAAGTAGAAGTACACAGAAAAAAATACTCAATTACAGTAACACGAGTAAATGTAATTCGTTACTTTCCACCTCGGTGCCTTTGGACTGAATACATATAAATACATTTAGACCACTAAACATAGACTGTAAAAAAATATGGACGTAGTGTCCGTGATGTCACCCATAGGATTCTGAAGAACAGTTTTGAAGCATAAAGTATAGGGTTGAGCTGGCCGTTGCCATCTTGGCAGCGCGTCACTCCTGGATAACAAAAAATGGGCAAAAAGGCGGGACGTGGCTGGAGCTGAGGTGAGGGGATGACTAACAGACAAGAGACAAACGGCAATCCACATGCCACTCAAAGTGGCCACGCCCTTAATTATGCATTTTTTGCAAGTATGCTTTATTTAATGTAAACGAATGAGTTATAAAAAAAAATGGATATATAGACCAAAACCACTATTTGTACCAGGCTGTAAACATGTTTTTTTCTGCTGTAAAGTTGGGCATTTTAACATGGGGCTCAATGAGATTCTGCTCCCTTTTGGAGCCTGTCCCTAGCGGCCAGTCGATGAATTGCAGTTTAAGTCACTTCCGTATTGGCTTCAAGAGAAACTGGGGGAGGTTGCCGCTTGCCACTTAACTATGAATGCTATCAGGATGTGATGAGACTTTCAACCAGCATAACAAAAACGTTTCTGGAACAAATTGCCTACCCTGCCTTTAACAGTAATTACAAATGGTACTTTTCTAAATCTGCAATCTGAGTTTCTATGTGGGAACATGGATACATAGTTTCCATCTTCCAAGCATGCTGTACAAATATCCCAATGCTGGTGTAGTTAATTAGACAGTCAAGACTAATTAAAAGTTGAGGTAGGTGTGTGGCGGCCCCTTTCAGTCATTGTCCTCATGTGAATGTGAATTGACAGTTGAAGGAAGGTTGAAATGAAACGCGCCTCACGGTGGATGACAGTGCTGGAGATGAGAGGTGAGGAGCTCAGAGAAACATGCTGCGACACCAAAGCACCATTCATTATTCCAGCAGCTCTAGTCCTAATGTTTCTTCTGCAAAACTTGAGGAGAGCAGACATTAGTCAGGTATAATCTCCACGAGAGGGCCCAATTCTCTCCCTGTAACTGACAGCCTGAGTGATTAAGAGTCTCTCTGACTCTTCTCAATATTTGGACACACTACATCCAACAATGAGAAAGTCAGTAAAAGTAAAAATCCTAACCTCATGTTGTTCCAAACCTAAAGCCATATGATAGCTTTGTGTGAGAACAGAGAAACTGAATTTTGTATTCTTTAATAATCTTCATTTTTTTGTTTGTGAACTTATTAAAAAATGTGTGAGATGGTGGTCCAGTGGGTTAAACCACTGAACTGATATGCAGAAGGTTGCTGGTTTGATCCCAGTGGTCACCACCAGTGTGTCCTTGAGCAAGGCACTTTACTCCATGTTGCTCCAGGGGGATTGTCCCTGTAATAAGGGCACTGTAAGTCGCTTTGGATAAAAGCGTCTGCCAAATGCATAAATATATATAAATATATAAAAAATGTAATTGGTTGATGTCAAAATGTCATTGGTTCCCATAAATGTTGTAATTAAACCAGTGTTGGTATTGTTAACTAGAACAATTAAAATAAAAAATGTAATTAAAATAAAGCTAAAATTTTTTTTAATAAATGTATATAATATAATATAATAATATGAACTGAAAAATAAATGAAATTTAGAAATATTGGCAACTAACTGAAATAAAATAAGTTTATGTTTAAGTATTTAAAATGATAACAAAGAAATAGCTGTCCAACGATTAATCACGATTATATGTGTGTGTGTGTGTGTGTGTGTGTGTACAGTTATGATGCATATTTGAACACACACACACACACACACACACACACACACACACACACACACACACACACACACACACACACATATATATTTAAGAAATATTTCAGATATTTCAGATATGTAATACATATATTTGTATATACTGTATATATATATTTATATTATATATAAATATCACATTTTTTACATATATACATGCATGTGTGTGAGTATTTATACATAATAATTATGCAGTACACACACATTGGATGTGATTAATCGTTTGACAGCACTAAAAACATGAATTCACTTCAACATAAAATAAATTAAACAATAATTTATTATACAAATAAAAGCTAATTCAAAATGGTAATACATGCTATAGTATATAAATAATACTAAAATAACACTGAATCAAATGTGACTATAAGAAGGATGGAGAATGTGATTTGTGGAAAAATTAGAATTTCCTCACACAAATCTGTTATATTACATGGGGGGGGGGGGGGGGGACAAGTCAAATGAAATATTATTATGGTGCATGTTATTTTTGAAGCTTGACAGTATGAATAATGAACAAATGAGGGTGTGTCAATCGTGGGGGGGGGAATCATTTTAGGGTGAACTACTGCGTAAGATGTTTCAGTCTGAAGTGCACAGATCAAGACTGTGAAGCAGTTCTCCGAGCTTGGATTCTGTCATTATTAAATAACAACAAACACCAAAAGACGTTGAGCTTGGTCCCAGAGACCTCTCAAACTAGCGACCCTCCATATGGTCCACACACACAGTCATAAACCTCAAAACATTTGATTTTACCTCGGAGTAATCCAGAGCTCATTCCCCATTTCTACAACCCCCTTGGAGCAGTCCACAGTCCGAGAAGCATCTGTTGAGTTAGCCCCAAAAAAACTCTCCCAGACGCCAACAAAGATGGAGGGTGTGCTTTAGGGCCTATTGCCATGCCAACCAGGGCTTTCCAAGGATAAGCTTAGCATCTGGACCGGTCTGTGATCAGTCATAAGCTTATATTGCTCTGAAGCCAACAATTCCCTCTGTTTAACTACTAGAATCGAAGCACAACACCTCATTCACTAAGGAACGGTGTAAATAGACTCAGAGCTAAATAAAGCACAGCTATTATAAGAATGGGGAGATGAATCACTCCAGAAAATAATTTTCGTCATGGTAAGTATAAAGCAAGTGTCCCTTTTATGGAGTCTTATGTAAATAAATGCCTATAGAGGAAGTAATGACAATACTATATTGCTATGCTATCTGTATTTTTATAAACCGTTGCCTCTCAACGAACAGAGTAGCATAGTCTGACATATGCGTGCCCACTCTTGCCTTGCATGTCTTCTTGCTCGCTTCAATTGTCAGAACAGACAGAACAAAAACCAGTAGCCGTCAGTTTATGACACAATGCAAAGAAAACACGAAAGAGGAGGAGGATGAGAGGGAGCAGGAAAGAAGTACGACTGCCAGTGAAGAGCAGGGTATATGTGCAGCCTTAATGGGAGAGTCAGGCTAGTCAGCCGTGTCACATCAAAAAGAGATGGAGTGCAAGAGATGGAGGCGCAGAAGAGAACTTCACCTATGTTCTGTAAGCTGGAAAAGAGACAGCTGATGATGAATGACAACTTTTCTGTCGCACAAAGACAAGTGAGCATCGATGAGGACACATGCAACCGTGTGTGTATCAGGACGTCATACATCAAAACAGACACTGAGGACTGTAAGTTGGAGCATTAGGACTGATATTGCATGATTTCTGGGCATTTGAAATACAGTTTAACTTGCCCTTTTAACGAGCAACCAATACTGTTTTATATGTGTATGTGTATGTTTATACTATGCTGTGATAACACTTTACAATAAGGTTCAATTTGTTTGTGCATATGAAAACTAAAAATGAACAATATTTTATTATTTTAATTTTAATTATAATTTTTATTCATTAATCTAGGTTAATGTGTATTTCTGCATATACCATATATTGTATTATTATTCATTAATGTAATACACTATCTCTTAAAGGGATAGTTCACCCAAAAATGAAAATGACCCCATGATAAACTCACCCTCAAGGTGTATATGACATTCTTCTTTCAGACAAATACAATCTTTATATCAAAAAATGGCCTGCTTTATAATGGCAGTGAATGGGAGCCCAAAATTTGAACAATGACATCAGACGTAGCGCAAGCGTTTTGAACTGCGAGAGGTGTTACTGTGCGTTCACACCAGACGTCACTTGCGTGAATAAATCACGCTATTCGCGTGTAGTTGGACACTTTAACATTTTGAGCTTACTCGCTTCATTCACGCGTGATATTCATTTCACAACAGACGCAACTTTGCGTCATGAAAGGGGCTTCTGCTAGGCAGCTCCAGTCTCGTTGTGAAATGGCTGACATGGATTGTTTTAAAATACGGCGAATAAGCTCGAGGCTTTAGCTAGCTTGTAGTCTCAATATGTATATATATATATTGTGACAAGTCTCCTGAGCTCTCATCAGTGTCGCCCTGGAAACAAACATGGATCACCTGCAAGCACTCAACACGGACCGGACCGTCACAGCTGCAGACGATCAACACACACAATCAGGGCCGGTGTCCTGACATTTCATCCTACCCGTCAGATTGTCCTACCAGGGCTTACTGCGCATGCCCACATCAATATTTTTTATTTTTATTTTTTATATTTACATTTTGGGTAGGTTTAGGGGTAGGTATGTATGTAGGTATGGATATTAATGAATATTAATAAAGCAAATCGCATTAATATGATTCTGGTAGCACAATCTGATAGTTAGCATTTTACATCCATATTTAATATTTGTTTATTTAAAATATTTACATAGTTTTAAGGGTAGGTTCAGGGAAGGGGTAGGTATGGATATTAATAAAGCCTCAAATCAGATGAATATGATGCTGGTAGCACAATCTGACAGGCAGCATTTTTTGCTGTCGAATTGTGCTACCTACTGTTTTAATGGGAGGTAGCAAAATCTGACAAGGTAGGACAAATCGACAGAACACCGGCCCTGACCAATTTGCTGCCCTAGGCAAGATTTTACTTGGTGCCCCTTGTATCAAGGTTTAGCACTACATGTTTTCAGTCTAAGTTGCGGAAACACTGGTACCGTTTTATTTTTTTAATGCATTGATGTTTTTTGAATTTTTATTGTTTTATATGATGTCCAGTCCATTCTACCCCGTCATTTTGTTCATGATATTATTATTATTTAATTTTTTTAAAAGGCTGATGATAGTTAAACTATACAAAATAGCACCTACGCCACATTACAGCCTAAACACAAATAACAAGTAATTGCATCTTGCATTCATGCACAAACTATTGAGAACTAGCAAAAGTGTTTGTTTTCCAGTAGATGGCAGCAAACTTCCACTAATATGCACATTCATGTTTTCACCATGAATTAAACTGAGAAATTTAGATATTTAATGTGAAATTTACATAAAATGTTGCTATTTTAAATAAACCTGTATATAAATATCATTACTAATTTCGGCAAATACATTTTAAAATGTCCATATGTCCCCTTAAAACTGCACAACTGTAGAGTAAAAACTTTAGGCTATTAAAAAAGTGATATTACATGCGTTTAAAAAAACAGATATGATTCTTTTTGACAAAATACACTGTCTGTGGCCACTGGAGAACCCAGAACAGCTGCTTGCATATAGTTTAATGTAAAACTGGAATTAATTAGCATACATTAGTATTTTACTACTATGCAAATAAATAAACTGTTCATTCATTACACCACTTTACCTCTGTCTTTACACTGCAAAAAATGCTCTTCTTATTAAGTAATTTTTTCTTGTGTCCAGTCCAAACATCAAAAAATTCTTAAATCAAGATGTTTTTACTAGTAAAATGACATTAGATAATTTTTTCCTTGTTTTCTGGGGGGGAAAAATCTAAATAAAGTGAGTTTTAGCTTATAACTAGCACAATTATCTGCCAAATGGGGTGAGAAAAATTATCTTGTTTCTGATTGAAATCTTGTTTCTTGTTTCTGTCCCAAACAGAAATAAGATAATTTTTCTCACCCCATTGGCAGATAATTTAGCTTGTTTTAAGCAAAAACTCACTTAAGAAAAAATATAATTTTACTTATCTAGTAAATGCATCTTGGTTTAAGAATTTTTAGATATTTAGACTAGAAACAAGACAAAAATACTAAATAAGAAGAGCATTTTTGCAGTGTTTCCCTTATCTTGCCTGCATCAGAGGGCTTCTGTTTTTTATGACACTACAATTCGGCCATCCGTCATAAATTGCCAGGCAACTTTCACCGTGTCTACACCTGGAGCGAGCGGCCAAGCACCCTAAAAAATGAAAGCAATCCTGTCTATATCAGATGCGGCGAGAGGTGACGCGGCACAACAAATTCCCAACGTTAAACTGATCACTTTATATTTCGGACGCACTTCAAGCTCGGCGGGGGAGATTGATGAGGCGGACCGGGAAGATGCAGGGGACTTAGTTAAGATTTGTTGCGCTTTATTTGGTAATATTTCAAATTAATATGAATAAAATAGTATCAGTCATGGGCGTCGGAACCATTGTATGTGGGTGGGACAAGACCCACCCACTTTTTATGATCAATGATATTGGACCCACTCACTTTTATCATCTCTAACATTCAGCACGTCTGTTTTATCTACCCCTAATCGATAAACACTTATAAACACGTTAGATGCTTTATTTCCACTTTTCTAATATTTTCGTAATTTTTATTGAAAATAAATGCCTTTCCGATCTGATATGTGATGGGAAAAGTGAGTAGATTGAGCTTGGCGAAAGGCGGACTCAAACCGCGGGTCGATTTGTGTCAAAACTAGATGCTGTGCGTCTTACCCCTACACTACTGCCGCGCTCAATGATGTAGCGATTTCCGTCATTTTGTCTTTCCGAACTACTTATTGGAATCTACTCCAGTAAAAAAAATTCTGAGGACCCACCCACATTTTTTTGCTTCCGACGCCCATGGTATCAGTAATACATTTTGGTGCCCCTATGGATGAGTGGCACCCCTAGCATTTGCCTATTTCCGCCTATGCCACGGGCTGGCCCTGCACACAATAAAACACAGCACCTCAGAACCCCAGTTTGAGCACGACACTCCATGCAGCGAAGCGCTAACACTCTTCTCTCTCTCACCCAGACAGCAGCTTGTGACGCTCCGGCCACGCCGCCTCACTGACGTCACCGCGAGTCACACGGTACCACGGGATAAAACCACCCTCCGGGGGTTTTTCACCAATTACATTGTTGTGTGATTCTTCACCCTGCCACAATATATAATATGTATATGAGTAAAGAGCGCTTGATATACAGTAACTTAGTCTGTCCGACCTCACTCACTTTCTTCCAAGCAAGATCCTTTTTATTCCTATTTCTATAAAGTAAGAAGATGTATTGTACAGCTCCGGGTATCCACATATGATTTAGTCCTCATTGTTGTCACTACTAGAGCAAGCTCCTGATTGGTTAATGCGGTGCGAATATCCGCCAAAGTCACGATTTTTCAACTTGTGTGAATCACACTTTCGCGCGTCAAACGCTCAATTCGCGCCGTGTCATGCGCGCCACCTCATTCGCACAAATTCAGCCACAGAATGTCTATTCGCATCTTTGCATAGACTTAACATTGTAAATCACTCGCGCTTAACGCTTCATTCGCGTCTGGTGTAAAAGCACCATTACACTTTCATCATAAGTTGAATATGGAAGGCGGTCTGGCGGAGGCTAGATATTTCCATTAAATTAAATTCACATTTATTTGTATAGTGCTTTTCACAATACATATCGTTTCAAAGCAGCTTCACATAAAATGTATGCTTCACAGTCAAGAGCATATTTTACTTCATAAAGTTTTAAATATGGATATTTTTCTTACACAAACTCATCGATTCGCTTCAGAAGGCCTTTATTAACACCCCAGAGCCGTGTGAACTGTGGAGTACTTTTATAATGGATGGATGCACTTTTTTGAGCTCCCGTTCACAGCCATTATAAAGCTTTGATTAGCTAGGATATTTTTTATATAACTCTGATTGTATTCATCTGAAAGATTAATGTCATACACACCATGGATGGCTTGAGGGTTTAAAATTATGGGATAAGTTTCATTTTTGGGTTAACTATCTCTTTAAAGGTTTGGGGTCAGAACATTTTGTTCTTTATTTGGTAAAGAAACCTAAAAATCACAATTTCCACAAAAATATTAAACAGCACAACTATTTTCAACATTGATAATGATACATTTCTTGGTAACACTTTACAATAAGGTTGTTTTAGTTAACAATGCATTAGTTAACATGAACTAAGCATGAACAACACCTTAGTTCATCATTAGTTAATCTTTGTTAACGTTAGATAATAAAAATCCAGCTGTTCATGGTTTGTTCATGTTAGTTCACAGTGCATTAACTAACGTTAACAAGATTTGAATAATGCATTAGTAAATGTTGAAATTAACATTAACAAATATTAATTAATGCTTTATAAGTGCAGTTCATTATTAGTTCATGTTAACTAATGCAGTTAACTAATGAACCTTATTGTAAAATGTTACCCATTTCTTAATCACCAGCATATAAATTACATTTAAAAATAACAATAAGCAGGTTCAGATTTGTACCTGCCCTGCTAAAGTGTAAAAAAAAAGTTCTTGTTTTTGACCCATGTAACCTTGAAAACTTTATGATTTTCAGGTTGGTCTAACAGGTAGGGGGGAAATATTAAAGTTATCAAACACTTCACAGTCTTCACTGCATAAATTATAAATTAAATCTAGATGAATCCTTACAAAAATCCCATTTTAAAATATATCACAATAAAAAATAAACTATTAAAATATATCACAATATTACTGTTTCACTGTATTTTTGATCATGTAAATGCAGCCTTTTTGAGCATAACTTTTATTTATTTTTATTTTTTTAAATCCAACAGAACCCAAACTTGAATAATACTGTACAAAGCTACAAACATGACTTAATAAATAATACAGTATAAATACTGTAAATACATGTAGTTTATTATTATATTTTATATGGGATTATGCTCACATTATATTTGTTGTCATGATAGCTAATACATTCAGATTTCAACCTTATTGTAATGTTTTACACATGCATTTCATTAAAAGTCATAAAGTGTCATCAAGTATGTACATTTAAAAAAACAATTATAATAATAATACAGTAAAATCATGTCGTGTATCTTAATTTTAAATACTTTACTGCCAAGATGTAAATCCATGTCATTCCTTGTTGACGTTTTAATGCCAGTAATAGTTCTGGAGGGGGAAATGTTGTATATAAATTGCTCTAGTGACATGAACAAGTGCTCTTTGCCATTGTGGCCATAGCAACGCAACATACACATTCATACATGCAACTATACAATCTCAGAAATGTAGGCCTATGTACTGTATTGAGACATCATACAAATCAGAGTAAGTTTTATTTTGCCTCTGAGAAAATGGCCCTGATTTTGTTTCTATGAATCACTGCCAAACAACAGAGATTCAGAGACAGTTCATTCAAAAACGGTTGTATATGCACTGGGGTGGTTAAATACAGCAGCGCAGGCCATTATTTCATGAATCATTAAAGCCTCATTAACTTGGATTCCTGTTTACGACACTGTTTCCTAGATAATTCTGCTCTCCCGAGGAGATAGGTACAGGTAATGTCCTATTGGTATCCATGATATTAGTTTTTGCTATTTTAATGAGCTCTGCGTAGATCACATTTCTGAGCCAGTGATATCAATGTATGCCACAATCATTTAAATCAAACATGCCACAAAGTCAGCATTTCATTATGGAGAAAATGCAGATGGAAAATCCACAGACACATGAATGAATGGCCGAGGCCAAAAGTAATCAGCAAATGTCTGTGTGTGTACATCTATGACACAAGGACTTCTCCCACTCGTTCTTCCACAGAACATTCAATTATCATTCATAAATCGGTTTCTAACGTATGTTCTGAGAGGGTATCATGTGTGATGAGACTGTTTCACAGTTCTATCATCTCTGATTCCTGGCTGAATACTTGAAGTGAACAACAAAAAGGAAAACTGAACTCAGAGCTGAGCTTTTTTGTGTGTTCGTTATCCGTGTTAACAACTCGGTATCATCATATGTTAAAATCTCTAAAGCTGCAGTGAGTTGCAGACAAACAGGCTTTTGTAGAATCACAGACTGTTGTTATTAATCTTTCTCTCCCCCTCTCTTTCTCTCTCTCATGACTGGGTAATGGCCCTTGTCCTCTGTTTGATTAGTTCATCTCTCTGGCCTTTAAATAATAATTCACCCAGTTCAGGCTTTTGCAAACCCAGTCAAGCTGCATATATCTCCATGTAATATGGAATATGTATGGGATAGTTCACGGAGAAAATAAAATTCTGCCATTATTTACTCACCATTTACTCACTAGATGTTAATGCTGGAGCCACTCTTTTCCCATGCATGCAATGAAAGTCAGTGGATGACAAGGAGCTATCAGGCTCCAAAAATTACAAATAGCGAGTGGTGTAAAGTAACGAATTACAAATAGGGCTACTCTCGTTTCTGTAATTGAGTAGTTTTTCTCAGGAATTGTACTTTATTAAGTAGGTTTAAAAACAGTGTACTTTTACTTTTACTTGAGTACATTTTAAGTGCTGTATTGGTACTTTTACTGCGCCATTTTCCCTAAACCTACCGTCACTCACTACATTATGTAAAAATAATTCCTGTCAACGTGATTGGCTAAGACGAATAATCAGTCCTGTGACTCCATGCGTCACGCGTGAGATTCCTGTCAAATCAACCATAATAGCGACCAACCAGTCTAGAGTGAGAGGCACGCGCACTTTATGAAAGGGGGTTGTTGCTGGTTACTGTAGGCTATTATAACTGAAATCGTGAAATTGCCTTAAACAGTTACTAAAAATGGACTGCAGTATATTATATGTTCTTATACACGCACAAATGGTACGTATTCTGTTAGCGCTGCACGAGCTCGCGGTGCCATCTGCTGGAAACACTTCATTTAGCTTGATTGTTTGCCAGGCTTCAAAGCGCGTTAGGCATTAACCGATCGTCACTGTTAGATTTGTCCCTTACATCGATTTCGCTCAGTATGTAAATGCATTAACTGGGCTTATTGAAGTGCATATTTTAACGTAATGTGTTCTTACATTGCCGATTTAAAATTGTAGTCCATGCATTTTTTAATTGCAAGCAAAAAATAATCAGTGGTGAAAATTGTGAGTTACTCGATTCTGATTTCTGAAGTGTATTCTTTTTACATCCATTAAAATTAAAGCAGTATGCATCTTGAAAAGAAAGAAAGCTTTTTTTAACGTAAAAATGTTAATGTACAACGCTTTGCAACCTTTTTTTAAAATTAATTATCTTTTTTTTTTATTAATTAATTAAGTTTTTTAATTAACCGCAAGAAAACCTCTACAGACTGGTTGTCATAAATGTTACCAGATTATTGGTTGCTTTCTCAAATATTACATGGCTGTATTTTTAGTGCTAGCAGTCAAAAATAAAACTTGGAGAAATTTTGAAATACTGTTGATCTCATGTTTTTTTTGTTCTTACTGAGAATCATCCATAAAAGAGTAAGCTACAATTTTAATTTGCAGGGTAAGGTGGAATGACATTCATAGCATAATACTCACTACTCTTGAGTACTTTTAAAAGGGCTACTTTTTACTCCTACTTTGAGTAATATTTAGGACAGGTACATTTACTCTACTAGCACTACATTTTTTGACAAGTAGTACTTTTACTTGAGATGCTTTTTCAGTACTCTTTCCACCACTGAAAATACCAGTAAAATACCATAAAAATAGTTCAGACGTCTCTTGTGATTTATAGAAAGTAAGCATGCACTGACCAATTCTGACCAATACCAATAAGTCAATAATTATTTTCATGTTATGGCTGAAAACTGATATATTAACTAAAAACTAAAGCAACTCTTTAAGGCAAAGCGCGTTTCAAAAAGTAGTGCACTTAAAGGGATAGTTTACCCAAAAATCATTTACTCACCCTGAATCCTCGCCCCATTGACTTCCCTAGTATTCTTTAGTGCTGTCAAGCGATTAAAAACATTATTAACACATTTTTCTATAATATTTTTATGTTGTAATACTTTCTCATTTAATCTCCAAAATAATGTAGAAGCAACAACATGAAGACATATTTTAAATATCTGTTTAATGGAATCTTTTTACTAAGCACTATGAATAAAGACCAATACTGATGTCTCTATTACATGGATTTTTTTTTAATTTTATCCATTAATTATAGACATTTAGCATTACAGTATAATTGAAAGCTATCGATTTTAACATTTAATAGGCTTTAAAAAAATATAACAACCTTGAATTTAAGTGAACTTAAAACAATCTTCACATAAACCCATTGCAATAAATGTCACTTTTAGCTGTGCCTTTAATATATCAGGGTTCAACACTAAGTTTTTATTTCCAGGCGGGACGGTTCAGATTTTTACCTGCCCTGCTAAAACATTATTGTTTCTGACCCATGTAACCTTGAAAACCGTGCTTTATGATTTTCAGGTTGGTCTAACAGGTAGGGGAAAAAAGAATAAAGTTATCAAACACTTCACAGTCTTCACTGCATAAATTATAAATTAAATATAGATGAATCCTTATTAAAGCTATACACGTTAATCAGTCACGAGCAGGAGTGATTTTCTCTTTGTCTTTTGTTCTTTGAGTGACATTAATCACAGACAGCAGAAGGTTTATTAGGCTGCTGTCACTTTAAGACTAGGCGCACATGACCCGGATCCATGGGCGTCGGAGGCAATGTGGGTGGGTCCTCTCCCAGAAATTTTTTACTGGAGTAGATGGCATTTACATTAAGTACAGGGATGTAGTGGAGGCTAAACGCACGTAAACGCCGTTTACGCACCTCCCAAAATTCGGAAATAGCGTTTACCCACCTCCAAAGTGCGTTTATCCACCTCTAAATTGAGTTTATCCACCTCTAAAAAGCCTACAGTTCCTAAGCCATTTTAAATTAAGCTTATGTCGTTTTAGTTTCATATTGTTCATTTTCATTGGTTGTTTGTTGTACAGTTAGACGAAGTCTTTCATATTGCGCTGCAACTGTCAGTGAGTAGTGGGAAGTCCGGATCATTTTACTGACTCGGATCTTTGAGTCTCGTTCAGCAAAATGAACGAATCTTTTCTCTTTCCGTCTGTAGCTGTGTCTCATTTCGGAAGGCTGCATCCTCCGGAGGTCGCATTTGAAGGCTGCATGCGTCTGAAGGCTGTCTCATTTCAAAAAAGTTAGTAGGACACTCCGAATGCGACCTTCAAATGCGCCCTTCTTTTCAGGAATTCGGAGTGTGCATGAGGTGTATCCTTCGTTGCTTCAGATAACCCACAATTCTTTGCGTCGCCATTAACAACCGTCATGTTTTTTAAATATTATTTGAAAAAATGGCGCCGCCGGCAGATATACATGCAAGCGAAGATGTGCTGTTTAAACTTAAGTAGTTTAAAGCTTGTTTTTGTTTTTAAGCTGTATATACCTCAAATAGATAGTTGTGGTAAACAGGATTACAAGTGTTGTGATATTTTATTTTATTTTTTAAACGTTTAGAACAGTGCTTTGCTGTCAAGGCAAAACATTTCATAGTCATTTTCAAGTTATAAATAATTTTCATTCATATAACTGGTGTGAGAGCGCAACTCCACTGTGAACGTGTTGGCATAGCAACGTGATACTTCCTGCCTGTGTGTCCTACGGAGGACGTCTCGTTTAATTCTGATTAAGGACACTCCGTATACCGCATCCTTCACAGGATGTGTCCTCCAGAGGATGCAGCCTTCAAAATTAAATTAAATGAGACACAGCTTATGGGACTGACAGGAAGAACAAAAGACTCGGATCTCACCTGTCGATTCAGAATCAGAACCCATTTGTTGCGTAATGCGCATGCGCGGTCAACACAAAATGAACGAATCACTCTCTGAGACAACTCGGTAGTCCCGAGTCATATCAAAGATTTGTTCAAAAGATTCAAACATGGATATCCGGCAATTTTTTAAGCGCCGTCAAGACAGCAGCCCTCCTCCAAATGCCAGCAAACGGGCTTGGCTACAAGCCCAAAGTGAGTGAGCTCAGAAAACAGTACTAAACTTTATGTTTTGGGGGTTAATTTGGTTCACGGTTAGATTCATGCCACTGACTAAACAAGTCACCTCTTCCTTTTCCCAGTAAAATTCAGGATACATTATTATCAGATAAATAACTGGATGTAATTATATGCATTCTCTGGTATTTAAACCACTGAAAATTTGTGACAACAAGCTTTTGAAAACAAGCACTGAAAATTTGTGACCCCTTTGCTAGTCAGCTAGCTAGTTATTGTTATCGCTACAGCCGTGCAAGGGTACGGTAAATGTTTCTATGGTAATAACAGCGAGTTGGACTAATCAGAGGCGTCGCTGTTAAGCTTAGGACTATGGGTAGTGTAAAAAAAAGCTGTAATGATGCAGTGTATTTTGTGTTCAAATGGAAAATTTTTGGTTTTATTGTTTTTTAGTTTAGCAAAATCGTCTGTTAATGTCGGCAGCCATTACACTTGTGGAAATTACAGTGCAACTTATATTGTCTTTCTTCTGTTAATTACAGAAACTGAGTTTTCATTAAATTAAAATATGTGGAACCAAATTCATCCTTCTGTCGTTAATCTGCACCTGCCTCATTAGCAATTGGCAAAAACTGTAATCGACAACTATTTTGATAATCAATTAGTCGCCTTGAGTAATTTTTTAAGACAAAAGTAAAATTCTTTGATTCCAGCTTGTTTAATGAGAATATGTTCTAGTGTGTTCTCTCATATGTGACAGTAAACTGAGTTGTGGACAAAACAAGACATTTGAGGACGTCATCCTGGGCTTTTGGGAAACACTGATCCACATTTTTCAGACAGACCAAACAACTAATCGATTACTTGAGAAAATATTCAACAGATTAATCGACTATGAAAATAATCCCAAATCTAATCATTATGTACAAGTGCATTGCATTGGAACCCCTGGATATAAGCCTCCCCTCTCTATCTCTCTTAAATATTTTTGTTCTCTCTGAGAACAATAGCTATCATCAGGATACGCTATACACCGGTAGGCAGTGGCCCACCTTACCGTGACCACGATACGGTCACCCAAAATTTATAGTTTACCCACCTCTTTTTTTACCACTACACCTCTGATTAAGTACAAATACACCACCTTGTTTACTTAACAAGCCTTTTGCCGAACTCGCTCTACTCCCTTTTCCCATCACATATCAGATCGGAAAAGCATTTATTTTCAATAAAAATGAAGAAAATATAGAAAATATAAGTGGAAATAAAGCATCTAACATGTGTTTAATAATAAGTGTTTATCGATTAGGGGTAGGTAAACAGATATGCACTGAATTCGAGGCGATAAAAGTGAGTGGGTCCAATATCATTGGTCGTAAAAAGTGGGTGGGTCTTGTTCCGACGCCCATGCCCGGATCTGACACACGTCCTATTTTCTCACAACTCTTTGGATTCATTTACCACTTTTTAACTTAAGACTGTCCTTAGCTACCATAGAAATGGACATAGCGACCCCATATACTTCAACGGGAAAAAGTGAAGTCAATAAGAAGCACTCACTTCCTGATGGCTGAGCGTACTGCGCAGCCTCAGACTAAGCTTGACGACATAGATGTGACGTGAGCAACCTGTCTGACAGTGGCAAGTCTTCTAGTAGTTGTGCAAAGTGAAATCTGAATCACATTGTTGAAATATTTTGTCCCGTTGCTTTTGGCTCTCTATGGGCTTCTCCACATGCTTCTCCCTTCATTTTATCAGACTTTATGCCTCCACGTCCCCCCGATTGCCTCATAGACAGTAAAAGCTTCTCATCCTGTCTATACAGTAATTTCTCTACTGAGCGACAGAGTCGCGTGGTTATGACGTTAACCTATTTTTTTACAAAAACGGCTTCTATGGGACGATAGTGTCAGATACAAGGTAATGGAGCCTATAATACATTGTCGTGTTTCTTTAGAAATAAACAATGGTCAAATGGAGTCTTTAAACGCCTCAGATGTAAAGTAATTCGCTGTCAAAGTGAAGCCAAAATGAATGGGACTCAATGGAATGCTAACAGCAGGTGATGGCTTGGTTAGCAATGGCTGCTCCAGTGGAAGGTACGCTTTTCGGGTGCTGGATTACCCCCTTGGTCCTTACGAGGATACTTGTAGGATGCCATTTTGGCATAATTTTGTGTGTTTTGTCTGCTGTCTTCGCGTCAGTACAGATTTTAGTTCTTTTGTTGCATCTTATTGTGCTTGATTGTTTTAAAAGCACTTGAATGAATGATAGCATGATCATATACTATAGAAGCTTGTTTCCGCCACAGAATAAAAAAAAAAAGGTAATTGTGACTTTTCAGAATTGCGTGATATAAAGTCACAATTGCGAGTTATAAAGTCAGAATTGCGAGACTTTATATTTATAATTCTGAATTTATAATTCTGAAAAAAGTCCAAATAAAAAGAATTTGCATGTTTTCTGAGACAGAAAAAAATGTGAGATGTAAACTTACAATTGTGAGATAAAAAGTCGCAATTATCTTTTAAAATGTTTCATTCTGTGGCGGAAACAAACTTCCATAATATACTATAGTGCAGCCAAAAGAAGTCAGAAAAAAAAAAGATGCTGCGAACACATTTAACTGAAAAAATTAAACGCATGTGTTAACCCGTTAATGTTGACAGCATTAATTTTTTTCCATACTATGGAAATCAATAGGGCCCATCAACAGTTTGGTTACCAACATTCTTCAACCTCGGGGTGAGTAAATGATAACAGAATTTTTATTTTTGGGTGAACTATCCCTTTAAGAGCACTTTGCCTTTAAGAGTGCAAGAGAAAACAGTAAACAACAATTTACTTTTTCTTTTTTTTTTTTTTTACAAAAAGCTAGTATAGCAAATATAGTCGAAGAGTCATATTGCACTATTTGTATTATTTTATGGTCATCATTCACTTTCATTGTACAGAAAAAAGGGCAGCATGAACATCCTGCCTAACGTCTCCTTTTGTGGTCTGTATTCAGTATTCCTTTACAGCACTGACAATGTTAACACATTCATATGAGGAGGATATGGGATGCATGAATGTAATTATATGCTATCTGAAAGCCTTGGCGAGCGTTTGGGCATCGGTGTGCCAGGCACTGTACCAGAGAGCAAATGCTGGGCTTGTTGGCATCAAATTACATGTGATTCTGTGTCAAAAGAACAACATGGGCTTTCATTTTCCTAATGGAGTGAGGTGCACCTCACATTTTAAAAATGCAAAAATCATAATGCATAATAAATGAAAGTGTTTCATCTTTATAGTTAGCTAATTAGGATGCATTACTCAAAGTAATGGAACCACAAATGGAATAATATCTGCTGTTGAAAAATGTATGCAAGAGAAGGTGTGGTTTGATGATAATCCATGTTAGAGTACAACAAACCTTGAAACATCAAGGAAGTGAAGTCTCAGAAAAATCATCATGACCCTTTTATATCCTCAGACTTGTGTCATTGCAGACAAAGGAGCTGCATCACAGGGTGGATCTTTTGAATAACACTGTTCACAAATCAATTTCAATTTCATCCCCAGCTTGACGAGGTGAGATGCATATCGATCATGTTAGACAAACATGTTTCTTTCAGCGCCAGAGACACACACACACACACAGTTACACACTGCACCATTAAGATACAAATGTCTGTTCTGCAGAGAACTGAGAAAATTATGCTGATATAAATATAATCCTTGCCTCCAAGTGACTGGAGGCTCAGCACGCAAGTGTTTGCATGCAGTGCCATCTAATGTTTGTTGCTCAGAATGCAGTTTACAGATTAAGATATATTGGGGACTTTCATGCCAGTCTGTCTGTCGTAACAGAAACAATTCATGGAAAAAAATTAATAAGGACACACAGGGATCCACACCTTTACTTCTGGAGCCCAAATATCTGTGGGGCAGGACATGGCCCAGTGAGCATTAAAGAAATAAACAAAATGAGCATGCATGACAATTTTCCATCATCTGTGATTGTTAAAAACTGAATATTAATCATTATTGGAAACACTGAAAGTATTATACCTCACCTTGAGACTAAGGGTCTCTGTGTAAGCCAGGATAATGCCACCAAAGCTCAAGAGTTAGAAACGGTCAAATGTTTTAAAGGTATTTGATAAACAAATCAACTACTTTACACCAATGAGCTCTACCATAGATATACATAATAAAGACTAGATGTCTCGTCCGTGCTGCTGGCCAATTGAGGTCGACGTATGCACCTGGCGGCCATCTTGTCACAGGCAGCTCGCTCACTCGTAACATTGTTTTCATGGGTGCTTGCACTTTTTAAGTAACCATAACTTGCTCAATTTTCTACCGATTTTCAAACAGTTTGGTTTGTTATAAACGTCAGAGATGTAGTTATGACACTGCATACTTATGAAAAATTATTCATAATTTGTTCAAGCATCCATAATTATAGCCACTTTAATAACGTTTGTAAGAAACCAAACCATTTGTAAATCCGTCAAGATTTCAGTGAGATATTTGTGTTCATGCAGATCACTCGCCTTACATCAGGTACCACAGAGCCCTGCCTGTGACAAGATGGCCGCCGGTGATGACGTTAGAAACTCCGCCGTAAGACATCTAGCCTTTATTATGTATATCTATGGGCTCTACAGTCTGTTTACAGTGGGAAGAGCAGCCATGGAGACAACAGCATGCCTGGACACTTGTTCTAGAGGCACTCCTGCCCGTAGAAATGAAGGGTCCGACCACAGGCTGAATGTTTGGCGGCAACACAGCGTCAATTGGACACGGAGGGATCTGCTGTGCCACACGCATCTCGGGACTCGATCGTGTAGCCAGCATTGAAGCGGTCTCATATGAAGCAATCTGAGTGGTGTTACCGCGGCTGCAGATGCCATATGCCCCAGGAGCCTCTGAAAGTGTTTCAGTGGTACCGCTGTCCTGCATCTGAATGAATTCAAGCAGTTCAACACCGACTGGACGCGCTCCTCGGTGAGGCGCGCTGTCTGGGCGACCGAGTCCAGCTCCATCCCGAGAAAAGAGATCCTCTGCGTGGGGCAGAGTTTGCTCTTCTCCCAGTTGACCCGAAGTCCCAACTGGCTGAGGTGTCTGAGCACCATGTCCCTGTGTTTGCACAACTGCCCTCGCAACTGGGCAAGGATCAGCCAGTTGTCGAGGTAGTTGAGGATGCGAACGCCATGCTCTCTCATGGGAGCAAAGGTCGCCTCCGCAACCTTCGTGAAGGGCGATAGGGGCGACAGGGCTAGCCCGAAGGGCTAACAGACTTTGTACTGATATGCTCGTCCGTCGAAGGCAAAGCGAAGAAACGGTCTGTGTCGAGGGAGAATCGAGACATGAAAGTACGCGTCCTTCAGGTCGATCGCTGCAAACCAATTTTGGGGACGGATGCACCTGAAGATGCGTTTCTGCGTGAGCATCTTGAACGGCAGCCTGTGAAGGGACCGGTTCAAGAACCGCAGATCCAAGATCGGCCGTAACCTGCCGCCTTTCTTGGGTACAATGAAGTACGGGCTGTAAAAGCTGGTCTTCATATCGGCTAGAGGGACCGGCTCTATCGCGTCCTTCGCCTGCCGTGCATCCCATCTCAGTTTTTTGGCCTCTGAGGTGCATCCCCACAGTCGGCACCCCCTGCTGGTGAACAGAGAGGCGTCTGAGAGTGACATGGCATGGGAGCGTCGAACACTGACAGGCACGCTCTCTTGGCACCCAGAGATATTGGAAACTGCTCTTTTATTGAGAATTTGGGTGCCACTAGCACTGGGGCCAGTGGCGGAACAGAAAAAACAGAAACAAGGATTCTCCCCAGCCCTTTTCCTGGGGGAAGGAGTGGTGCTGCAGCCATCTCCTGAAGAGCAGTTTCCTCCATCTCTGGGTGGCCCGTCTCAGGGTCGCTTACGACGGTGCTTGCCACCTGGCTTGGCAGGGGCCTGAGCGGGCTGGACAGCCTTCCCGCGGCCGGCTCCATGCCCACGGCTAGGTGTAGGCTGCTGCTGGGCTGGGGCAGAAGCAGGGGCGGCGGCAGGTGGCCGTCCTCGGCGACGGGCAGGCGGAGGTGCTGCGGCCGGCGGCGGAGTGGGAGCAGCAGCTGGCCGCCGGGGCAGGATGTGCTTGATGGCCTCCGTCTGCTTCTGGGTGGCCGAGAACTGTTGGGCGAAGCTCTCGACCGCGTCGCAGAACAACCCGGCCAACGAGATGGGGGAGTCCAGGAACCAGTACTTGTCAGTCTCCCTCATGTCGGCCAGGTTGAGCAAGAGATGTCGCTCATGGACCATTAAGGTGGACATTGCCTGACCGAGGGAACGGGCGGTGACTTTCGTTGCCCGGAGAGCGAGGTCCGTCGCTGTCCGGAGCTCCCGGAGGAGCTCTGGGTCAGGCCTGCCCTCGTGCATGCCCATGAGCCCCTGGGCCTGGTGCACCTGGAGCAAACTCATGGCGTGCAAAGCGGACGTGGCCTGTCCACAGGACCTGTAAGCCTTCGCAACTAGGTTGGAAGAGAACTTACAGGCCCGACGGGAGACGTGGGTCACCGCGCCAGTTGGAGGCGGTCTCTAGACACAGCTGCATCGCGACGGCCTGCTCAACTGGTGGGATTCCCACGTAACCCTTGGCCTTTCCACCGTCAAGGGTAGTGAGGAGGGAGGAGCTGCTAGGTCTGTTTCTGGCACTGAAAGGCACCGTCCACGACCTAGTCAGCTCCTCATGCACCTCCAGGAAGAATGGTACCGGAGCGGGACACTGAGAACCAGCACGACCCACCCCGAGAAACCAATCATCCAACCTGGAAGGTTCGGGACGTGGTGGAGGGTTCCACTCAAGCCCGACCTTCCCGGCAGCCCGGGAAAGCATAGCCGTCAACTCGGGGTCCGACTCGACCATTGCCACTCTCCCAGAGGGAGGCAGTACAGCCGAATCTTCATCCTCCGAGGACTGGAACTCCCCCTCCAATGCAGTGATCGACATCTGCTCATCCGCGGGTGCCCCGAAAGTCACTGCTGGACCCCGTGGGCGGGACCAGCAGCTTCTTCCGGAAGCACCACCGGCTGAGGAGCTTGTGAGGGATCAAGGGCCCGCCCTGAACGGGTTTGCCCTGAATGTAATCCTCAGATCACCCCGGGCATCCATCGAAGTAGCTGGGCAGGGATAGCACTAGATCAAGGTATGCGGAGGGGGACTCCACCTTCCCGAAGGTAGGAGAGTTTCGATCTAAGCTCCGAGATAGTCATGTTCCCGCAGTGGGAACACGAACTATCCACAAACACTGCCTAAGTGTGCTGAACGCCCAAACACGTGAGACAGCGTTTGTGATCGTCAACGGGTGAGAGGGAACGACCGCATGCAGAAACGCACGGGTGGAATGACATCTTGAAAAAGACGTAGTGACGCAACACCCGTGTTGCTCTTTTTGTGAGGAAACGCTCTTGAAGATGTGCTGAAGCACCCAGGGAAGACCGCGACAGAATACAAGAGATGGTGCAGCCTGTATCTGTACTCACTGTACGCCCTCACCGAACCAACAGAAATTTGTGGTTGCTGTGAGAACAGCAGTTTTTGTGCAGCTGAGCACGCGGTCACACTGATCTGTGCCTTAACGCCAACACCAGCGATTCCTCTCTCTTTCGTCCTCTGGTCTGTAGTAGACTCTCTCTTTGCTGATACAGCAGTCGAAACTCCGTGCTAACGCCTGTTCCACTCCGAAGTGAATGACAATAGTGCGCTGCTCTCACTTCCTGTTTATACCCACGGTGCGGGGCGGAGCGCAAGATGCAAATTTCGCACGCCAATGGCCCATTGGCCCGTTCTCTATATCTCAAAGCAGATAGGGGCTCCCTGAAGTGATCCCCGTTCATCGGTTACGTCCGACGTACGTCGAACGTGACCGACTGAAAGGGAACTTAGTGTATTTTACAAAAAATTCGCCAAAATTCAAAAATCTTTGAAAGATATCACTGAAGATGTAGGATTAACCATAGCAAAGTAAATTTCTTACTTAAGTTTATTTTTCATCTCAGTTTTTTGTGTTTATTTAAAATAAGACAAATCTGATATTATTTTAATCGTATATCTGTTATTTAACATTTTATATAGGTCTTTAATGCTGATCTAACCAGCAGAAGACACAAGCCGGGTTTGCAGGTGCAAGTTGTGCAGGTGGGGCATGTTTTAACACTGCGTTACAATGAGCCCCTATTAGAACTATGATATTACTTTTATGAATTATTTTGAGAAACCATGAGAAAAGGGTGAATAATGACTGAGAGTCAATGTTCAGAAATTATTCATTATTATTAGGCTATGTTTCTAACTATGTTGTATAGCTGTATTTATCAATGTTTTTGTTGTCAAACCACTGATCTATATAAATGACTGGATAGCTCATCGCGTTCAAAACTGCCATCAGGCTGTGAAGCCACCGAAAGTGTTTGAGCAGCCATCTTACTATTCCCTACCAGCAGAGGGCATCATTGACGTACTGCCAAAACATTGACCTAAAATCACACGATTTGCAGCGTCTCAGTCTCACAGGATCAGCTTTACGATATATGTATGTCAATTAATAGTAACTTCAGATGTTATCTGTAATGTTTATGGTCTTTTCGGAGAGGATGAGTCGTAATAAAATCTTTAATGTGGGTGTGTCTGCACACTGCAGACACAGCTAACATAACTGAACTAACACAAACATTTTTCTTCATGTATGCAATTATGGAGGACATATTCATTATTAACGTATATCTGTGTTTAGCTGCAGAAATTGAATAGCTTATACAATATTAATACAAGCCTCTATATTGCACTACAGGTGCTGGTCATATAATTAGAATATCCTCAAAAAGTTGATTTATTTCACTAATTCCATTCAAAAAGTGAAACTTGTATATTATATTCATTCATTACACATAAGTGTTACATAAATGTTTATTTATTTTAATTTTGATGATTATAACAGACAATTAAGGAAAATCCTAAATTCGGCATCACATAAAATTAGAATATTAGTTAAGACCAAAACAAAGAAAGGATTTTTAGAAATCTTGGCCAAATGAAAAGTATGAACATGAAAAGTATGAGCATGTACAGCACTCAATACTTAGTTGGGTCTCTTTTGCCTGAATTACTGCAGCAATGCTGCGTGGCATTGAGTCGATCAATCTGTGGCACTGCTCAGGTGTTATGAGAGCCCAGGTTGCTCTGATAGTGGCCTTCAGCTGTTCTGCATTGTTGGGTCTGGCATATCGCATCTTCCTCTTCACAATACCCCATAGATTTTCTATGGAGTTAAGGTCAAGCGAGTTTGCTGGCCAATTAAGAACAGGGATACCATGGTCCTTAAACCAGGTACTGGTTGCTTTGGCACTGTGTGCAGGTGCCAAGTCCTGTTGGAAAATGAAATCTGCACAACATAAATACATAAATGCATAAACGCAACAGTACAAGGCGATTTCAGGTTACAAGGCATACATCTTTATTCCGATTTCAAAATGCGCGCCTTGATAGTTGTAATACATACGCTGAAGTGTCTCGTCCGCCCGCCGAGCTGATGTTCACTAAGTTACTGTAATGAATATGAACGTAACTTTTTAATCAGCTGGGGAAATTCCTGACTATAAACAGGACATTTGTTTTGTAATAATGTACAGGGAGACTTCAGATATAAAAACGGTGTCTCCTTAGGCAATGTTTTCTCAGTAATATCATATAATGTCCTATTCATTTAATAGAACGCGTGAGCTGACTAGGGAATACCAACATGGCGGCGCGGCCGCTTCATTTTTTAGGACGTCATGAGCAATCCAGTCATTTATATAGATCAGTGTGTCAAACTCAAAATGATTAATGATAAATAAAAAATATTTTATTTTAAAAAGTTAATAATTGTATTTTATTGACAAAATATTTTAGTTTGTCATGGATATTTTTTTGATTCGATCAGATAACATTTTAAGCTGTCATTTGGTCATGTGCCCCTCAAATGTTAAAATGTACCCCACATATGGGGCACATTTCACTTCCACTCTTTCGGGGTAAATCAAGAAAAAAAATATACACTGTATTATGAAACAAAACCACATAATTGTACTAGACGTGTGAAATTAATGTGGGAAGTGGACACAATCCAAGTGGATTTACACAAATTGAGACGGTCAAAAAATATATTTTAACAATTATAAAGCATATTGTACACAATATAATTTAAAGAAAGATAATTTTTGCATTCGTGCATAATGTCTTTACTGTCAAGCAACTGTGTGATTCATAAACAGCACCTTATGCATAAGCATGACTGCATTTATCCAAAGAACCACAAGGTGGAACACTTGCCTACTCCTGCTGAAAAGTTCAAGTTTGCTAGTCGTGCTTATTTTAACGGTTGCATTTTGAAAATAATTTATTTATCCTTTTAATTAGATTCGTGTTTTTTTAATTCTATTTTTAGTACCTGACAGTTTTATTTCTAAGCCTGAATTGAGAATAAAAAACAACTAGAGAAGAATTAATAAGATATATAGCCTATCCTCCTGATAAATTTGTCAAAGAGTTATCTTCAGTAATATTTGAAAGAAACAGGACTAACATGTTTCGGGGATTTTCAGGAAGCATGAAGTTTATGCGTGCCACAAATTCCAAACATTATCTCATTAAACTTTTTTTTCCTGTTCCTGGAGCGATGTAAAACGCATTAACTTCAGTGTTTCCGCAAACATAGAAAATATTTTAAAATCACATTACAAGCGTATTTCATGATTTTGATAATGATATTGGAATTAGTAGAGATGGATGGCAGAGTAATAACCAAGTTCATACAAAATTAATTAATTTCACAAAATAAATTTGTCATAAAAATGGCAAGTAATGTTAAATTAATAGAAGCAACTATATATGAGATACAGTTTTAACATACCGCGGTAACTTGAAATGATCAAACCAGTTTTTCCTTTTCCTTTCATGCAACATGACATAATTCCCATACCATGCATCTGCTATTTAGAAAGAAATACTGTACTGGTTACTGATGGACTGCATAATTTTCCGATTTTATAATATTCTGTGTAACACAAAATGAAACTAAATTCGTTCCTGGTCATTATAATTTTATTTTACTTTTATTGTAAGTTTCTTTTAATTTTTTTTATTGTAAGTGCGTTGTTTATTTGTTTGGTTTACCAGATCCACAGGCAAAATGTCTGAATGATAACCTGAAGGTTAGTACACTAAATCAGGCCCGGACTGGCCATCGGGAGCACCGGGAGAATCCCGGTGGCCTGCTGCCAGCCAGCGTTTTTTTAATGATTATAATTATTTTATATTATGGCCTTTAATAAAGTGATAATTTTCGAATTCGGAATTCAATACAATTATTATTAATAATAAAAATAAATCATGAATCTGTTAGGCCTAGTCTTGACCAGACTGGCAAGGCTACGATCGACTTTGCCTCAGCCAAACGCGAGCAGCGCCCGACGATGGATAGAAAGCAGGTCGAGCAGAGAGGGAAACGGCAAAGAAAAAGAAAGCTCTCCAAGAAGCAGCAGCGAAACGTTGCAAAATTACTGACCTGTTCAGGGCTTCAAGTGCAGGTCAGTTTCATCTGTAAATACTGTACTTTTTTTCTTTGTTAAATTAGTATTGAACTGCTAGCACATGTTAGCGGTAGCGCCCCTGTTACTTACTATCACTTAAAATACTGTAGGCCTATGCTAAAGGAGATTAATATTATTTAGTGTAAAGTTACATTAGTAATTTAGCATACAAATATTCACAATTATATGGTAGGTACTGGGAGCAGGGAGACAGAAGTGATAGTGCAGACATCCACAAAAAATAATGCAATAATATTTCAGTCAGCTTCACTTAAAGGGTTAACATTAGTTCACCCAAAAATGAAAATTATGTCATTAATTACTCACCCTCATGTCGTTCGACACCCGTACGACATTCGTTCATCTTCGGAACACAAATGAAGATATTTTTGTTGAAAGCTGATGCTGAGAAAGGCTTCAGACAGGCCTCTATAGGGATTCTGTTCATTTACACTCACAAGACCCATAAAAAGGCACTAAAAACGTCGTCACAAAGTCCATCTCACTACAGTGGCTCTACAATCATTTTATGAAGCGATGACAATAGTTTTTGAGCGAAAAAAAAAAATCAAAATAACGACTTTATTCTACAAGTTCTTGTCTTCCTTGTCTGTCTGTGCCGTGAACTCACGAAGCAGCACGACGCATGCGCGAGAATATGACGTAGCGCCGACGTTCGGGAATCCATGAAATACACACTTTAGTCCCATTTTGAGCTCTACGCCGAGACCTAAAGCACGATCAATGTAGAATTCAACAGCTTCGATACGGCACGTCTTTCTCTGCTCGTTGTAAACAAATCTCCTCGCTTCTGGGGCACGTGTCCGAACGCCGGGTCTGCGTGATATTCTCGCGCATGCGTCGTGGTGCTTCGTGAGTTCACGGCAGAGACAGATAAGGAAGACAAGAACTTGTGGAATAAAGTTGTTATTTTGATTTTTTTTTTCACTCAAAAACTATTGTCATCGCTTCATAAAATGATTGTAGAGCCACTGTAGTGAGATGGACTTTGTGACGACGTTTTTAGTGCCTTTTTATGGGTCTTGTGAGTGTAAATGAACAGAATCCCTATGGAGGCCTTTCTGAAGCCATTCTGAGCATCAGCTTTCAACAAAAATATCTTCATTTGTGTTCCGAAGATGAACGAATGTCTTACGGGTGTCGAACGACATGAGGGTGAGTAATTAATGACATAATTTTCATTTTTGGGTGAACTAACCCTTTAAGTCAAAGACACCATAGACAAACATTTAGTAAACTTTTTATTGCATATTTTGCAAAGATTTACATTTGGCGGAATGGCTCTGTTCTAAATTCCCCATCCTTTTCATGAGCTCCATGAAAAGCCAAGACAGGGAACAGCAGCAGATTCTGGGGACAACCTCCCATTTAAACTGGGAGGGCAGAGCAAATCCCCCATTTAGAACGGAGTATGCATCAATGACAACAGAATGACATTGATTAAGTTAAGCAGTTTAAGGAGGAGCTGGGGAGGAGGTGGGTTGCAAAGCAGCGTGCAGCAGAAGCGTCCAAGCAGGCAGACTGAAGTGAAGCTATGCTTAAGTAAGGCGCCCTGTTTGAGAGAAGCCATTTGAGTGCATAGGATCAGCTGAATCGGATCAGCTGAAAGTGGCGGAGTTAGAATTTCCCAATCAGCTGATAGCGGAGCTTGACTACGTGGCCTGCCAGAACTAACGCCGTATGCTTGATTTTATTAGGATTTTTCTAAATAGATACAGTCAAATGAAGTTTATTATTGAATACATGGTAACACTTTACAATAAGGTTGTATTAGTTAACATTAGTTAATGCATTAGTCAACATGAACTAACCATGAACAACACCTCCGTTCTGCATTAGTTAATCTTTTTTAACGTTAGTTAATAAAAATCCAGCTGTTCATGGTTTGTTCATGTTAGTTCACAGTGCATTAACTAATGTTAGCAACATTTTATATGCATTAGTAAATGTTGAAATGAACATTAACAAAGATAAATAAATGCTTTATAAGTGCAGTTCATTATTAGTTCAAGTTAATGAATGTAGTTAACTAATGAACCTTAGATTATAAAGTGTTACCGAATACATTTTGTGACATTTAGACTATTTCGAAAATGATGGGTGCGTCTCAGTCAGCCCCCTAGTTCAGTAGTCAGGACACTGGACAGGGAATCAGTCCGTGGGCTGACTACTGAACTAGGGAGCTGATTGAGACGCACCCTATGTCTGCCCATTTGTGGTGTTTAAAACTTTTTCCCCCTTTTTTTAATCAAATGAAGGTGAAGATAATCATCCTATCACTCGCTGTGGTGCAGTGATCACACATCAGATTCAGCCAGGCGGCTTATAAGGTGGTTGATATTCAGTTCTGATTGTAACATGAGGCCAGAAAAAGTGACAGGTGAAGAAGAGACAGGTACAAGAAAAATACACACGTTATACATGCATACATATATTATGCATTATTATTATTATTATTATTATTATATTAATGTTTTAGTTTAAATTTCCAATAACACTAGTACTCCTCTTTACTTAGTGTATGGGGCTGATGATCCTGGTGGAAGGGAGAGACAGAAATATTAGGGAAAATTAAGAAAAGGAAAAGGGAAGTGAGGGTACCGTTCAAGATAAAGCCTTTAATTATTTAGGGAAAAAATATGGTTGTCCGTGTTTCTAAATTCTAAATTTGGCCTGGATGGGTGTAGGATTTCCCGGCCTGAATTTGTGTCCCAATCCGGCCCTGCACTAAATCCTATAAGGCCTTGAGGAAGACACTTAAAGGGTTAGTTGACAATTATGAAAATTAGCCCATGATTTACTCACCCTCAAGCCATCCTAGGTGTATATGACATTCTTCTTTCAGACGAACACAATCAGAGTTATTTAAAAAATGTCCTGGCTCTTCCAAGCTATATAATGGCAGTCCATAAAAGTGCATCTATATCCATATTCAGAGGGCCTTTGTTAACCCCCAGAGCCATGTAGAGCAGTTATGATGGATATAGATGCACTTTTGGGCTTCAAAAACAGAGCAACGGTCATTGCCATTATAAAGCTTGGAAGAGCCAGGACATTTTTAATATAACTCTGATTGTGTTTGTCTGAAAGAAGAATGTCATATACACCTAGGATGGCTTGAGGGTGAGTAAATCATGTGCTAATTTTCATTTTTGGGTGAAGTAACCCTTTAATCCCAGATTTCGCTCTAAACAGAAATGTGTGCAACAGCAGTATGTTGACTGAGCACATTCTGTTGGTGCTTTAATGACAGCAAAATGACAGTAAGAAATGCCCTTCAGACTTGACTTTGAAGCTAAATGACTTTGCTTGATTATGTTATGCATGTTGATTATTGTTTTGTATTCTTGCAATTGTGACAGACCATCAAAGCTTCCACTGAACCCAATAATGAATGGATAGAAACCTGACAATTCTTTTACTGTTTAGAGTGTGGAATGCAGGATGATGTACAGCACTTTTCTGTTTTGGTTCCAGAAATAACCTGACTTTTGGACAAAACTGTTGCAACATGGAGCAAAACAATGCAGTTGTTGTTTTTCATATTTTCTAAATGGCATGGGCTGCGTTTCTCAAAAGCATCATAATTTTCTATGATTTACTTAGGCTTACAATGATTTTGTGAAACAACCATGGCTGGTCTAGAATATTAGTTATCCACAGTAAATGACACATGCATTTTTAATGTTTGAAACACGAGATGTGGCCTAAATCAATAGGTACACTTATTATTGGCTCATGAATGAAAACACAAAGATTTTGAACTGATATCTAAATCTCCAAAAACAACCAGAAATCAGCTTGCTTATTGTTGTTATAACATTTTATTTAGACTATTCCATCCCGTATGAGTAAAGAGGCTAGTTGCATTTATTAAAATTAAATCAGTTCAACAATGTCTGCAAATTAGTATTTTTAACATAAGGAGATTTAATAACCCATTAAAGTCAGTATGTTCACCAAAAAGAGATTACAAAACATTAATCAAAAAGAGATTGCAGGAGAGGATCCCAAAAAATGATTCTTAGTGGAAATATTCTAAAAGGATATGAGGACACTCATCAGAGAAATGAGTAAAATCATCAGAGAAGCGCACAGACTTGGAGCCCTGGACACCTGGTCTGGGAGATGTTCACCTATGAAGAGTCAATGTAAAGTAATGTGTGATTTGGGATCAATTGCAACCATGAACTATATCAGATATGCATGAACAATTGAAATTAGTCTTTTTTGAATTCCATAAATCACCTCTGTTATTTTCAGACCACATCAATGGACCTATGGATATGAACGTACTGTCATTGATATCCACAGATCTGCCCCCTCTCCCACCTTGTTCAGAGTCACAGTACTAAAAGTAACAAAGACAGAACATTCAGGCTGTATGTCAATTTATGTCATCTAATAATTCTTCTTCCTCATCTTCGTATTCACAAAACAAAACAACAATCCATTGTGTATGTGAACTTTTGTTAATTAGTTGTAAAGGCCCACTGAAGTGTCTTGAAAAGCGCAGCATTATTCAGTGTGTTGAAGTAATTTCCACTGAAACAGGAAGACAGGACAGGACATATCTGCCCGATCTTACAGCAACTTGTACATATTTTACGAGGTGGCTAATTCGTACTAATTTGTACGACCTCACTCGTACGAATTCGTATGATTTTTGCTAAAGCGTACGTATTTGATGAGTTTCCAAATTCGTATGAATTTGTACAAATTACCTCCTTCTAACCCCGCCCCTAAACCTACCCGTCACTGGGGTTTAGACAAAACGTACAAATTCGTATGAGTGAGTTCGTACAAATTCGTATGAATTAGCCACCTCGTAAAACACTTACGAATTAGTCGTGAGATAGTGTTGGACATATCGAACAGCCTTTTTTAAACCTTTTTTTTAAGGTCCCATGGCATGCATGAAATTTTCATTTTATGAGGTTTTTTAACATTAATATGAGTTCCCCTAGCCTGTATATGGTCCCCAAGTGGCTAGAAATTTTGATAGGTGTAAACCAAGTTCTGGGTGTCCTGCTCTGCCTTTGAGAAAATAAAAGCTCAGAAGAGCTCAGAATTTGGAATCTTCCCTGTATTTCGTCATACGGGGAACAGTTACCTCCCCTTCCTCTGCTTTGCCAGCCCAGAGAATTTGGACAAAATGGATTCAGTTTACTTTAGTCGTAATGTCAGCACAGGCTTTACAAACAGATGTTACCATATGGATTTGACAGCACCGCCACAAACAGTGAGCGCTCTCAACAACTCAGTACAATATAACTTTCTCAGCAATCTTTCTCCAGCTCTCCGTCTCTGTGGTCCACGAGTGCCCAGTCCGTCTCTCTCTGGCAGCACTTGCAAACCTCGCTAAACCACGCCCCCTCCGCCACATAATCTAATACTCATTTCAAATGCAAAGATGTCAGCCAATCACAACAGTGGGCGTTTACACTGATGTCTCACAGCAGACACGCCCCTTCAAACAGAGCATTCAACTTAAAAAAAGTGAGAAAACCCATTGCCTTAAAATTATTAAATAAACTTACCTGTGTAATTGAAAAAAATAAGTTATGTGGAATTGTCAAATTCACATAACATACATTTTTTTTTTTCAATTATGCACAAAGTTTATTTAAGACAATTCCACATTACTTTTTTTTTAATTAGTTTATTTACTTAATAATTTTAAATCAATAGGTTTCCTCCTTTTTTTAAGTTAAGTCAACTGATCACAGAAAATAGTAAATATGTGAACAAGTGACCGATTTTAGTCGCAGCTTCAGCGCCTGTTTATAATGAATTATAATGTTTAATAGAGCATTTGATTGGACAGAAAATCTGATGAGAAGCTGAAGCGCAAAGTGATCAAAATCATCAAGTTTTGAATGCCAATTCTGTTATTGTTTTGGAGCACACTAGATTATAGATAAGAGTGAGGCTAACATATTTAGCCTGACGTCGTCATACTCAATTCTAGTCAGAATATGAGTCTGATACTGCTCCGTTGGGCTGTGATTATGGGGCGTGTTTCAACCAAACCAGGAAAGACCTCAATTGGATAGACCTACAACCAATCAGAGCAACAGAGCGACGCATAACGTTAGTTGTCAAATGTCAACAGAACTCAACTGCACTGTGTTTGCAAGTCTGCGGGTTGTTTTCCATGTCCGCGGGTTGAAGCGACCCCAATTATGTTATATACAGACCCAGGAATGCGAATTTTAGCAGGCAGCTAAATCCAGGCTATAACATATTCATACTAAAACTCAGTTTTGATTTCATGGGGACTTTAAGGGACTGTACTGGTTGTGTTGTTTTGATTTGTGATCACCAGGGGGCATCGGTAAGAACGCACAAAGCCAGAGTTCGGTGCTCAACTGATGCTTCACAGCATGTGTTTCTCTTGAACACACACACACACACACACATACAATAAAGGCAACTCTATAGCGAGCAGCTTACAGAGCTGCATAGAACTAAAATGTCGGCCTTCTTCTGGGCGGGCCAAAACTAAACTGTCAATCAACATCAAAACAGAAAATACTGTGCCTTTTCAACTCCATTTATGAAACATTATGGTGTTGCAGGATTTGTAAACTCACCACTGGGCAGTGATTGTTTGTCTGAAGGCAAAGGTGAATGGCGCAGTGCAGGTAAACCTTTGTGGAGTTTGCAGTGAACATAAACATGCTGAAGGAGAAACGGCTGGATGTGGAAACACCACTCTGCAGAAGCTCCACATTGTCAGTTGGACTGGGACACCTGGACATATTGAGAATTATAATGATCACCAAATTTAAAAAAGAAAAAAAAGTTAATTGATGGGTGCCTTGATACTATGGATGCACCTAGGTATCGGCCGATAAAAGCAATTATCTTCACTATTTTAAAATAGTCGATGATCAGGGCTGATTGTTTCAATCAAAATAATCAGAAAAACGTGTCAGACTGCAACATATGGATAACGTTTATGATGATTGGATGCGCTTGTTGGAGCTTCAAACACTCAGACTCTATTCAATTCCATTACAAAGCTGGGAAGAGCCAGGATTTTTTAATATAACTATGATTGTCTTTGGCTGAAAGAAGAAAGTTATATATATATACCTTGGATGGCTTGAGGGTGAGTGAATTATGGGATCATTTTCTTTTTTTGGGTCAAGCTGAAGGAGGTCTAGCCTACAAGCCTCTGATGGACTGGACTGAAAGGACATAGCCTCCCTAGGATGCAGCTTTCCATTTGAGAAGCACCCATTATTAGCAGCACACGTTTTTTATTTGAGTTTAATTATAATATCTGAAAATATATAGAAGTTATATATAATAGTTTGGGTTTTAACCTCTAAAAGAGTTAAGAAAATCAAAATATTGGTATAGATATGGGCAGATATCATTCTGAATAATCAGTTTTGGCGGAGAACAATTTAGTATCTGTGCTCTATCTGTACTTGGTAAATTTGTGCAATTTTTTTTTTTTTTAATCTAAAGCAAATTCAAAATGATCAAAATATGAACCAAATATAAGTCATTGTATTCATTCATAAAGAGTTGCATCTCATTCATCAGGTTTGTGCCTGATGAAGACCTGGCATTAAAGTTTATTAATAAACTTTGTAGAGCTGTAATTTTAGTGTGCAGATATATCTCCCTTTTGTCAAATGAATTAATGTCCAATAAATAAACTATTTCAAAATATATCACAAATGCACCATTTGCATACTTGAAGTTTAAGATGTATTTATTTAAAAAAAATAATAACACATGGCTTACATGTCATTGATGAGGTCCCAGCGGAGAGAGCAATGAGGATCATTCACAGGTGTGGCCCAACATGTGTCAATCACTGAGGCAAACTGAGTGCTGTCAACTCCATCAACACAAACTTCCACAAAAATACGCTTGTTCAGCTCCACGTTCACACTACCAGTGAAGGGGAGGGAGAATGCAGCATCCTGATAGGGAATCATCCTGACCTGAAATAGCCCTTTACCAGCAGGAAGGAGCGTGTGCACAATGCTGTTGAAATAAACAACACATTTTAAAGCAATTTAGAGACTCTTAGTGTTATGCATGTATTTAGATTGAATTCAATCTTAATAAGTGAGTCCCACCTCTCCAGAGGGTTGATGTCCATGGAGAATGATTGGGTTTGTGAGTACACACATCTGAAATGGATCCTTAGATTTTGTCCCCTGCTGATGATACCCTCAGATCCAGAATCCCCCAGAATAAAGTTATCATAGATGAAGTGGGTGCCATTGGCCTGTTGGGATATATTGTTTGAATATTTGTACTTTAAATAATTGCTAAGAATTATATTTGTATTAAAAATAAGATTTGTTGTATTTAATTCCATTTGAGCACGAATGCAGTGATTCCTACCATAAGACTTGTACCACAGATGTGGTCATTGTTGTCAAAATAGAACTCCACTCTGCCATTTCGGACTGTTCCTCTGCAGCTGGGATCATTGAGATGTAAGATGTCAGGAGGAAAACCAGCCTCAAAAAGCTGACAGCGAGACAGAGATATGAAGCCAGAGCTGCTTTCACAGGTTTCAGAGAAATCTGAGAGTGAAATAAGTCAAGAGAATGTCAGCTATGATCAAAAACAAAAATATAATCAATGATGAACATCGACTGCCCGGCCAAAAAAAAAAGGGAAAAGTTGCGGTTTTGTCACTGCAGTGATTATCGTGTTTCTAGCATGTTATATGTTTGGCAACAGTTCTTCTAACCCTGATTGATGGATTGTGTAGCTTTTCATTTCTTAAACAACCATGTAGGAAGACACATCATGCCATATTCCAGGATGACAGGAAGACACATTTGTATGTAGGATACAACAATTTTTTGTCAAGATCTTGTATGTACTGCAGGAATCTTGTATGCAGGAAGACACATTTGTATGGAAACAACATTTCCATCAAGAGGTGCATCAATTTTTGGTCAAGATCTTGTATTGCAGATGCAAGAGTCCAGCACTCTGTCAAGTCTCCTCCAGCACATCCCACAGACTTTCAATGAATTTAAGGTCTGAACTTAGAGATGCCAATTGATGATTATTCATGCTCCCTCACAACCATTATTTTACAGTTTGAGCCTGATGAATCTTGACATTGTCATCCTGGAATATGGCCATGATGTGTCTTCCTACGTGGTTGTTTAAGAAATGAAAAGCTACACACTCCATCAATTAGGGTTTGAAGAACTGTTGCCAAACATATAACATGCTCAGGGCCGTAGCCATTCTGACGCCCTAGGCGAAATCCTCATTGGTGCCCCCAGTCAAATTTTAAAAAGCAACATTGGTATTACTGGTATTAATTAACAAATACATACATACATACCAAATTATATTTGTATATATTTGTTAATAAGGATTCAAATTAATAGCCAGATGCCTGTATAGCCCTAGGCCTATAATATATAGCCTATATTTGTGCAGTCCCTAGTTGCTAAGAAATTGTTCTCAGACATAACTACATAATTATTATGTGTTATTAGTACATTTCACATGAAAGTAATAAGAATAAATACTGATTCAGGGTTATTTTTGTTAATCATTGATGCTTGAACTATCCCTTTAAATAACGCAACACTTTGCCCTCTGTGTGTGTGACACTGCTTGTGTTAAGCGCTATTAGAACTGAATGAATCGATTCAGCATCAACACCATCCGTAAAGATGCGTTAAATTCGTCTGATTCTTTTAACAATGCATTGGCGCAAAAATCTTTTGGAGGAGCAATTAAGAGAAGAAAGCTTTATAGAGTCAAAATATAACTGATAATCATGAAATGCTGAAGTAAGTGTGTAGTTATATTTTGCCTCTAATATACACACCGAGCAATGCAATGCCCTAGGCCACCGCCTAGTTTGCCTATGCCTAAAAACGGCCCTGAACATGCTAGAAACATAATAATCACTGCAATAACTGCAACCATTGACTCTTAAGCATTTGCCAATTTAAATCCAAACAGAGACTTTTTTTGGCCGAGCAATGTATATTTGAAATTAGTCCAACCAAAGTCACTCTGAGAACTGTGAAGGTTGTCCTTGCAGAAACAGCCGTAAACACCATTTTCCTCTTCACAGCTTTCTTCCTCAGTGCAGTTGAGCTCAGAACAGTGGTCTCTTTCACCTAAGAGGAGAACCAAAGGATTAATGACAATTAACAAATTAATTTGCCCATATAATCTTAAGATATTTAAATTAAGCTTATTTGGCTTGCTGTCTACTGATGAGGGGCTCGATGAAGCAGTTTTAACTCGAGCGCTGATATACCCCCATAGTGACTAAATGATTATGTAGGGCAAGGTACCTAGGATAAAAGTGGAGTTTGGGGAGGTGGTGGGATGCTGGAACATCTGAGACTGAGGAGAGGTAAGCAGCTCTTTATATACTCTGGCTGTTGATTGGAAGATTAGATGGGCTCGCTCCTCCATAAATTACGTTCGGAACTTCACTAAATTGCTTGACTCCATTTTTATCCATTAGTTTTGCAATCACTTACTGCTGGAATAAATGTAAACTGGGTATTCTAATTATATTAATTTGATAATTAATTCAAGTCGTTGTGTAATAATGGGATTATCAGTGAGTGGTGCTAAAATAATATGCTTTACTGTGTTTGAAAATAACATTGCACCTACACAAAACCCCAGGAGCCCCCCAGACCATTTATAGCCCACAGCCCCTGTCGCAATCACCGGTCCGTCGGTCGATGGGAGAGGATTCATCCTAACCATCCCTCCCATTACAGTGCCTTGTAAAATCCTGCCCTAAACCTAACCTTGCTTGCTTGTTCAAGTGCATTTATTGTGACGTCTTTCAAGGGACTTGTACCCAAGTGCTCTACATCACAAATTCTAGGTGTGCTACTGAACAAGTTCACTATGTCTCAAAAGCCATACATATGGAGCTGGTGTGAAGTGCAAGGAACCATGCAAAGTCTTGAATCAATAATCTGTTGTTTGAAAAGGAGTAGAAGATTTCCCGCCTGTTTATTTCAGCTGGAAACTGCAGTGAATTATATTGTACTGAATGTTTTTGGAGTTTTGCAAAAATATAGACAGAGGTGTGTTTTTTCTAATGACCCTGGGTTGCAAAAGTCTTTAACAGAGCAGAATGTAAACGTGTAATGCTGCACCTGCGCAGTATGAAGGACTGTGGAGTGTGTGGACTGACTCATCAGGTCTGACATAATAAGCCCCAGGAACTCTTTTTCCTCCAGACCTGCATTGCTGTCTAAAGTACCGTAAAGATTAGTCCCGTGACGTAGAACTATGGGTGACTTTACAGTTCCCACTGGATTTCGTCCTTTGCAAATAAATTTAATAAAGCCTGAACCTCGTCATCGGTCCATCTGTCATATTTTTGAAACTCCATTGTTGATTCAAATAGCAATCAACTCTTACTGCACGTTCCGCGTCCGCAACAGACTTTTAAAAATAGTGTTTGAAATAAAATGCTGCGTTGAGTCGAACAATCAAAATGCTGGGTGAGCTCAACCAATCAGCATGTTCAATGCCCAAGTCCCACCCCCGAACTACTACCTCGCGAGCAGGGCCATTTTGAGGGGGAAATATTTACCAGGAACTTCATTTAGACCCCAGTTCCTGTGGTCAAAACACACCGAGTACCACACCAAAGTCCCTAGTTCCTGGGGAAAGTTCCTGCAGTGGAAACACAGGCTTTAATTTGGATGGGGGTCTAAATTCCTGATGATATGCCAAGACGTCACAGGTCACCACACCCCATATTCAAGTTGTGGATGAGAACCATTGAAATACAGTCCATTACCAATACCACACCACTTTCAATTCAAAATACAGCCGATACCAGCCATTCCATTCAACAAAAGTGTCATCATTAGGGTTGCCTTGATCACCACGTATGTCTCTCCGTTATCCAGTACTATATTCAAAGCATGGATCAGTGCTCAAAGTTGTGGCTTCTAAGAGAATAGTGTCAAAAGAGACAAAAGGTGAGAGGCACAATAACAAACGGTATAATTACAATTGCTAAAAAAAATTGTAGTTTGATTTGACAATGAATGACTGATGATTCAATTTCTATTCAATATTGTATCTTGAGTTGGTGCCTCAATACAACTGACGGATTTTGTTGATTTGGGTGTTGAGTGCATTAAATGTATTGCAGATTAAAAACATCCATATGAATGAATGTTTAAAACTAACTGCAAAAATGATTATAGGTTACTTTTGGAGCATATTGTCAGTCCAGAACCCTGACATCTTGACTAATACTAAAGAATATATTTTAAAGGGTAGAAAGGGGAAGAATTGAAAAGTTTTTAGTTCATGATGAAGCAGACCCCAAGTAGAAGAATGCTTAGCCTATACCTGATGTTTGTCCATCGATCCTTTCAACTGTTAAATACAAAAGATTGCAGTCAGTTCTCTTGAATTTCAGTTACACATATTGTCAGTGTGACATTCTAAAATGACAGATTTATAGGTGTAAAACTTACCATTATTCAGCAGTAGTAATGTCACACACAACGAGATTAGAAACCTCATTGTTGCAGACTGCGCATGAAGACGTCTGTAAAAAAAAATATTTTCTTGATAATATAACAATATTCAAGGTTAAACATGCAATTCTTAGTTCTAAATGGTTTGGAAGGAGAATGTTCATCTAATCCTGTCAACCACAACAAATCATCAAGACCTTATTTGTAATATCTCTATCATAAATTCAACCTTCATTACTTAAAAGAATGCTCTGTTGCATGATACAGCACGTATAAAAAAATAAATTTACAAAACATGCAAACGTTTCATTGGTGATAAAACTATTAGTATTGGGCTACTGATTATTTTGCTGAACAAATACAACTAGACTATCATATAACATGCAAATGAATAAACAATTTGTTGTTCTGCCAAATTCTACATCAATTTAATTATTTAAAATAACAGAATTCACCAGACAAATCAATAAAAAAGCAGTATTCAAGACATAAAGGGAAAAAATAGGGTAAAATAATTGTTGTATAATAATCTATATCAAAAGCAACTGACTGAAAGAGTGTAAGAGCAGAGACAGATGAGATGAACTTTACCTGAGCTAAAATCTGGCTGCA
Source organism: Romanogobio albipinnatus (assembly GCA_023566225.1). Lineage (NCBI taxonomy): Eukaryota > Metazoa > Chordata > Actinopteri > Cypriniformes > Gobionidae > Romanogobio > Romanogobio albipinnatus. The sequence continues at coordinate 9,139,974 of CM042257.1, forward strand.
GAAATTGTCTCTTCGACAGTTCAAACAGAATACAGTGATGCTGAACCGCAGGTTTCAGATTATTAAAGTTCTAAAATGGTAGGCGGACCCAAGTTATTTCTCAGAAGTACTTCAAACCAGTTTTTCATTATTTACAGCCTTCAGTTGTGTGAGGAGATCTATAGTATGTCTGTCATGATGCACGCTGCTGTTTTGACAAATTCTTCAGTCTAAGATGAACACAAATTTCATGAACTGATTTACTTATTCAACCTTTTGGTAGGGTACAACGGGCTAAAGGCACACCTTAAGAAGAAAAAAAAGTGCTATGTATAATTGTGTGGAAAAAATGTATGATTGCATAAAAAAAATATTTATTTGTATTGAACATTGATGGAGTAACAGTTTTTGTGTGAAAATGATTCATAAAAGTGGTTAATTTTGTCTTAAGGGGTGGTAAACCACAATTTCACTTTTCTAACTTTAGCTAGTGTGTAATGTTGCTGTTTGAGCATAAACAACATCTGCAAAGTTACAACGTTCAAAGTTTAAAGCAAAGGGAGATCTTTGCTTTTAAAGAAATCAATTTCTAAGGACTACAGCAAACGGCCGGTAGGGACTACTACACATTCCTCCAGGGTCTCTGACATCACCAGCCCCAATATTTACATAAACCCCTCCTCCGAGAATATGAAATAAGGGGGGCGAGGCCATTATGTATCGCCGCAGGGAAGCGTTGTTGTGGTATAGTTAGTAGGCTGGAGTGTTGTTGCCGCAATGCCGACGAAACGCTGTTATTTTCATCCGGATTGCAGGTCCACTTTGTTCAGCCTTCCTAGGGACGGGGTTTAACATACAACATGTTATATGCATGTGTGTATGAGACAGAGGGGAACAGGTCGCATTTGCAGCAGATATATGCTGCCCATCATAAATCAGAGCACGAGACAGACAGGGGTCGGAGAGAAGACCGGAAAATGTGACATAATGGACAATATTCGTCTGTATTTGCAATACACGAGCTGCAGTTAAGCTGCGCGAGACAAACACTGCCAGTGTGAATGCACAACAGGCGCGCGCGGCTCCCGCTGCACATTTCACGGAGGAAAGCTTCCACAGTCTTCACGAGTTCAATGAAGGATTCGCACAACGGCTTGTCCTGAAAGATGGATTTAAAAACAGAAGCCGTTTATGGGCCACAACCTGTAAGTATGATTTATTTTTCGTCGGTGTTTTCCTGTAATAGTTCGTATTGTTAATTGTACGTTGTAGCAAGGAAGTAAACAAATGACGACGCTGTTTGGCTCTGCAAACCAGTTTGTTAAATGCTCATTCATACTTTACGTTATCTGACAAACACCTAACGTTACAAACTTTTTTTTTAAAATCTCAACAGCGAACTTGGCATTAGTGTAAATTATTCTTTGATTAGAGCTTTTATGTATTGTTTATCTACATGTTTATCTACGGGCATGCTAAACATGGTTCTGTGTTTGATTTGGCTACTAGTAAAGCAAATGTTTAGTGTTCGTTTGGGGTTAATAGTTCTTGCAACAGATATTTGGCTATAATCGTTCAAAAAATACAAAAGTAACAGTGCCATTCAGCAACGATCACTATAGATCTGCAGTCTTTACTCTTGAGGACTGAACAGGTTCTGCTCGATCATCTTCACTAAAATTGTCTGGGTCCGATTCGGGCTCAAATTGGTATGGTTTTATTGACGCCATTGTTTCTTATACTACCAAAGCACAGTCTACCGGTAAAGGTAAGGGGCGTGACGTTTCTGACAAACGTGCACTTGGAGGTTAGCGAATCACAACACACTGGGCCAGCTAACCAATCTGAGCCCATTGCTTATTTTTGAGGGACCGGCTTCATACAACCCGGAAACCATCAGACCATTTTTACAGAGGGAGAGAGCAGTGTAGAATAAAAGTAAAAAATATGAAAAATAATGAAATTTTTTAAAACAAAGCATAAACACATGTTACAGTGCACCACACAAACACAATCAAGCCTTCGAAATAATGTGTTTTACCACCCCTTTAAAACTAATATAATTATAAACAAATATAATTGTATGAAGTGGCAAGGGGGGCCTTTTACCCCCCACACACGGGGTAAAAGGCTCACCAGCATGAGGCAAAAGGCCCATACAGTAAAACAAATACTTTAGCTAAAATATGTTTTTAAAAATGTCTAAGATAATACTTGTTCAAAACAATCACTTTAGCAAAGTGTGTACTATTTTATACTGTAATTAAAATGTTTAAAAATACAGAAACAAAATTATTTTCAAAAGTAAAGATTCTGAAAGCATTGAGGGATATCCCATAATAATCTAATATAGATTTACAGAAGTAACTATGAATTATATTTTATTACATTATATGATTAATATATTTTTTAATTATGATGGTTTCACTATAAATAAGGTGGACACCCAACTTTCAATCTTTCAATCACCTCTGTGTTTTTTCGACGAAGGCCACAACAACTTCGCCAGGCTTTTTGGTCCCTGGCCAGACCCATCCAGTCTCTGCCGATGTCTTGTCTGAGCGAGACCAGCCATTGGGTTGTGGGGTGGCCGAGCGGTCTTTTGATGTCGAGAGGCAGCCTTTCGGTCACAGCCCATCGCTTCTTGGTCTGTTCAACCTAGTTGCCGGCGACCTTGACCTTGCTCGTCTTCCTCGGTAGCTCGTTGCTGATGTCCCTCCTCTTGACACCGACATCTGCAGCTCGAGGGTGAGTTCGGTCACTTCCAGCTTCTTCCTGTCTGCCACGGTCAGCGACCAGGTCTCGGCCCCGTAGAGCATGGCCGGCAGGACGATGCTGTTGAACAGGTGGGCGCGCAGGGTGGCGTCAGTCGTGTTGGTGACCACCTCTGCTATAGACAACTTAAAATATGATATTTACTATCTGAATCTAACCATGTCATGTCAACATGGAAATGTCAGCTGTTTATTATCATGTCAATTATTGTGCTTTTCGCCCCAACAACGGTGCCTTTTACCCCAAAAATACCATATTTTTACATATTCTCCAATTATTGGAAAACTGTTGCTTTAATTACCTTGAACAAATCTGAAAATAATTATGAATACCTTTGAGCATATCTCGTCATATCCATAAATAGAGATTAGTCGCAGTTAGTCATGGAGCAGCTAAATCTCCACCTTTTGGGAATCACCCTTTTAAAAAAAGCAAACCAAACTATGTTCTTTAGCAAAATGATTATTAACGATTAAGCAAAATTAACTGCTAGAGGGGCAAATGAGTGTGCAAAATGATGAAATCTTTATGCTGCATGAATTTAAAATGTATCAATTTGATGGTTTCTTATGTAATGTTTTTCAGTAAAAGTACAAACAAGAAATCTGTGGTGAAATCATGTTTGCATAAGTAAAGAATGAAGAGAAACCAGTCAAAGTTAATTACAGAAGTAATACGCAAGAAAATAACAACATGTTTGTTAAGTATGACTGCTGCTGGAAAAAATGCCTCAAAACAATGTTTAAAACATCTGTGTAAATATTCTGTTGATTGACATGACTTAAAAACAAACGCTTAAACTGTCAGACTGTATGTCAATAATAAAAATACACGCATACGTTGGGTTTCCATGTTGTATGACAGGGGTGTCCAAACTTGGTCCTGGAGGGCCACTGTCCTGCAGATTTTTAGCTCTTACTTGCCTCAACACCTGTCTGGAAGTTTCTAGTATGCCTAATAAGACTTTGATTAGCTGGTTCAGGTGTGTTTAATTGGGGTTGGAGCTAAACTTTGCAGGACAGTGGCCCTCCAGGATCAGGATTGGACACCCCTGTTGAATGATGATGACTTGATTTTTTTTTTTATGATATAGACATGATTTGTATACTGCACAAAACAAACTGTATTCTAGCCCCCTTACACTAACCCTACGTCTAAACCTATCCATCACACAACACTTTCTGCATTTTTACATGTTCATTAGCTGTTTTCCTCATGGGGACCAAAAATGTTATTTTGTCCCCATAAAGTATAGGTTTCACGTCTGGTTCGATTTCTTTGTGGGGACTCAAAGACGTAATGGTTTTTATACTGTACAAACAGTATATTCTATCCCCTTACACTAACCCTACCTCACACAAAATTTTCTGCTTTTTTACATTTAAAAAAAAACTAATTCTGTATGATTTATAGGTTTGTTTCCTCATGGGGACCACAATTTACGTCACCACGGTGACACGCGTCCCCTTCAATTTGAAGTCCCCACAGGGATAGACAAACACAAACACAAACACACAAAAAGAAAATGACAAACCAAAACTAAAAACAAAGAGCAAAATACATGCACAATCACAATCAATTTATTATATGCTTTATTCTCACAATAGTAATTAGACTTGATTTATAAAATTATTATTCTGTCAGATTATCAATCTATCAGTGTACTATAACAAACTACTTTAAAAGGTTGTGATTGTCTACATAAACACTCAAAAGGTCACACATATAGAAAGCTTGTAACAGCGTGGCATCAGGGCCACATTGAGAAAGAGATATGACTAGACTAGATTAGACTAGATGTGTAAAAAACAATATGGTGATTCTTAGTGGAAATATTCTAGAAGAATATCAGGACACTCAGAGAAATAAGTGATGTAATCAGAGATCCACATAGCCATGGAGCCCTGGACACTTGGCGTGGTACCTGAATATCTGTGAACAGAGAATACACAGCAGTTAGTTGATTTGGCAAGCAGTGAGTGCTGATGATAGCCTGGTCTTACCAGACTCTCCTACATCTCATTTGTATTGAGAGTCTGACCACTCTCCATTGACGAGCGTTAACTCTGTGACGGGTACTCTGTTGAAGTTTAAAACTATTGGATCTGCCCAGAGCCACTCTGGATCTGCCATTACAAATCGCTAATGTTTGGTCGTGACGCATGTCATCTCAAACTAGCACACGTCATCGTTCTCAGCCACTCCCTCTGTTCGCTGATTGGACCGGTTAAAATTTGACCGGAGAAAACCAGACGGAGTACTGACGGAAAATGAAAATTGAGTGGAAGTACGTAGGAGGGCGGAGCCAGGCTATGCTGATGATTCATTTAACAGCAATTAGAGACTGGCATGGAGTCGATCAGTCTGTGGCACTGCTCAGGTGTTATGAGAGCCCAGGTTGCTCTGATAGTGGCCTTCAGCTCTTCTGCATTGTTGGGTCTGGCATATCGCATCTTCCTCTTCACAGGCGCATCATCCTCTTCACATGTTAACGTCAGGCGAGTTTGCTGGCCATTTAAGAACAGGGATACCATGATCCTTAAACCAGGTACTGGTTGCTTTGGCACTGTGTACAGGTGCCAAGTCCTGTTGGAAAATTAAATCTGCATCTCCATAAAGTTGGTCAGTAGCAGGAAGCATGAAGTGCTCTAAAACTTCCTGGTATATGGCTGCGTTGACCTTGGACCTCAGAAAACACAGTGGACCAACACCAGCAGATAACATGTCACCCCAAATCATCACTGACTGTGGAAACTTTACACTCGACCACAAGCAACGTGGATTGTGTGCCTCTCCTCTCTTCCTACAGACTCTGGGACCCTGATTCCCAGAGGAAATGCAGAATTTACTTTCATCAGAGAACATAACTTTGGACCACTCAGCAGCAGTCCAGTCCTTTTTGTCTTTAGCCCAGGCGAGATGCTTCAGACGCTGTCTGTTGTTCAAGAGTGGCTTGACACAGTGATTTTCTTATCAGTGCCAAAGAGACTCTAGTAACTGTTTTTTATCATTCAGGCAAGTGTTATATATCATTATAATCTGTTAAGTTTTTGTGTACAGTCACAATAAAAACAAAATGTTTTGCTTTTTGCAAAATAAAGAAAACAAACATGATGCGCAATCTGCAGCCTCTCTCTCAAAGACATTCATTCAGATAGTCTTCAGAAAAGGAAGTCTAGCTTAGTGAACACTTGACTCACAAACATGAGACATATGTCTAAAGAAACGTTGAAATGTCAGGTTCAAATCGAAAACAAATATTCTGTGTTTATGTAATCTGTTACAAAAGCGATACATGTCAGTCAGCTACTTCATTATCCGGTAATGCGACCACGCCCACACAGAGCACGCTCTATTGAGATTCAAATACTGACGATCCAGAGTCGACGCCCACACATCAACTCATACAAACACATCTAGTGAAGCGCTATAACGTTACTTCAGCTACATCGTTTTGAGACGAGTTGAACTATAATCCTGGATTTATTCTCCTTATGCAAAGCTGTTCATTTCTGAAAGCAAAGGACTCCGCCGCTGATTGTAAGGTCAGTTTATTCTGTTAGCATCTGTGAATATTAAATGCAAAAAGACAGTTTAAATATGAATCCTGTTGCAACATTAAATGTCATACACGCAAGACTGTTTAGACAAGATTTATTTGGCCTGTTTTGGACAGATTATGACGTGTTTATTGTAAAACAAATTTCTTTGCTCAAGATGGCGCCGAGGATGGCTGCTGCATTGCGAGCTCCGTCACAACATTGTAGTTTTTTGTTTGTTCTGTTTACAGTTCTTGTGTTTTTTGTCTTGGATGCTGTCTGCCTTACTGTCACTTTTGGACATTGGTTCGGCAATTGCACACCGAAAACCAGACTTTAAATTCTTCAATGACGACCTGCTGTTTACAAACACGTAAGCGGAGCCCTTTGTCTGGGCAGCCAGACAGCGGAAACACAGCCGGAGAAGGGGAAGAAGAGCCGGCGTGCTCAGAGTAAGACGCCGCGCAAACCGACCCCCGCTTCTCAGTATTTTACTGGCTAATGTTCAGTCTCTGGACAACAAACTCTGCGAGCTGAGAGCACGGATCTCTTTCCAACGAGAGACGAGGGACTGCTGCATTATCTGCCTTACATAAACTTGGATGTCTGCTGAGATTCCAGATTCGGCCATCGAAACCACAGGGTTCTCCGTGCATCGAATGGACAGAGGAAAAGAACTCTGAGGGAAAAGCAAAGGCGGGGGTGTATGTTTTATGATCAACAGATCCTGGTGTGATCAGAGGAACGTACATTCTATCAAGTCTTTCTGTTCTCCTGATCTGGAATTTCTCATGGTTCTGTGTCGACCATTCTGGCTACCGAGGGAATTCACAGCGGTCATCATCACAGCTGTGTATATTCCCCCACAAGCCGACACAGATCGGGCACTAAAGGAACTGTATAGGACAGTAAGTGAGCAGGAAACCGTGCTTCCTGAGGCTGCGTTTATTTTGACCGGGGACTTTAACAAAGCCAACTTCAAACGTATTGCACCTAAATACCATCAACATGTTAGCTTCAACACACGAGGGAACCGAGTTTTGGATCATTGTTACCCTCTCTTCCGGGATGGCTACAAATCCCTCCCACGCCCACCATTTGGCAAATCGGACCACTCTTCCGTTCTCCTTCTGCCCGCTTACAGGCAGAGACTGAAACAGGAAGCACCCGCCCTCAGAACGATCCAGTGCTGGTCGGACCAATCAGACTCTATGCTACAAGACTGTTTTGATCACGCAGACTGGGAGATGTTCTGGTAGGCCTCTGATGACGACATTGAGGTCTACGCTGATAGTGTGAAGTGTTTCATCAGGAAGTGTGTAGAAGATGTTGTTCCGACCAAAACAATACGGCTGTATCCTAACCAGAAGCCGTGGCTAAATGGGGATTTAGAGGTTGGTACACTCTCCGTATCTGTCGCGGATGTAACCCGATCCTTCCGACGGGTGAACATCCGTAATGCCGCGGGTCCAGACGGCATTCCGGGCCACGTCATCAGAGCGTGCGCAAACCAACTGGCTGGAGTTTTTACAGACATTTTTTAACCTGTCCCTGTCTGTGGTCCCCACACGCTTCAAAACGTCCACCATTGTGCCTGTACCGAAGTATTCAAAAATCATCTGCTTAAACGACTGGCGTCCTGTTGCTCTGACCCCCATCATCAGCAAATGCTTTGAGAGACTAATCAGAAACTACATCTGCTCTGTTCTCCCTCCCTCTCCCATTTTCCAGGTGGGAGAGAGCAGTGTGTATTGTAGATGAAATGGCATCATCAGTGCGGTATGCAAACTGCAGTGGACCCACAATTGTGTTGTGCCCTCCATACTTGAAGTGAAACTCCGGGCTCTAGGCTTAAACAGCTTGTTATGCAGCTGGATCCTTCCTGTCAAACAGACGCCAGGTGGTCAGAATGAGCAGCAACATCTCCTCATCACTAACTCTCAACACTGGAGCCCCTCAGGGCTGTGTTCTCAGCCCACTCCTTTACTCCTTGTACACACATGACTGTGTGGCAACCCACAGCTCCAATACCATCATCAAGTTTGCTGACGATACGACGGTGGTAGGTCTCATCACTGACAATGATGAAACCTACAGAGAGGAGGTGGACACTCTGACACGATGGTGTCAGGAGCACAACCTCTCCCTCAACGTCAGCAAGACCAAGGAGCTGGTGGTCGACTTAAGGATGAATGAGAAAGAACACAGCCCCATCACCATCAATGGAGCACCGGTGGAGAGAGTCAGCAGCTTCAAGTTCCTCTGTGTCCACATCACAGAGGAACTCTCATGGTCCGTCCACACCGAGGCCGTTGTGAAGAAGGCTCATCAGTGCCTTTTCTTCCTGCGACGACTGAGGAGGTTTGGAATGAACCACCAGATCCTCACACGCTTCTACAGCAGCACCATAGAGAGCCTGCTGACTGGCTGCATCACCACCTGGTACGGCAACAGTACCGCCCACAACCGCAAAGCCCTGTAAAGGGTAGTGCGCACGGCCAGCTGCATCATCGGAGGTGAGCTTCCCTCCCTCCAGGACATGCCAGGCGGTGTGTGAAAAGAGCTCAGTGGATCATCAGAGACTCTAGCCACCCGAGCCATGGGCTGCTCTCACTGCTACCATCAGGCAGGCGGTACCGCAGCATCAGAACACGCACCAGCCGACTCCAGAACAGCTTCTTCCCACAAGCAATCAGACTCCTTAACTCTTGATCCATCAGGATCATAACACACACTGGACAGAATATCACTCAGCACAACCCACTGTAGATACACACACATTATATACACATTTATTTATCATATAGCGTATCTATTGTACATTTGGATGTCTATTTGTGAATATTGTATACTGTACATTGTATATTATTATTATTATTATTATAGCTTAATGTATATTGTCTTAATGTATGTTTAGTGTATATTGTTTAAAGTATATTGTGCTGTGAGAACTGCACTCACATTGTGTACATTATTTATTGTTTATTGTAGTGTATACTGTGCTGTGAGTAATTGTGTGCGCAACAGATGTGTAATCTGATGTTGCTTTAAATGTTGTACGTCTCATGTCATGTCATGACTGCTATGTTGCTTGGAACTGCACCTAAGAATTTCACCTACTGTTGCACTTGTGTATATGGTTGTGACAATAAAGTGATTTGATTTTGATTTGATTTGAAAAGAGCCTAGTGCCATATCAATAAAGCTTTTATTCACAAATGTCTGCTCAGATGCTATAAATATAGTACCAGTCAAACGTATTTTGCTTCATATTGATGTTTAAATATTATAGCCTAATGTTATTTTTTAAATTTAATATCAAAGTTTGTCAGAAATGATTCTGGAGTTTTGTTTTGTAGAAAGTGATTTTTTGTTTTGTTTTGTAGAAAGAGAATTGTTTTCTTTAAAGTGATTTCATTTTGTATAAATTGTATCTTAATTTTAATTATTTATTATTTAATGTTTTTAGCATGAGACTTCATTTAAAAACAAAAATAGTACAAAAAAATGTTGAAAAAACGCTCATATTAGTCATTTTTGTCTTGTTTCTAGTCTAAATCTTTAAACATTCTTAAATCAAGATGCATTTACTAGATAGGTACAATTTTCAACTAAATAAGAAGAGCATTTTTTTAAAGTGTAGTCAAATCTTTTGATATTTAAAAATATAATAGGCCTTTGATGACTACATTCTAAATAAATGATTCTGGAGTTTTGTTTTGTAGAAAGTTATTTTTTTGGTTTTGTAGAAAGTGAATTGTTTTCTTTAAAGTGAATTTCGTTTTGTATAAATTGTATCTTAATTTTAATAAATTTAAAAAAATGTAGCATAAGACTAAAATAAAATTATTTTTCAAAAATAAAATAATACAAAAAATGCTCTTAGTAATTTTTGTCTTGTTTCTAGTCTAAATATTTAAACATTATTGAATCAAGATGCATTTACTAGATACGCAAGTACAATTTCAACTAAATAAGAAGAGCATTTTTTGCTCTCTCAGTCAGGTATGAAGCTCATTCATTATGCAGCTCATTATGCAGCTCATTATGCATGCCATTGTTATTTTGTCCTCTCAGGTGAAACTCATCATTGTTCATTAGATATCATGCCTCCTTGCATACTGGCTTTGTGAAGAAAAACTGTCTTACACATTTTAAATCAGTGTATTGTTTTATGTGAATGAGTAGGCTCAATGATTCTCACATCAGTTTGAAGCAAAAACTCAATGGAAATACACGCTGGAGTCAAAAGTCTTGTGAACACATATCTATTGTGTGTTTTGAGGCCTTAATTTTAAAACAAATGTTTTTGTTTTTACAAAAATCATGCATAAACATTTTTCTCTCAAAAATACAAGCATGTACATACATGCTGCTCACATATTAATACAGTGTAACTACACTTTTGCCATTAATATGTTTATAAGCAAATGAAAAAAACACAAATGTGAGAGCATGTCAAAACTTCTAAAGGGCCCCAAAACAGCTCAGACTCCTAGGAGTTAATGTGCTTGGACACAGAGCCCTGTGAACAGCCAGCCTCTTTTGCAATGACCTTTTGTGTCTTGCTCTCCTTGTGCAAGGTGTCAATGGTCGTTTTTTGGACAACTGTCAAGTCAGCAGTCTTCCCCATTATTGTGTAGCCTACAGAACTAGACTGAGAGACAATTTAAAGGTCTTTGCAGGTGTTTTGAGTTAATTAGCTGATTGGAGTGTGGCACCAGGTGTCTTCAATATTGAACCTTTTCACAATATTCTAATTTTCTGAGATACTGAATTTGGGATTTTCCTTAGTTGTCAGTTATAATCATCAAAATTATTTGAAATATATAAGTCTGTGTGTAATGAATGAATATAATATACAAGTTTCACTTTTTGAATGGAATTAGTGAAATAAATCAACTTTTTGATGATATTCTAATTATATGACCAGCACCTGTATGTGAGCGATGTGGAACCACAACACTCTTGCTCATTTTATATTCTACATGAACAATACATAATTTTTTTCTTGTTTTATAAGTCACCTTTGTTACTGTCAGACCACATCAATGGACCCATGGATATGGAAGCGCTGTCATGGAAGTTCACAGATCTGCCCTCTCTATGATGGTGTTCAGAGTCACAGTGCTAAAATACAAATGAAAAGACAACCATGTGTCAACAAAGCTAGTCAGCATGGCCCTGTAAGGCCTCCTACTGGGAGATGTTGTAACTACTGTACACATTTTTATCCATTGACAGCCACTCAAATGTATGTGTTTCGGAGTATTTACTTAAAGAAACTTGATAAATTGACAAATACCAACTGTATCCATGTCCATAAGTAAAATCTTATGAAAATTCTCATGAATTTGTAAACTCACCACTGAGCAGTGATTGTTTGTCTGAAGGCAAAGGTGAATGGCGCAGTGCAGGTAAACCTTTGTGGAGTTTGCAGTGAAGATAAACATCTCAAAGGAGAAACGGCTGGATGAGGAAATACCATTCTGCAGCAAATCCACTGTATTGTCATCTGGATTGGGACACCTGAGCATTTTGGAATAGTATAATAAAGATATTTAGATAATAAGAAATATATTAGGTTTGCTAAGTTCAAGGGTTGTACCGTTTAAACATATGCAGGTTTGGAACAACATGAGGGTAAGTAAATAATACAAAAAAAATATTTAATTTTTTTTAATTTTACGATCTCAAGTATTTTTAAAAGAAAAAAGAATAGCTATCATAAGTGCTAAGGAAGATAAATGATCAAACAAACAAAAAATGACTTGCATGTCATTGATGAGGTCCCAGCGGAGAGAGCAATGAGGATCATTCACAGGTGTGGCCCAACATGTGTCAATCACTGAGGCAAACTGACTACTGTCAACTCCATCAACACAAACTTCCACAAAAATACGCTTGTTCAGCTCCACGTTCACACTACCAGTGAAGGGGAGGGAGAATACCGCATCCTGATAGGGAATCATCCTGACCTGATACGTCCCTTGACCAGCAGGAAGGATCCTGTGCACAATACTGTTGAAATAATTGTACAGGAGATGAGTCAACGACAAATAAGACTAATAAAGGTAATTAATACTTGAAATAGTTAGTCAGAAAGTTGGCTGAATTTAGTGCATCCCACCTCTCCAGAGGGTTGATGTCCATGGAGAGTGTTTGTGTTTGTGAGTACACACAGCTGAAAGGAAGTTTCAGAATCTTCTTCCTGCTGATGAGATGCCCAACTGTGTCTGGCTCTCCCACAATAACGTTCTCATAGATGAAGTGAGTGCCATTGGCCTGTAGGCACATATTATTTGTACTTAGGACTTTTTAGAATTAAAAGAAGAATTGTACAAGAAATCAAAAAGGATGTGTTGTACTTTTGAACATTTAGCACGTATGCAGTGATTCCTACCATAAGACTTGTACCACAGATGTGGTCATTGTTGTCAAAATAGAACTCCACTCTGCCATTCCGGACTGTTCCTCTGCAGCTGGGATGTAAGATGTCAGGAGGAAAACCAGCCGCAAAGAGCTGACAGCGAGACAGAGACATGAAGCCAGAGCTGCTTTCACAGGTTTCAGATAAGACAAAAAAAAATATTCAAGATAATATCAGCAGTGATAAATAAATTATAATAATGTAATCAAAGATGAACATATATTTGAAATGCAGGATGAGCCCAACCAAAGGAGTCATGCTCATGCTGAGATCTGTGATGGTTGTCCTTGCAGAAACAGCTGTAAACACCATGTTTCTTCTCACAGTGTTCATCCTCAGTGCAGTTGAGCTCAGAACAGCGGTCTGACAGACAGAGGAGAACCACAGGATTTATGACAATAACTGGGGTATATATAAAACACATACTGAATAATATAACATAACGTCTTCTTAAATAAAAATAGAAATCTTTGATTTCTAGATTTCCATGTGTAATAGCCTGTACACCAGTGCAAACCACATTCATCTGCAAAGTGAAACAGCCGAAGCACACCAAAATAATGTTCTTCTTCTGGACGCATACATATTTTTTTTTTTTTTTTTTTTTGTAAGTTACATGGTGTGCATTAATTAATAATATTTTTACTATTTTTACTAATTATTTAATGAAGTATTTTTTTATGATTTCTATCATCAAGTTTCCTTTGGTAATTATGCTAAATTGGAGATTAGGTAAAGTTGATAAAACAGAGTACAATGTACAGAGACACAACTAGACTTGTTCCTCGACTTGTCCCTTTCCTTGATACAGATCTGCCAATGGAGTTAGAGTAAAATATGTTAACAGAGGACACAGAAGATTACATTACCAGTTGAGCTGGTCTGTGGTGTGACAGTTGTATAGTCGATGGCATTATTCCTCACAACATCTGAAAAGATTTACATGAATCGTTACATACAAAAAAAAACACGTACATATGCAAAGGAGAATGTAAATATATTTACCTGCGCAGTATGCCACAAAGCAGAACACTGGATTGATGAACTCATATACATAATAATTGCCAGGGCAGGCTTTCACTTTCATTGGAGTAAATTCATAATTGCAGCAGTCATTGTTCCAGTGGCCGCAGACATGTCGGGTGACCACCCCGTCCTGGACTCTTGGGTGTTGACCATTGAGCCACAGTGGGGCAACAGTGCCACAGCTGAACTGATCAACACATGTTTCTGGCATCTGAGCATTCTGACCCTCAATGAAGAGACGATACCAGCCAGCAAAATTGACATTAGCATCACAATTGTATGAATAGTGATTGTTGGTTGCTCTCCAAGGATCATCTAGGGCTGTGTAGTTGTAGCAGGGGTCAATGCGTACAACCTCTGTTACGAAAACAACAAAGAATAAGAATGAATTTATATTGATATTAATTTAGAATTAATGCATTATTCATTAAAATTTACTTATTTAATTTTACTGTATTAACTCCACTTGACATTTGAACAAATCGTAAGAATTGTAGCGGTACAAAATCTTTACACCTAAAACTTATGAAATCATACATACACACACAAGCAACTAGTTCCTGAGCAGACCTTCATGTCCAACTAAACATAATATTTACACATTCATATTTCATTTTACTGTATTAGAAATTTAGCATGAAATCATCTGCAAATTTCAAACACTATTTTATCTACAGTCTTTACAGACACAAACACACCCACGTCAAAACATCAACAGTCAGCAGAAGGCATAGCATACTACATTACCAACCAAGGTTGTCTCTGGAGTGACAGTAGGATTGTTGATGCTAATGTTCCTAACGTCTGCAAAACATTTCATTAATATGAACATTTCATTAATATATTAGATACAAATATCAGTTGCACATGTACAGAAGGCACATCAATGTATTTACCTCCACAGAATGCCAAAAAACCGACAGATGGTCTAACAAACTAATACATATAATACATTACACAAACACATACGTGGGTGAATGCAAAATATAATATGTTTACCTGCACAGTAGGTCCCATAGCAGAAAGATGGGCTAACAAACTCATAGACGTAGTAATTGCCTGGGCAGGCTTTAACATTAATGGGATTGGATTGGAAAAAGCAGCAGTCATGAATCCAGTGACCACAGACACCTCGGGTGACCACTCCATCCTCAACTCGTGGATGTGGACCATTTAGCCACAGTGGAGCATGAGTGCCACAGCTTAGCCGACCCAGCTGACATAAGCGTCACACATCAAAATGAAGGTATATCGATTGTCTGTTGCTCTCCAAGGATTGTCCAGTACAGTGTAGCTATAGCAGGGGTCAAAGGGGAGGGCTGTGGAAAAGTTACAAAATAAATCATTCAAATCATTATAGATATTATACACTTGTGGCATTTCAAAGAAATTCTGCATTTAACCCATCCAAAAGAACAGATTAAGAGCAGTGAGCAGTGAACACACACACACACAATGCAAACCGTGGACACACACACACACACACATCTCAGTCATATGCTCTCGGTAGTGAGAATCGGACCCGTAACCTTTGTGTTACCAGTCTGACTCTCAAAACATTAGGCCACGACTGATGTCAGAAACTGATGAGCAGAAACTTTTTCAGAGCATGTTCACATCAAAGATGCACGCATTAAAGGTAGATAGAGACAAAAGTTTTATGATCACTCTTCACTTAACACATCTGTGAAAAGTTGGATTTAATACATTCATTTCATTTTCATGATGTGTGTTGGCTGCAAATCCCAGTGGTATGTAGTAATAGTGATCATTTTACATAATTAAAAGCTGTATTACAATAATGCAAGTCATTGTTGAATAAATGTTTGGGGAACAGTTTGTATATAAAATATATGGATAATAAGTATAACAGTACTAAAACTTTAGGGAGGAAGGGTAGATTATGGTTTTGAAAATTAAACCTAAAATAATATAAATACAAATAATAGGCCCTACATAACGTTATGCAGCCTCACACAAAATTCACCCTGCAATGTTTTAGTTCAAATCTAAAAATGTTAGACTCTTTTACATTAGGACAATACCTTACCTGCGTCACTGACAGGATCAGTAGTGGATTGTATGGGTTGGATTGACACTGTTGTTGTAGATGATGTTGGGACGTTAAGGCTTGTGACATCTGGTATCAGGAACATTTTTTACATTAAAGTCCATAATTTCCAACACAACATAAAAAATATTGTAAATGATGAAAATATGTTTACCTGCACAGTAAGATGCACACAACAGTGGCCTGACAAACTCATACACATAATAATTTCCTGGACAGGCTTTGACTTGTATGGGATGAGATCTGTAACCACAGCAGTCACTCCATGTGGAACTGCAGACTTGCGGGTGGGTGCTGTGGGTGAGGGCCGCTGAGCCACAGTGGGTTAGAAGTGCCACACATGCCACTATTAACACATGACTCTGGCATCTGGACGCTCTGACCATTGTAGAAGAGCCTGTACCAGCCATTCCAGTTGACATTATAATCGCACATGTTACTGATGTAAGAATTGTCAGTGGCTCTCCAAGGCTCATCCAGACTGGTGTAGGTGTAGCAGGGATCGGTATTTGGAGTGTTGAATGCAACTACAGTGAAAATATAAAGAATGCATTATATGTATTGTGGATTAAATAAATCCAAGACTGCACGATTAATATCATTTAACATTAGCAAGTCTGTAAATGCAGTTGTCAGTTGAAAGGTGACAATATAAAAGTCATGGTAAGTAAGGCATGAATGAGAATGGCTGTACCTGCACAATATACAGGCACTGGGATCGATGGTTTTGGCCTTATTATTTTGTAGACATAGTAATTTGAAGGACAAGCTTTGACTTGGATTGGGTCTGATCTGTAGGACCTGCACTGGCCATTAATAGAGCCGTAGACATCACGAGAAACAACTCCGTCTTCCAGCTGAGGATGAGAGCCACCAAGCCACAGAGAACTATAACCTCTGCATGACATAGAACTGAAACACCACTCAGGAATCTGAGCACTCGATCCGTTAATGAAGAGTCGATACCAGCCATCCCATTCAACACGAGCATCGTCATATCCAGATATATATACATTCATATATCAGTAATTGAGTGTGTTTCTCCAGTAGTTGTCGAGAATGTTGTAGTTGTAGCATGGGTCATAGTCAGTGTTGATGGCAGCTGATGAGAATAGAAGAAATAAGTTACGTCATTTCATATCCTGACAGTTTGGTACCAGTGGGCGGTTCTTACACATGTATAGGCTACACTACTCCCGTTGAAGGAAAAGCAATGCTAAATACAAATCAAATCAAACTTTGCTTCATTGTGGTGTAAAATAATATGTCACTTTGAAGCTAGTCAAATTATGGAGCTTACATGGAGCTGATTTCAGTGAATACAGTAATATTAATACATTTTGTCAGCATTTGATTAATCACTCAATCAGATAGTTTTCACAAAGTACAGTGATTCTCAAAGAGTTTTTCAGGTTTCACACAGAACCATAACTGTTTGGTACTATCCTATGGTTACAAGTTTTGGAATATTCATGACTCTAAGGCCCATTCAAACCAAAAACAATCACTATAATAATGATAACTGTATTAATGTCTATACTGATGCACAATGTTCATTTCTCTTTTTGTAGAAGAAAGAAATAAATACCGTTTTGGAACAACATAAGGGTGAGTAGGCTAAATTACAATTTTAAGGTGAACTATCCTTTTAAGGCAGAATCTAAGTAGAAAAGAAAGAGTGTGTAATTTCAATGTGCAGGATTTATTATTTGAGAGTATTTAGCAACCTACACATGGTAAGGCTGGATTCAGTAATCACAGCTGGACTTGCAGTGGAAGCTGTCTGGGATATTGTGCTAATATCTAAAAAGAGGGTAAAAATGAAGACATTAGTGAAAATGAAAGTTCACAAAACACATGCATTATGAAAAGCTGTAATAAACACAGTACCTGTGCAATATGCTGAACACCCATATTGTGGCTTCACAAGTTCATAGACATAGTAATCGCCTGGGCAAGCTTTGACTCTGATGGGTGAGAATCGATCATCACAGCAGCCATTCCAAAAACTCGCCCCGCAGATCTCCCTGATCACCACTCCATCCTCAATCTGAGGATGGGAAGCGTTGAGCGACAGACTGATGTCTGTGTTACAGCTGCCTCCACTAACACAGCTCTCTGGCATTCGGATGTCCATTCCATTGTAGAAAAATCGGTACCAGCCGTTCCAGGAGAAAGAGTCATCACAAATCCACAATCCACTTTCATTTGTGGCTCTCCAGGGACGATCAAGAGATTCATAGTTGGAACAAGGATCAACACTGACGCTGCTGAAAGCAACTGTCATGAAGGAAAGGGTTAGTGAAAGAGCAACATGTGTGAGAGCAGTGTCCAATCTACACTGAGTTAGTTTTAACTGTGTTGAACGTTCATTTAATTCAAATCTGTGCAGCTCATGAATGCTTCATATTCCTAAAATATAGACATACATGAACACTGAAAAAGGCTAAAAATGCAGTAAATCGTTAATGTTCAAAAACACATTTCACATTTTTTACAAAGTAAAGGATTAAAACAGGGAAAAAATGAAGGATAATTGATGGTGAAGCACATTGTTAAAAAACTCTTACCATTAACTAAAAGGAGTAGTGACACACAATGAGATTAGAAATCTCATTGTGGCAGACTGCTCCTGAACACGTCAAAGTGATCTGTAAAAGAACAAGGTTTACACACACACACACACACACACACACAATATAGTGGTCTGAAATTTGGACACTTAAGACAATTATAAATGTATAAATATCTTAGCATTTTATAACAAACTACAGGGAGTGCAGAATTATTAGGCAAGTTGTATTTTTGAGGATTAATTTTACAACGAAAAACCAATATAACATCTCAACATTCACAAATATACATTTCTGACATTCAAAAACAAATCAGTGACCAATATAGCCACCTTTCTTTGCAAGGACACTCAAAAGCCTGCCATCCATGGATCCTGTCAGTGTTTTGATCTGTTCACCATCAACATTGCGTGCAGCAGCAACCACAGCCTCCCAGACACTGTTCAGAGAGGTGTACTGTTTTCCCTCCTTGTAAATCGCACATTTGATGATGGACCACAGGTTCTCAATGGGGTTCAGATCAGGTGAACAAGGAGGCCATATCATTAGATTTTCTTCTTTTATACCCTTTCTTGCCAGCCACGCTGTGGAGTACTTGGACGCGTGTGATGGAGCATTGTCCTGCATGAAAATCATGTTTTTCTTGAAGGATGCAGACTTCTTCCTGTACCACTGCTTGAAGAAGGTGTCTTCCAGAAACTGGCAGAAACTATCACTCCTTGATACATCCACAAAAAGTTACCAAGACCAATTAATTAATAATAATAGATCAAGTACGGTATATCAGAAAGGTGAAATTAGTGGTACATTTTGATATTAGCAGCAGTATTTTTTTAAAAAAGTGGCTACCTATTCATATATATAATTTTTCCATAAATGCATCTTATTTCCATTATAGGCCTACTTATTTTGCTGTGCTATATTTGCACAAAATATTTGATACTATAACCTAAATGACATTCTGTTAGTGTGCCATTTAGAAGATGCTTTTGAAAATGCTTGGTTGTGTACATTTAAAAACGTGCAATTTACAATTAAAATGCTATTAAAATGTTAATGGGCAGACATAATAAGCTAATATCACAAAACAATTGACATGTATAACAAAAGCAGTTGAAAGAGCGAGTAGATGGGATGAATGAAGAAGTAATTTCACCTGGTGATGAAATTCTGCTGCAGAGTAAATCAGTGATTCTCTCTTCGGCAGTTCAACCACAACACAATGATGCTGAAAACTGTACATCTCAATCTTATATAGTATTGATAAATGTGGGAGGACTGTGACGGGAACCAAAAGTACTTTCTCAAAAATGACAAACCAGTTTTCCATTTGTTTAATGCATGGGATGTAGTGTGTCATGGTGTATCTGCCATTTAATGGGTTTACTTCCTTGTATGGATGAAATACCTTTACTTTAGACAGAGACTCTGTGTAATACAGTATATCTTTGGAATAATGTTTAAATGAATCCCAATTAAGAATTGCATTCATGCACAAACACAAAAAAATTATGCATACTAACAGACAAATCTTTAATTTTACTCTCTCCAGTTTCTTCTTGTCTATTGCTTGTTTAAGGTAAATTAACTTCTGACCCTCAAATTACTCAATTTATTGCTCAAATTACACATTTATGTATAACATATTTAATTGTGTATATTCTGTAGCCATTTTGCAAATATAATTGTGTAAAATTATCAAATGGCTTTGTACCGTGTAACTTAAAGCGCACAATCTCAAAGATACAAAAAAAAAAAAAAAAACACGTATGAATGAATTATGGACGCATATGAACATTTTGATAAATGAGTGCTGGGTCCTGGGAGTTATTGATGGAATGTTAAATAGAAATAGTACTATTTGTCCTAGTACTATTTGTAAAATGGAAAAAGAATTCTCCCATATGAACCAAGTATGTTCATGTATGTCTCTTATTACAAACAAACTCCTGGTCAAAAATGCTGCAAAGCGTGTAGCTGCAGTCATCATTGACTGTAACTGGTCAAGCAAGTTCTGGTTCTTAGATCAGAGATTGAAGCAGGGCTCAAAACAGGGTCACACCGCCCCCACTTCACACTCACAATTAAACACGCTCTTGTGAAAGACTGGAGATTTAGTTTATCAGAACGGACGAAGAGTGCAACTTAAAGGGATAGTTGACCCAAAAATAAAAATTACCCTATGATTTACTCACCCTCAAGCCATCCTAGGTGTATATGACATTCTTCTTTGAGACGAATACAATCGGAGCCAAATTGTCCTGGCTCTTCCAAGCATTATAATGGCAGTGAATGGCAGCCCAAAATTTGAAGACCAAAAATGTGCATCCATCCATTATAAAAGTAATCCACGCGGCTTTATAATAAAGCCTTCTGAAGCAAATCAATGGGTTTTTGTAAGAAAAATATCCATATTAAATATGTATAAAGTAAAATATTTAGCTTTCAACAGAACGCCTTCCGTATTCAACTTACGAAAAAAGTGTAACTGGCGCGACGAACTGTGAGAGGCGTTACACTTTCTTTGCAAGTTGAATATGGAAGGCGGTCTGGTGGAACCATTTTTGGGTGAACTATCCCTTTAAGTATTGAACACAAACAAGGTAATTGACCAAACACAGCTGAACTGAACTAACTAACAAAGGTAACCATAGAAACAGATGAGGGGTGGGTAACAAAGACAAAAAAACACATGTACTTGAAGAAAACAAACGCAACTCTGACAGTGCCAGGGCCAAAAAACAGTGAAATTTGGGTTTTTGCAACAATTTAAAATATATCTGATCACTCTGCACTTTTAAAACAGTAATATTTCAAATAGCCGTTTTCTATTTTAATACATTTTACAATGTTATTTATTCCTGCAACAGTATAGCTGAATTTCCAGCATCAGTATTAGTCTTCAGTGTCACATGATTCTTCAGGAATCATTCTAATACACAGATTTTTAGCATTTAAAATCTTTATTAAAGAGGGGGTGAAACAGTCGATCTCGTGTAAACCTTGAGTACCTATAGAGTAGTATTGCATCCTTCATATATTCAAAATGTCTTTAGTTATATCATATTTATAAAAGAAAGATATGCTGTACCGAGTATTTCCGGGGGAAAAACGAGCGGCTGGAGGCGTATAATGTGGGCGGAGCTAAAGAATGACGAGCATGCGCAGCTATTTCGTTGAGAGCGTCTGAAAGCTGTGACATCCTTAAACGTGGAAAATGAAACGTTATCCTAAATAAACCATGACTATCAATCAGATTAAACCACACATATATGATCCAGAATCTGATATTGAACAGGAGCAGCAGCAGCAACTACTACAGCAGGACGTCTCTATGTGGTATGTAACAGTTACTGTAACTGTATATACTTGCTTAGTGGCTTGTCATGCGCAAGTTTTAATCGCAAGTTGCAATTCATGACTGGCCACTAGAGACAGGCTCCAGAAGGGAGCAGAATCTCATTGAGCCCCATGTTAAAATGCCCAACTTTACAGCAGAAAAAAACATGTTTACAGCCTGGTACAAATTGTGGTTTTGGTCTGTACGGCTAGTTTTGCCCTTCATGACAACTGTGAGGGGGGTGAATTTTTTTATAACTCATTCGTTTACATTATATAAAGCATTAAAGTTATATAATTAGTTAAATAATTAAGGGCGTGGCCACTTTGAGTGACAGGTGGATAGCCATTTATCTGTCTGTTAGTCATCACGTCACTTCAGCTCCGCCCACGTCCCACCTTTTTGCCCATTTTCTGTTATCCGGGAGTGACGCGTTGCCAAGATGGCAACGGCCATCTTGTCCATACTTTGCACTTCAGAACGGCTCATCAGAATCCTATGGGTGACGTCACGGACACTATGTTCATATTTTTGTACAGTCTATGGTGTTTACTCATGGTTTATGAGGACATCAACCAGGTTTATAAGGACTTAAATTTAGCAGTAGCAAGCGGAACGGTTTTGCACGTCATGTTGTTTACTTGATAGCTAACAAATCAAAGACATTTGTCGCAGTTTTACTCACCGCCTTCTTCCAACGCACGACCGTGAACCTTAATCGCTGGGACCGCTCCATCTTTCAGCATTAGACGAACTACAAATCCGGAGTTGAACCGGGCCTTGTTTATAAAACGATTGTCGCCGAAATGCAGGGAACAAACAAAAACACTTGCACAACTCCGTTGCTGCTCCGGAAAAACAAACTCCATCCACTGTCCCATTAACGCTGGGTTATTTGGGAAGCTGTGCAGGGTTGTCTTGCCCTGACAACCAAAAACACACTTCTTTGGTGACATTGTTGATTTCGTGAAGTTTGCAGCGCAGCCGAGCGAAGCGTGTTAATGGGTGTAAATTTGCTCTCTCGCTCTGGTCGCTCGCGCCCTTCCGGGAGAAGAGACCGTACGGGCCCGTACAAGGACATTCCGCCCTTGCTGACGTCAGATAGACCCATACTCGAAAAAAACCTTCCAAAACTTGTGAGAAATTGGAAGGAGTATTTTTGGCACTTTTTTTTTTAAACTTTTTTTTTTAACTTTGTCCATGTTTAGCATCTGAATCTAGAATACACTTTAACTGTGTAAAAAGCTCAGTATGCATGAAAAAGCATTTCAACCCCTGATGATCCTTTAATGTTAGTTAATAATTTTAAAAAAATCACATAATGGACCTCCTGCAAAGAGTTGAACTGTGGTGAGAATGGTGCCACTGTTTCAGTGGCTACTACAAAAGAATCTTGCTGTCTCATTGTCAGGTGAAGAGTTTCCTGCTGACATCTTACACCTCAATGTCACAGTTGAACAGGAAGTTTTGAATGGCAAAATAAAGTTATATTTGCAACATACTGTAAGACATGTGATATTCGTTCTGCAGGTAACTGCGCCGTTAAACACGTGATGTGAAACGGGCTCTTTGTTGTGATGTCTATTTTGGTTTGAAGTTGAAAAATGACATGTAATGAGAGAATGTTCCAATATGTAAGCAGTGATGGTGGCAGTTTAATGTTTGCATTCTGTATAGTTCTTGGTCTTATTGGATGTTGTGCATTCTTGCACTCAGTGATTTATGACAAAGCTGCACTAATTTGCCCTTTCATTTGCACAGAAGTGAAAACAAAACCTACCATTTGTCTTTTGCTGCATTGCAACCATTAGTTTTGGAAACACTTTATAATAGGTGTCGTTAACTATGTACTTACATAAAATATATCCAACATCTCTAATAAGTAACCATTGGTCCAACAAGGTGCAATGCTTTGGGGCACACAAGACTCCAAAAATATTTGGGTACTGAATATTTACAGCTCTTTTTATTCTGGTCTGGGTATTTAAGGGAAACTGGCAAAAGAGTCATTGGGATTGAGAAACCAGAGTGTTGTGCGAGTGAAGAGTTGCATACTCTCTGCTATCTCTCAATCTTAGGGGGTGTTCACACTTGGCATGTTTTGCTTGATTAAAATGAACCTTCATCCTACACTCTAAAAAAAAAAGGTTCTATATGGCACCAAAAATGGTTCTTCGTCGTAATCATAGAGGAACCACTTTTGGTGCTATATAGCACCATATCTTAACATGTTATGTATATGTAGCGGTGCTATATAGCACCTTAGTCAAAGAACCGGTGAAGAACCGCTGAAGAACTGCTGAAGAACCACTGAAGCACCAAAATTGGTGCTATATAGCACTAAAAAAGGTTCCCCTATGATTACGAGCCAAGAACCTTTTTTGGTGCCATATAGAACCTTTTTTTTTTTTTGAGTGTACCACACAGCATTGTTTTGGATGTTCAGTAAATTCCGTCTCAAAATAGGCAATAGGTCATAAAAGCCGACCAATCAGGTTATGAACGTATCCCTGTGCCTTTAGGTTTGGTATCCGGTTCGGTGATAAAAATGGCAATCTGAGCGCTAATCGGACCAAACAAACCAAGCGAACTACAAGTGTGAGCACACACTCTAAAAAAAAGGTGCTATTTGGCACTAAAAGTGGTTCTGTCATAATCATAGGAGAACCACTTTTGGTGCTATATAGCACCATATCTTAACATGTTCTGTATATGGTAGTGGTGCTAGGGCTGGGTTTTGACACAAATTTCCCAATTCGATTCGATTCAATTTTCGATTAGTTTCAATTCAATATCGAGTATTTTGGATATGTATCAGGTATAATACATGGAACATTTTCTCAAGGAAAACAAATTTCTGAACTAATGTTGTAAACTATGGGAGTCAGTTGATACTACATTAGCCTACTAATATTGAAGGTAAAAACTTAAATGACACTAAATTATGTTTTTTTTTATAATAATAAAATTATAATATTAACTTTACAATTACATAATCATAATTCTACTCCAATTAGTTTTTTTAAATATAAACATTTAAATGGTGGCGGTCATACATACATGCCAGATTTATTCATACATACATGCATTAAATATTATTATTATTATTATTATTATTATTATTATTATTATTGAAGAACATCGACAATGAATATCCTATGTAATGTGGTGCATATAATTAGCAAAATGCTCCTCTCTAGAGTTAATTTTTCTAGCTGACTAACGAGTTTATGGACACTGGATATGTTTTTTCTGAGGTAAATGTGACGTTACGTGACATTGTTTACAAGCCGCTTTACTTGCATCTTTCTGCGGTTGAAACACTGATTGAGCTATTCTATGTGACATGATACGGATTTCGGTAAGTTGTCCTGTATCTTTTAACACACTTTCAGAAGCTCATTCATGTTTATTTCACGCTGTTACTACTATTAAGGCGGAAGAGAAGATCTGTTCATGTTTGCTCCGCACTGCC
This sequence comes from Romanogobio albipinnatus, assembly GCA_023566225.1. Lineage (NCBI taxonomy): Eukaryota > Metazoa > Chordata > Actinopteri > Cypriniformes > Gobionidae > Romanogobio > Romanogobio albipinnatus. The sequence goes on from CM042257.1 coordinate 9,165,182, forward strand.
GCTTCTCTTGAGCTGAGCTGCGGCAGAGCGATCTCGGTATTTATGTTTTTGAATTCCATAAAAAAAAGAATTACGTAATTTGAAATCTGAGACTTTGTTTCATATCAATAGTATTTCAAATGGATTTATTGGATGGGAGGCGCGCTGCAATGTTTATTTCATTCACTGAAAACAGGATGACTATGAATCGATTAAAATCAAGAAATCAATATTTTTTACGCAGCCCTACTATATAGCACCTCAGCCAAAGAACCGTTGAAGAACCAAGATTGGTGCTATACAGCACTTAAAAAGGTTCCCCTATGATTATGAGCCAAGAACCACTTTATGTGCCATATAGCACTTTTTTTTTTTTAGAGTGCACCCTTAGATTCAACTTTGATCAATTGATGTTATGTATTTATCATTTATAAATTGGCTTCTGTTTAATTATGTAATTGGCACAATACCCTTTTACCTCAAGAATAAAATGTTATATATGATTAACTCTGTATTCTTCTGAAAACGTTATGACTAGACCAAGCGGAGTCTGGTGTTACCGCAAGTCTGTGTCCAGGATAGGTAAAACTGGAGACTCACGAATGAATAGAGCATGTGGTACATCATTCGAGAACACTTGATTTCGGTCTATCACTGTCTTAAAGCCAGGTTTCCACCGCATGAACTTTCCCCAGGAACTAGGAGCTTTGAGGTGGTACACTGTGTGTTTCGACCGCAGAAACCAGGGTCTAAATTAAATGAAATTTCCCCCTCCGAAAGTCCCTGCTCATGAGGTAGTACTATTTTTTCAAAGTTTAGGAACTTTCAGGGGTGGGACTTGGGCACTGAACATGCTGATTGGTTGAGCTCAATGCATTTTTAAAAGCCTTTTGCGAGGATCGTTCTGCATTCAGTAAATATCATTCGTCTCAGCCATCTCACGGTCAATGTCCGTAAGAGCTGATAATAACATGCGTTGTCTTGTTTTAAATCTAGCTTTACGAGCTTTCTGAATATGCTTTAGTATCAGTGCTCGTCTCTTTTCCGCCATTTTGTTAATTACCTCTTTAGTAAACCAATACATAACCAGCAAAAGCAGCGCTGCTTGAATCTCCTTCATATTTGTTATTGTTGCAGACAGTGTCGACCAAAAGTTATTACTGTCCGTCGCTGACTGGGAGGAGCAGTCGCACGCAGTCCTACATCACCGGACTATATTGCCTGTGAGATGGTGGTCCAGTGGGTTAAACCATGGAACTGATATGCAGAAGGTTGCTGGTTCGATCCCAGCGGTCCTTGAGCAAGGCACTTTACTCCATGTTGCTCCAGGGGGATTGTCCCTGTAATAAGGGCACTGCAAGTCGCTTTGGATAAAAGCGTCTGCCAAATGCATAAATATAAATATATAAATATATAAAATATAATATAATATAATCTTCACGGTACTTTAGACCGCAGTGGAAACGCAGACAGTAGTAGGTCTGGGGGGAAAAAAGTTCCTGGTACAAATTGTTCCGGGTAATTTAGGTGTAAACGGAGCTTAAGAAAACTTCTGACTAAAGCCGGGTTCACACTGTGCGATTTTGGCCATCTGAGACAAATTTTCCAAATCCTAAAAGATTCCTCTGATCCTAGGCTAAAATATGAAGTCTTTGATCATTAGTTTGACATGTTCACCGGCAGCCGATTAATGAGCGCTGCGATCAAATTTAATCTCAGACGGCATTCTGGCAGTGTCAGAAGATTTGGCGCACAGTCCTGCAGTGTGACTTCTCCTACGACGACCGCCAAATTATCTTCGTTTTTCAAGACAAACTATGACCAAAATGAGCGCTTGAGATTTCTTTGTAGCCACTATTTCAATCCTGCGTGTAATGCAGCTCACTGGCAATGAACGAGTCATTGACTGATGATATAAAACTCCAGACGAGTTTTCTTGCGTGCGTCCGTTTTTAGCGTGCCTTGACTATCGTACAGTCTGACATTAAAGGGTTAGTTCACCCAAAAATGAAAATTCTGTCATAAATTAATTACCCTCATGTCGTTCGACACCCGTAAGACCTCCGTTCATCTTCGGAACACAAATGAAGATATTTTAGTTGAAATCCGATGGCTCAGAAAGGCCTCCATTGACACGATGCACTTTACACTCTCAAGACCCATAAAAGGTACTCAAGATGTCATTACATGCACAAAAACTATTCTCGTCGCTTCATAAAGTTATTGTAGAACCACTGTAGTGAGATGGACTTTGTAACGACATCTTTAGTACCTTTTATGGGTCTTGAGAGTGTACAGTGCATTGTGCCAATGGAGCCTTAAGGTTGTGCATGTTGTGGCTTCACAAATGCTTTGCTGCATACCTCAGTTGTAACGAGTGGTTATTTCAGTCAAAGTTGCTCTTCTATCAGCTTGAATCAGTCGGCCCATTCTCCTCTGACCTCTAGAATCAACAAGGCATTTTCGCCCACAGGACTGCCGCATACTGGATGTTTTTCCCTTTTCACACCATTCTTTGTAAACCCTAGAAATGGTTGTGCGTGAAAATCCCAGTAATTGAGCAGATTGTGAAATACTCAGACCAGCCCGTCTGGCACCAACAACCATGCCACGCTCAAAATTGCTTAAATCACCTTTCTTTCCCATTCTGACATTCAGTTTGGAGTTCAGGAGATTGTCTTGATCCGAACCACACTCCTAAATGCATTGAAGCAACTGCCATGTGATTGGTTGATTAGATAATTGCATTAATGAGAAATTGAACAGGTGTTCATAATAATCCTTTAGGTGAGTGTATATATATAAATTGTAATCAATGATAATCATGTATTTGAAAGTTTTTTGTGAAATGAGCTTAACCAAAGGAGTCATGCTCATGCTGAGATCTGTGATGGTTGTCCTTGCAGAAACAGCTGTAAACAACATGTATCTTCTCACAGCGTTCATCCTCAGTGCAGTTGAGCTCAGAACAGCGGTCTGACAGACAGAGGAGAACCACAGGATTTATGACAATAACTGGGGCATATAACACATACTGAATACATAACATCTGGAGTGGAGATCAAATTTTCCTTTAGTAATCATTGCTATAAAACATTTAACATTAAGACTTTTTTGTTTTCACTAGTTTAACTATACAGATAAAATAAAAAATAAAAAAATCACTTAAAAAAACATAAAAATGCAATAAACTCAAGCTCCAAATGGCTAAAATCAACCTATGGCAATTTTCCATGTTAACTCCATTATTAAGCATGCTTATACAAACACACACACACACACGCGCGCGCACACGCACGCACCCTCTAGGCATTATGGCTTTTATACTGTACAAACCATATATTCTATACCCCCCTCTAACCCTACCCCCAAACCTACCTATGAGAGAAAACGTTCTGCATTTTGTTGAATAAAACAAAAGCAAAAAAACACTAGTATGTTTTTTAAGGCATTTGGTTTACGAGGACACAGGTAGTGCGCATACCATGTTTACACTGTAATACCTATCCATGTCATTTTACATATCTGTGTCCTCATAAACCACAAACCTGTACACACAAACACAAATATGTTTTCAATGTTACTGAGATATTTTGAAAATATATTTTAAAGGTGTGGTAAAACACATTCTTTCAATGGCTTGATTGTGTTTGTGGGGTGCACTGTAACATGTGTTCATGCTTCATTTTTAAAAAATTGCATTATTTTTTATGTATTTCACCTTTATTCTACACTGCTCTCTCCCTCCTTGTAAAAACGGTCTGATGGTTTCCGGGTTGTATGAAGCCAGTCCCTCAAAAATACGCAATGGGCTCAGATTGGTTAGCTGGCCCAGTGTGTTGTGATTCGCTAAACGCCTAGTGCACATTTGTCGGAAACGTCACGCCCCTTACCTTTACCGGTAGACTGTGCTTTGGTAGTATTAGAAACAATGGCGTCAATAAAACCATACCAATTTGAGCCCGAATCAGACCCAGACAATTTTAGTGAAGATGATTGAGCAGAACCTGTTCAGTCCTCAAGAGTAAAGACTGCAGATCTATAGTGATCGCTACTGAATGGCACTGTTCCTTTTGTATTTTTAGAACGATTATAGCCAAATACTTCCTTGCTACAACGTACAATTAACAATACGAACTATTACAGGAAAACGCAGACGAAAAATAAATCATACTTACAGGTTGTGGCCCGTAAACAGCTTCTGTTTTTAAATCCATCTTTCAGGACAAGCCGTTGTGCGAATCCTTCATTGAACTCGTGAAGATTGTGGAAGCTTTCCTCCGTGAAATGTGCAGCGGGAGCCGCGCGTGCCTGTTGTGCATTCACACTGGCAGTGTTTGTCTCGCGCAGCTTAACCGCGACTCGTGTATTGCAAATACATTTTCCGGTGTTTTCCTCTGACCCCTGTCTGTCTCGTGCTTTGATGGGCAGCATATATCTGCTGCAAATGCGACCTGTTCCCCTCTGTCTCATACACACATGCATATGACATGTTGTATGTTAAACTCCGTCCCTAGGAAGGCTGAACAAAGTGGACCTGCAATCCTGATGAAAATAACAGCGTTTCGTCGGCATTGCGGCAACAACACTCCAGCCTACTAACTATACCACAACAACGCTTCCCTGCTGCGATACAAAATGGCCTCGCCCCCCTTATTTCATATTCTCAGAGGAGGGGTTTATGTAAATATTGGGGCTGGTGATGTCAGAGACCCTGGAGGAATGTGTAGTAGTCCCTACCGGCCGTTTGCTGTAGTCCTTAGAAATTGATTTCTTTAAAAGCAAATATCTCCCTTTGCTTTAAACTTTGTAACTTTGCAGATGTTGTTTATGCTCAAACAGCAACATTACACACTAGCTAAAGTTAGAAAAGTGAAATCGTGGTTTACCACCCCTTTAAACATTCTTAATGCAAACTTCCAGGACCCAGCAACCATTAATCAACAACATCATGATCATGTGCACCCATAAGTATTATTGTTTTTTGTACCTTTGAGATTGTGCTTTAAATAACACAAAGACATTTGAATGATTTGATCATTTTTCACAATCCTATTTGTAAATGGCTAAAGAAGGATATAGCCTATTGTATACCATTTTGAGCAAAACATTTCTATTGCTGTTCTTCCTGTGCAGGATGACTTGTGATGCGGGGTCCCATTTTTCCAAGTCAGAAGTAAAATTGACTTTCTTTTCATTTACCATAAACCAGCAATAGACAGAAATTGATATCAAATTTATATTTGTAAAATAGGACTGATTAAACAATCAATAACATTGCACAGTAAAGACAAAGATTTGTTCATTGCCATGCAAAGAGAGTAGCTTTTTTAAGACCGTTGCTTTAGCAGTTAACAGAAAGCGAGTTAAATTAAAGATTGAGCTTTTATTAGTTGTGCGTACTATAATTAAGTTTTAGTTACACAAACTATTTAAGTGCACTGTAAAATCCGACAGTTGTTCTAACAACACCTTTTAGTTTACAATTAAGACATTAAGTAAAGTTAAAATCTATTAATCTGTACTATTCACATACTTTACCTCGTTTAGCCTACTCAGAAAACCCAAGTTAAGATTAATTGATTGGTTTGTCATTTTGTCAGGCAAAAAAAAAAAAAGTTGAGGCAGGGCAATTCTTAAGTAATAGAAATAGAATGCTTAAATGAAAGAAATCTGACACCTTTATAGTTGACTACTGCATCTGCAAAATTGAAAAAGAATCAAGACGAAACAAGTATCACAAATGTTGCAAAGTAACACTCATGTGCACTCAGCATAACAACGGATGTGTAGCTATTAGTCATAATTTATTGAAACTGGTCGAGCAAGATTTTTTTTTTTCATATTTCTAAGAACACATAAGAGCGAGAGTGAGAGAGATTCACAAATTCTCTTTTGTTCAAAAGGACAGCAAGTCGTATCGATTTGGAATCACACTATGGTGTGTGTTAGTGTAAATTATGAGTTGTATTTTTAGGTGAAGTATTCAATAAAGCTTTTCTAAGAAAATCATTTTGTAAAGAAAATTCTTTTTTCCTCAAATATATAGACAGGGCCAGCCCTGACCAATTTGCTGCCCTAGGCAAGATTTTACTTGGTGCTCCTTGTATCAAGGTTTAGCACTACATGTTATCAGTCTCAGTTGTGGAAACACTGGTACGGTTTTATTTTTGTAAAGCATTGATGTTTTTATTATTATTATTTTTTTTATTGTTGTTTTATATGATGTCCAGTCCATTCTACCCCATCATTATGTTCATGACATTATTATTATTAAAAAACATTTAAAGGCTGATGATAGTTAAACTATACAAAAATAGCACCTACGCCACATTACAGCCTAAACAAAGAGTGCATCTTGCATTCATGCACAAACTATTGAGAACTAGCAAAAGTGTTTGTTTTCCAGTAGATGGCAGGAAACTTCCACTAATATGCACATTCATGTTTTCACCATGAATTAAACTGAGAAATTTAGATATTTAATGTGAAATGTACATAAAATGTTGCTATTTTAAATAAACCTGTATATAAATATCATTACTAATTTGGGCAAATACATTTTAAAATGTCCATATGTCCCCTTAAAACTGCACAACGGCAGAATAAAAACATTAGGCTATTAAAAAAGTGATATTACATTATTTTTATTTTATTTTATAAAACCACACTGTCTGTGGCCTCTGGAGAACCCAGAACGGCTGCTTGTATCTATAAAACTGGAATTAATTATCGAACATTAGTATTTTACTACTATGCATTTAGATAAACTGTTCATTCATTAGCCTACCTCTGTCTTTACACTGCAAAAAATGCTCTTCTTATTTAGTTTTTTTTTTTCTTGTTTCCAGTCTAAATATCAAATATTAAATTCTTAAATCAAGATGTATTTACTAGTAAAATGACATTATATTTTTCCTTGTTTTCTGGGGGGAAAATGAAGTGATTTTTTGCTTAAAACAAGCAAAATTATCTGCCAAATGGGTTGAGAAGAATTATCTTATTTCTGTTTGGGATAGAAACAAGAAACAAGCTTTCAATCAGAAACAAAATTATTTTTCTCACCCCATTGGCAGATAATTTAGCTTGTTTAAAGACAAAATATAAATTTACTTATCTAGTAAATGCATCTTGATTTAAGAATTGTTTTGATATTTAGAGACAAACATACACATTTTTTGCAGTGTATCCCTTATCTTGCCTGCATCAGAGGGCTTCTGTTTTTTATGACACTACAATTCGGCCATCCGTCATAAATAATCAGGCAACTTTCACCGTGTCTACACCTGGAGCGAGCGGCCAAGCACCCTAAAAAATGAAAGCAATCCTGTCTATATCAGATGCGGCGAGAGGTGACGCGGCACAACAAATTCCCAACGTTAAACTGATCACTTTATATTTCGGACACACTTCAAGCTCGGCGGGGGAGATTGATGAGGCGGACCGGGAAGATGCGGGGACTTAGTTAAGTTTTTTTGCGCTTTATTTGGTAATATTTCAAATTAATATGAATAAAATAGTATCGGTAATACATTTTGGCGCCCCTGGATGAGTGGCGCCCCTAGCATTTGCCTATGCCACGGTCCGGCCCTGTATATAGAGCAAAATAAAGGGAGATAAAACACCTTTTACTTTCCAACAATGAGGTCCCAGCGGAGAGAGTAATGAGGATCATTCACAGCCTGGTGTAGCCCAAAATGTCAATCACTGAGGCAAACTGACAGCTGTCAAATCCATCAACACAAACCTCTTCTTCAGCTCCATCTTCACACTGGATGGAGAATTCAGCATTATGTTAGGGATTCATCCTGATCCTGACATGCCTTGACGAGCAGTGGTTCATATGCATATGGATAAGTAGATTGTGATGAATTTGTCAACAGTTTTATTACATCCAAATTTGGTGTGTGGCTGAATTTGGGGGAATTGCATCTATTTTCATGGAGAGTATTTGGGTTTGAGGGATTACACCAATAAAAACAAGTGCTTGCGATGCAGCAATGAAATGTTTAGTATGCAGGTCGTCTAAGGTTTTGTTTTCGATTCTGTGGAAATAAAAGTGCAAATGAAGCGGTTTTGTCATAACTCATGCCACTGAGTGCAAGACTGTACAACATCCAAAAACAATACAGAATGCAAAAATTACAGTGCTCCTGAGGACTTCCAAATCCCAATTCAAATCACGTTTATAGTGCTTTACACAATACAGATTGTTTCAAAGCAGCTTTACAGTGATGACAGGAAAATTATGCATTTCGGCTGTTGTTCAGCTGAATTCAGTTTAGGGTTGAAAAACTCAAAAGATCTGAAGCACGTCTGCATCACAACTGTTTAAATATATTGGAATATTGCAATGACACCAACCTTTTAAAAAGGCATCACCTGTATCGCAAAACATTTCTTAATTTTGAAATGTAGTTGGTTCAGTTTTGTCGGTAATGAATTATCCATCGTCACATGCATGTATTTTTGAAATAAGGTTTAAATATATCCACTAACTAGATTAAATGATTGGGGGAACCTGAATAGAAACACTGTCAGGTACAACCTTAAAGTTGCACTAGAAAAAAATATCAGTAAAATATCCAATAACCACTAGGCCAATGTTATATATTTTGTTCAGTGCAGTACTTACAATATCCCAAATGTTTGCAACTATTTGTAAATCATGAGAAAATTGCAATTTTAACCAAGGAACCGGGACGTGTGAGGGAGTCGCCTGTTAATGGCGTCATATCTGCGTTACCCTCGGTTTCTGGTTTTATTCTACAGAAATGCTTTACTCTTACTGCAGTGTGCAACAAGTGCCATAGCAGCCACCGAGCGAACGCACAGAGTAACGTCATAGATACATTTGAGTGTGTTGCTGTTACGTCCCCAGGGACGTTTAGAGTATGGGGTTTTCCTGTTTTCTGTGAGGTCACTTTAACAGGTGATTGGCTGAGCTAGTTTGAGGGCGTTCTCCTCATCTCATCCGATGATCAACACCTGTGGAAGAGACGCACAGCGATAGACTGCTTTTTGTTCTGATTCTGATACGTTATGTTCGTTGACGTTTCTCTTTGTTTTAAGTTAGTTTGTGTTACCATTTTGCTTTTTGTCATGTTGAGTTCCTTGTCAAGTTACTCTTTAAAACTTCTCATGTGAGAGATTTGAAGTTTGAATGGTGTTTAAAGCGAAGCCAATCTGGATGGAGAAAGGGGGCTATAGGTAAGATGTCATACATGGCATACATGGGCACCGAACGTTGTTTGTTTAGACATACTAGGTTAGTAGGTCTGTGCCACACTGTATTTTTCTGTTTGACAGTTAGTGTAGGGAAGTTTAAGGTGTCATGGACGCTGAAGACTTTCTTTTCCTAGCTTAGGATCAGTTTGAAACCGTTTAGTAAGACTCTTTTGATATTATTTTCGTTTCTTTGGCACAATCCAGTTTTCCCTTTGTTCTCCCTAGATCCTATTTTTATGTATATTTGTTTTTCTTTATATTAATTATGAGTTCATTCATTTGTGATTAATTATTGGGTTCTATATTTATTAAATAATTGTTTAATCGCCCGTTATTTATCTCACACCCAGTGGTCATTACTGCTGGTAATCAGAACTGGGTTTAAACTGTTCCCCTTCTCAATCCCTAGATTGTTAACAGCCAAAGGAGGGTCGTAACAGTTGAAAATTATGTTAATGATAAACAGAGATGCGTTACCTCCCAAGCAGCAACCTCCTGCAGTTTCTCTTGAAGCCAATACGGAAGTGACATAAACTGCAATTCATCGACTGGCCGCTAGGGACAGGCTCCAGAAGGGAGCAGAATCTCATTGAGCCCCATGTTAAAATGCCCAACTTTACAGCAGAATAAAACATCTTTACAGCCTGGTACAAATTGTGGTTTTGGTCTATACAGCTAATTTTGCCCTTCATGACAACTCATTCGTTCACATTATATAAAGCATTAAAGTTCTGCATAATTAAGGGTGTGGCCACTTCGAGTGACAGATGGACTGCCGTTTAGTCATCGCGTCACTTCAGCTCCGACCACATCCCGCCTTTTTGCCCATTTTCTGTTATCTGGGAGTGACGCGCTGCCAAGATGGCAACGGCTAGCTCGATCCTACTTTACGCTTCAAAACTGCTCATCAGATTTCTATGGGTGACATTCACAGATTCTCATGGCCGGACAAGCGGAAATGGCGCTGGCGACTATACCATAACAAAGGTCCCGCTGCTCGCGAGGCTTGTGTTGCGCTCTTCTTATTAACAATCGCTCCTGCTTCATACTACGGTAACGTTAATAATCACATCCATGAACATGATTTCTGCCCGAGTCCCATCCCGATTCTTTTCCTCCGGCTGTGAGGTGGAAACCACATGTCCCATGTCATCAAACTACGCCTTTGTTTTAAATAGGCAACCTCTAGTGGACAGAAAAGTTACATAGTGCAGCTTTAAGGTTAAAATAAGGAGAAACAGCATAAGCAGCTGTGAAGTGTTACCCTATTTATTTCAACCCTCAAGATACTTTGTGGAACAAAGGGTGAAGAATTCCTGCTGGAGTGTTCAATAATTAAATACACTCTAGTGAATTATGTGCAACTTATTCACCTTCCAAAAATTAACATCCTGAATACAATTTATTTTCAAACAGAATTGTTGCATACAAATGGCAGGAAATGGGCACTAGGGGGAAGAGTGCAAAGCGTTCTAAAAGATTATATATTTGTGGCTACATCGTACTGCAAGACACATCTGAGATCACAAGAGAGACAACATTAATATTGCAGTTTGCAATAACACCGTTTACATAATGCATTAAATACTCACACGCACAAGAATTCATATATTGCACTTTGGAGGAAATAAAGGTCTTGGTTAAATAGATGTTACATAGTTCAATATAATCACCCCATTCCAACCCAGTCCAGCAAAGACTAAACTGGTCCGTGTTAAAGGTTACAGAAAATGTTATACATTACTGACATGACAGGCTATATTTGTGCAAAATTACGATCACCTCCCCCTAAAATCTGTCTGCCATAATTATTCCAAAAATCTGATTCAATCATAGACATTTTGTTCATTTAAAAACATTGTGGTACTTTAGACGCTACAGAAGTTGCCTTGTGTCTCTAAAAATAGACAATACAAGACAAAAAATAAAGTTTGATTTGCTGTAAAATCAAACTTAGGAAGATGAGGCCAAAAAATAAAATGCATATAGTCCACATAACATGCCAAATTGGCATTGATTACAATTTTTGAGGACCGCTCCACACGACACTATATACACTCTCTTTCACATTCTACAAGGGTTAAATGTCCAAATTAACAAGTACCTATTTCCAACGGAGTTTAATCCGAAAACGTAACTATCTACAACGGATTTGCTCAGGAGTAACCACGAAACATCGTTCAGAAGTTCTACCAACAAGAGAACCAGCACTTGGGGCAGAGTTCTTTATGCCAACAACATACGGTTCTGCATCCCCATTGCAAGGAGCTGGATCTACTGAACAGAGGAATAATCAGAAACTCACCAGAAATATGCACCGAGTGTAAACGGACGTTTGCAGAGTTCTGAAATTAAAACACGTTCAGTTGAGAGTAGAATACATTGGTGTTTCAGCTTGAATACTGCAACCAACATGAGTGGAGAGAAAGGAGCATAACTTTTAATTGGTAATACTTTACAATAATCTTCTATTAGATAACATTAGTTAATGCATGCTTGGTCATAAATCATTAAATTAATTAAACCTAAAATGTAAAAAAAAAAAACATTTAGGAATAAAAAATATATATATATATACACATTATGAAAATAAGATAAATGCTGTTCTGTTATTCCATACTAGCTATTGCATGAATGTATAGAACCTTATTTTAAAGTATTACCCATTAAGAATGAAAAACTTAAATCCTGTACCTGTAGATATTTTTGTAAATGATTAATTTGTGAAAGGTACAGTATTCTCCAATGCGGTCCTTTGCACTAGAGATATCAATTTAGAGATTTTACTTGAATGATTACCTCTTGTTTTTGCGTGTTTAAACAAAAATATGCCAAAAGAAAAAGTCAAACCCTCTTAAACAAGAACCAACTTAAAACGAGCCCAAGCTGAATGCCAACGTCCCATCCTGGTGGCCAAAATCTTCCAAAAGTGAAGGCTCACCACAAAACGTCAGCAAAAAGTACCACTGTACATTCGATGCTCACCGTTCATTAAAAAAAAAGACTAATCTGGAGTGCTACATGGCTTGGTACGGATTGTGAGCAAGCTACTGATTCCAAACGTTTAAACTGCTCCTAAAGGAAGGCCACCTGACGACGGGATGGAAAAGAGATGACAGAGAGGAGCTCTTCATTTGTCTTGATTTCAACCCACTCGCTGTGAGTGCTTAGCCCTGTTTTTCTTTGGAGAGCTCTGTGTGAAAGCCTGAAACACGTGCTGGTGTTTGAGAAAGGAGTCTGGGAGATCTCCTGGGTGCAGCAGAGACAGAAGAGGCTTCATGCACCTGCAGGGCCGCTCCGCTCCCTAAAAAGGGTTACAAGAATCGAGAGCAGCCCACTACATGCTGGTAAATCTCAATGTTAATGCTGCCCAAGTTTGCACACAGCCGTAATGAGATTCTCCTGTCTGAAAACTTACCTTACAACAGTACGCATAGATAAGAAGTTATATAGCTGTACACACACAGACGCAAGTTTATATCCCATGCTACAGACACCAAAAAGCACCGTATTGGCGTCGATGCGAGTGAGACTTTGGTACCGCTTTGATAATGTGGAACCCGCTCCATGCAACTAATTTCCCAGTGACTGACGATGTGTATATGTACATAACAGAATGTGAGCTCAATGCACAACAACAGGTGAAAAGGTATAAGAAGATACATAGTGAGAATTTAAAAAATAAAATATCTTCATAAAAAACAAACAACAACAGCAACAACAACAAAAAAGAACTGCCAAGTCTAGCTCGGCATCTAAAGCTGACACGCGAGTCGTGCGTCAGATTATATCTGAGCAAGTGCCAGTACCAGAGCCAAAGCGAGTATCACAGCCCACACACACACACATATATGTGTGCAACTGGCCACTGGAGTCTCCACACTCTATTGTCCTGTGAGTCCCGTCAGTTTATGGCTCTTAAGGCAAAGGACGGCACATGCGGAGTGATAGAGAGAGAGAGAGAGAGAGAGACCAAGAGAAAAGGGCACAACACTTCAGGGAAGGCAGAGCAGGATCGGCTCATAGCTGATGCACTATGCTGTCAGCGTGATTGATGGATATAGGGCCATCCTGTCTCAGTCTCTGCCATTGAAATGTCGTGCTAAGCGATCCGACCTCTTCTTCCTCATTCTCCTGCTCTTTAGCGAACTCCATGAAAACCTGCAAAACAGGTCAAATGCTTTTAAAGAAATGCAATTAACTATGATCTGTAGACAGACATCAAATTTTTATTAGAAAACAAGGCAGAGATACTAAATAATAATTATCGGTGTTTAAAGGGTTAGTTCACCCAAAAATGAAAATTCTGTCATAAATTACTTCCCCTCATGTCGTTCGACACCCGGAAGACCTCCGTTCATCTTCGGAACACAAATGAAGAGATTTTAGTTGAAATCCGATGGCTCAGAAAGGCCTCCATTGGCACGATGTACTTTAGTACCTTTTATGGGTCTTGAGAGTGTAAAGACGTCGTTACAAAGTCCATCTCACTACAGTGGTTCTACAATAACTTTATGAAGCGACGAGAATAGTTTTTGCGCGCAAAAAAAAAACGAAATAATGACTTATATAGTGATGACCAATTTCAAAACACGGCATCATGAAGCTTCGAAGCGTTATGAATCAGTGAGTCGATTCAGCGGTTTGGATCGCCAAAGTCACGTGATTTCAGCAGTTTGACTCACTGATTCATAACGCTTCGAAGCTTCATGATGCCTTGATTTGAAATCGGTCATCACTATGCAAGTCGTTATTTGCATTGTGCATTGTGCCAATGAAGGCCTTTCTGAGCCATCGGATTTCAACTAAAATATCTTCATTTGTGTTCCGAAGATGAACAGAGGTCTTACGGGTGTCGAACGACATGAGGGTAAGTAATTAATGACAGAATTTTCATTTTTGGGTAAACTAACCCTTTAAGACTTTTTTACTCCACTAGCATAGGCTTGCTGCTGTAATTGGCGTTCCACTGTGGGCAGTACACGATTACATTACTTGGCCACCACAGCACCGCCCCACTGTAATTTAGCTTTTTTATAGAAATAAAAACCTATTTAGTTCAGCTTGACAACGGACACTACTATTATTAACCGAAAGCATCTGTGCCATACAGCATGAGCTGCAGAGTCGCAGTACAGATGACTGCCAAGACGATGGTGGAGGATTTGGTGAGCAAGAGATCGAACATCTTTAACGGCTTTTCCACCGTCGGGCCAAACAATTCTTAGAACGGTTCCAGTTGTGTTTCCACTTGAGCCTGGTATGGTACGGCACGATTACAAACCGTTCCCTGTCCGTAATTCTTGGCACGGCTGTCTAATCGTGCTGGTAGAATCCATAAAGTGACGTCGCCACTCAGAATTGGTCACTTGTCTGTTGCCTGGCTACCAGTTTCGCTATAGCTGGCTAAGCACTGAGCGACGTAAACACAAATTAATAATAAAATGAAAAGAAATATCTGATCATCCTCCATAATGCGTTCATTTACATCACACAGCATCAGCGTTGTGTTACCAAGGCAATGACTGACGCTTTTGTATTACATTCAAGAGCGGCAGTTATCAGCCCCACAGTGTAAAATGAAACCAGAACTGTACCAGCTGGCCCAGATCGCCACAGAATGGAACAGTTATGCAATGAGAACCGTTTGGCCCCATGGTGGAAAAAGCAGCAATTGACAAATATCTTATCTTGAAAAATGTGTGGTCAGTACCGCCGCTCCCTATACACAGATAATGCATAACCGTTGAAGCGAAAGTAATACCCTGTATATTGATAGCGACTACCTGATGTACGCAAATTATTCAAAACTGATTCCAATACCCTGCATATAACTGATAGCGGCTCCCAGATCCTGGGTTAATCGTAATACCGGAGTGGTCGCAAATTTATTTACCAGTGTGAAAATGTCCTCAATGTGACATCCTGGCAGTTTTTATAAGCATAAAGCACAAATTAAAAATATTGCAAAAAATATTTATTTGAAAAACATTTAAAAGGACATCCAATAATGACATACTTGTTCAAGGGTTGACTGGGAGAAGTTGTACTCTTCAAAATTAAAGTTCTGTTTAGCTGTGAAGACAAAGGTGAATGATCAAAATAGTATTTTTAACTCTTCACAAAAACTCTGTGGTTGTTATGGGGTCCATTCATTACCACTTTCCAACTGGGCAAAGGACTTGGCTAGTGACTTCACATCTTCCATTGGGATTTTATACACCATCAAAGTGGCAAAACTGCAAAGATCCAAGAAATGTTAAAACAAAACCCCTTCTAACGCCTGTATGTTTTTTTTCTTCTTTACTTTTATGGTCAAACATTTGCCGTTTAGAGTCCTATTTAATGTCTAATCCAAAACACATCTCACCTCTCCTGACGAGCAGCATGGGGAAATATCTTCAGTATTTCCTTATGCAACAGCGCTACCTGCTGGAGACCTGTGAGCTCCTCCCTGAGATTAATCTCCAAGCTGTAGCCTCTTCCAAACTTCCCCTTCAGGTGCTGAATTGAGCCAATGCACCTGCAGGGGGCGACATAAAATCTTACATGCTTTCTTTTCTGCTTTACTTGCTTGCTCCAAATTCTCATTATGTCTATGTTAAAGCAAGGAACTAGCTTGACAATGCTTCTCATTTTCAATTGACACATTTATCTGTCCCAGCCTCTCACCTCAGCTGACCAGAAACCATGATGGCCACACGGTCACACACAGCCTCCGCTTCTTCCATGTAGTGCGTGGTCAAAAGGGCCCCTCGCTGTTTGTTTTTAAAGGCAGCACGGATTGCCCTCCTATTGGAATGAACCACTGAAATGTTAATTTTTGCATCCCTCGGTTTTATATCTACACATTTATTAAATGACTATATGGAAGTTAACAGAAGCCATGGACATTAATGTAGTGTAATTTTTACCACATGCGCTGTTTTGATTTGGGATCCATCCCTGTTGATGGTTCGTCCAACAGAACTATCTGAGGGTTTCCCAGCATGCTTAGTGCAAAGCACAACTAGCATGAAAAACACAAAAAGCCTAAAGTACATGACAAAGTATGATTTTATATTTTCTATACTGAATTATATGCATTTTTGACTAACCTTCCTCTTTAGCCCTGCAGACAAGTTTTTTGCCTGTTTGTAAAGATGCTCCTTTAGCTCTAGAGCATTGACAACACTGAAAAGAAAAACAATATTTAAAAATGGCTGTGGTGGTCATACTGTATAATGTGATGGACAAATGGTCATATTGATAAGCAGTGACCAATTGACTTGACAAAGGCTGGTGATTTGGGAACATTTTCCAGCCATAAATCACTCTTAATGGTATACAAAAGTGCATTGTATATATAAAATGTTTGAGACCAGTTAGAATTCACTTTTTTTTAGCAAAATTATCAAAAGGTTACAGCAAAGACATTTATAATGTTACAAAAGATTTTATATTTCATGTTCATTTGAACTTTCTATGCATTAAAGGAGGAGTAATGATTCAGCTTTGCCATTACAGGAATTATATTTTAAATATATTAAATAGTATAACTGAACAGTTACTTTAAATTGCATATTTCTTTAAAACAATATTCATTTAACTTTAATCAAATAAATGCAGCCTTGGTAAGCATACGTTTCAAAAACATTAAAAAGCCTCTGAATGGTAGCCTTGATATCCAAACGCACCGTAGCAGCAGCAAATCTAATTTGCAGCCAGGGTAGTCTAGCAACTCTCCATTGGTGTGAGAGCTGGAAAAACCAAACTCTGGTCAGGATTACAATCACATCGTGTATAGAGTCGGTGGGCGGGATTAACATAATGACGGCAGAGTTGATGCGGTCACCCCATGCCACTTGTAAACAAAGAAGCTGGCGAACAGCAGTCTTTCGAATCGGCTTTGGCCGTGATTCTGGAAGACTTGGAGTTAAGCTTTTCTTTGAGAAAACAAAGAACGGCACTGAAGTCATTCTTAAGAAAGGAAGATGTGTTCGGAGGTTTGCCGACCGGATACGGCGAAAGTTTAATCTATCAATTAGCTCCGCTTCACCTTCTTCGTTGCTTTGGTTGGTTGTAGCGCTATCCTATTGCGTTCAGAGGGAATCTGAAAGACAACCGCTTATCCCGCCCCTCGAATTGAGCCCTGCCAATGGTGAGTTCCCAGACCCAACATCTTCATGTGGGTCTGGCTTGTCAAGCTATTTGAAATTATTTTTTAAGAAGATTTTTTGTACCGCTTAATGATGTTTGGGATATCATGCTGACGTAGCCCCTTGATGGCAGCATAGATCTCCAGGTGCTCCTGTAGAGTGATTCTAGGCCACAGAGGGTTCCCCTGAGGACAGTACCCTACATGCTCCAAGGGATTCTCCACTGGCTGGAATTCTGTGCCATAATCTCCCATCAGAATCTAAAAACCAGTATCAAACTATAGTCAGAAGACACTGAACAAGCTTCATGTTCAAAATGACTCATAACCAGCAAAAATCTCAAAAAAAGATAAACCTGTCCAGCAGTGGGTTCAGTGTCTCCAGACAGCATGTGCATGATAGTGCTCTTTCCTGCTCCATTTGGTCCCAGCAGACCCAAAACCTCACCTGAGAACAGGTAATTTTTCATTAACATCTGCTTGCTCTCTCTAACATTATTTACAGTAAAGCAAATAGAGGAAAATTCTACCTTTGCGAACACAGAAGGAGATGTTCTTAGTGGCCACTTTCCTTTTCTTGGTGAGCGAGAAGCCCTCCCTCTTGCCTTTGTACTGTTTCCTGAGGTTACTCACCACAACCACTGGTTTCTGTAAAAAAAAAAAAAAAAAAAGTTTACTTTTCTCCATATTTAATGTTGTTAGACGACAATGTGATTTGTGGCAAGAGATTTATAGAAAAGTGGGGTGTACCTCCTCACAGCACTGACAAGTCAACGCCTCCTTCACTCTTGCGTTCTCCATCTGAACATCCTCATCTTCACTCATGTTTTCCTCTGGGTTCCGCTGAGCTTTGCCCTTTGCTTGGGAGGAAATCCTTTAGAACAGAGTTCAAAGCTCCTATTCTTAGTGATCTTGGCAGAGTTGCACCAGCCATTCATAAGGTCTCACTTAATTTTTTATTATTTATTATTTTTAAATGTGCATTTCTTTTAATTTTGATGATTATAACCGACAACTAAGGAAAATCCCAAATTCAGTATCTCAGAAAATTAGAATATTACTTAAGACCAATACAAAGAAAGGATTTTTAGAAATCTTGGCCAACTGAAAAGTATGAACATGAAAAGTATGAGCATGTACAGCACTCAATACTTAGTTGGGGCTCGTTTTGCCTGAATTACTGCAGCAATGCGGCGTGGCATTGAGTCGATCAATCTGTGGCACTGCTCAGGTGTTATGAGAGCCCAGGTTGCTCTGATAGTGGCCTTCAGCTCTTCTGCATTGTTGGGTCTGGCATATCGCATCTTCCTCTTCACAATACCACATAGATTTTCTATGGAGTTAAGGTCGGGCGAGTTTGCTGGCCAATTAAGAACAGGGATACCATGGTCCTCGAACCAGGTACTGGTTGCTTTGGCACTGTGTGCAGGTGCCAAGTCCTGTTGGAAAATTAAATCTGCATCTCCATAAAGTTGGTCAGCAGCAGGAAGCATGAAGCGCTCTAAAACTTCCTGGTATATGGCTGCGCTGACCTTGGACCTCAGAAAACACAGTGGACCAACACCAGCAGATGACATGGCACCCCAAACCATCACTGACTATGGAAACTTTACACTGAACCTCAAGCAACGTGGATTGTAGCCTCTCCTCTCTTCCTCCAGACTCTGGGACCCTGATTTCCAAAGGAAATGCAAAATTTACTTTCATCAGAGAATATAACTTTGGACCACTTTTTTCCCTTTTGTCTTTAGCACAGGCGAGACGCTTCTGACGCTGTCTGTTGTTCAAGAGTGGCTTGACACAAGGAATGCAACAGCTAAAACCCATATCTTGCATGCTTCGGTGCGTAGTGGTTCTTGAAGCACTCCAGCTCCAGTCGACTTTTTGTGAATCTCCCCCACATTTTTGAATGGGTTTTGTTTCACAATCCTCTCCAGGGTGCGGTTATCCCTATTGTTTGTACACTTTTTTCTACCACATCTTTTCCTTCCCTTAGCCTCTCTATTAAATGTGCTTGGACACAGAGCTCTGTGAACAGCCAGCCTCTTGTGTCTTGCCCTCCTTGTGCAAGGTGTCAATTGTCAAGTCAGCAGTTTTCCCCATGATTGTGTAGCCTACAGAACTAGACTGAGAGACCATTTAAAAGGTCTTTGCAGGTGTTTTGAGTTAATTAGCTGATTAGAGTGTGGCACCAGGTGTCTTTAATATTGAACCTTTTCACAATATTCAAATTTTCTGAGATACTGAATTTGGGATTTTCCTTAGTTGTCTGTTATAATCATCAAAATGAAAAGAAATACATTTTTGAAATATATCAGTCTGTGTGTAATGAATGAATATAATATACAAGTTTCACTTTTTGAATGGAATTAGTGAAATAAATCAACTTTTTGATGATATTCTAATTATATGACCAGCACCTGTATTTTAAAATGTAATTTATTCCTGTGAATGTTAGTACAACAAACCAGTAAAATGATTGCATAGCACATCCCTGTTTAACTCAAGGGAAATAAATCAGTATTTGTACAAAGAATATTCATGAATCAGGCAAAACATGAACTCATAAATGTAATCGAGCTCACGGATGTTATTCCAATCACTACTCCTCATTAAAGGCTTTGGTAAAAATGTACTTGAGACCTGCAGAGCTGGTCATTTTTCATGGTCTTCCCTCCATATCTGATCTCCAGCCATCTCAGGGTGAAGAGCAGCAAAATACACTGCATGTACGGCTATGGAAACCACAACAAAGATTCAGCGTAAAAGAAAACAGTATAAAAGACTTTGAGAAAGTAAAATTGAATAACTTACAGCTACAACAGAGATAAAGAGGTTCTTCCACAGGAAATCATCATCATGAGGGGACTGAAGGAAGGTAGCCTAGAATAAAAAGACATTTCAACATATACCATACCTAAAAAATGAATAGGTGTAGTCCTGTGAGCAGTAAAGTGTTACCATGGTAATGTAGTTAAGGCAGCCCATAAGAGGGTAGAGTGGACTGAAGAAACACAGTGCATTGTGAAGGAGACGAGCGACAGCAGCATTTTCATTCACAAGAGCCAGCTGGACTATGGATGCAGAAACCACACACAACTATGGATGAAAAAAAAAAAAAAAAAAAGATACTCGTCAGGGTTTTCACACCCCTGGAACAATGACTTTCCATGACTTTTGGAGATAGATACTTCAAAAATATGAACTACAATTAACTACATGATTTTTTCAGTTAAATAACGTCAAGTAAATTAATACATCACAATTTCAAAATGGCCTGATATTTCAAGGTTTTCCATTTGAATATGGAATTATTATTATTACTTACCATCATGGAGACCACTGAGAAGAAGTCCCTATTGCTCTGGACTCTGACAAACATGAAGGACACGCAGTATGTGAAGAGAATCATGGCTGGAGAAAAGCCAATCAGACACAGAGCCTGAAAAATGGAGAAAAGACAGTTGTCACATAGTCGGTCGTCTGCTCTGTTCTTTAAGCTTAAACAACTTCTTTGTTACAAAATGTCTAGTGGCAGCCAATCGCTGTAAGGTGAGGTGTTTTCTTACCACAGACATGATGTTATGGGAGGTCAGCAGGTTTGTAGAATGAAAGGCAAACAGGGTGCTGGTCATACAGGTTAAGATGAGATAATAGAAAGGGACATCAATAGCTGCCTGACCACACCAGTATGCCGAAGGAACAAGACCCGAGATCCTCAGGGTCGAGCGACACTTCAACTGATACAAATATAGTAAAGAGAGTGGTTGCATTCAATGTAAAAACACATACAACGTTATGGTATACAATATTACTGTAGGGAAATTCTGATAAAAATGAGCTTTTGCAGCACCCTCAAATTAAGGTGATTATGGGTAAGGGGTCTGAGATTTTTTGGGTTCACCAAGGATGCAATTTATTTGAAACAATGTACAAGTCTGTAAATTTTTTATCAATTTAATGCATCATTGCTGAATAAATAACTGAACTATAAAATAAAAAGCCAAAACATCACTATATGAAGTTACAACCTACATATGTACCTCTCTGTCTCTTGTGTGGTCCATTGCAAAGTAGGCTGGCATCCCAGCAGCCAGCATCCCAAGAATCACAGCCTCAATGTAAACCAGGGCGTAGGACGTCTTATCTGGGATTTGCTAAAATGAAGACAGAATACAGCTATAGACACTCGCAAGAAACCATAGTACTGTATATGCAGTCAGTGACTTCAGTGAATTAATGCACTTACATAGTCAAAAGGTTTAGTCCATGTTCTAATGTGTCCAGTGCCGTTAAAGCCCCTGAGGAGGGCGTTACTGAGCACATTGACCGCCATGGGCAAGGAGTGCACGGTGGTACTGTTAAACGCTAAAACGTAGGTACAATCCTGGAATTCACACAAAGAGAAACAGCGAGAGAAGACGGGGAGGGAAAGAAAGATTTAGCAAAAGCAATTGCTTAAAATCTTTTAAAATCCCCCCCAAAAAATTCCATTACTATAACTCAAACTATGGAGTGTAAAAGTACAGAGAGGTTAACCAACCGTACTGGTAAAAAAATTCTCTCACTCACCTTACCAGATCCTGTCACGTTGATGGCAGCACTGACAGGTGCAGCAGACATGTAGTCTGGTTTTTTCATCATTTCCACTTTAATGTTCTGAGACTCCAGGTTGTGGATGAACCCTGACAGGTCAGAATCTACCACAAACACATATTTCACATAACCAGTCAATTCAGCATCAATTCAATTTGAACAACAACAATACCTTCAAATATCCTCAAATAAGCTTTATTTTTACGAAGTGTTACTGACCGGTGGAGTTTTGCACAAGCAGGCTGGTGGTGTATTTATGAGGAGCCTCGTTGCGGCGCAGCAGGTATATAGGTGAAAACAGTCTTTCAGGAGAATGAATCTGAATGTTTCCTGTGGCCACGGATAGAATCAGCATTGCACACAAGAAAACCAGGAAGAGCGTCAAACTGAGCAAAAGAGAAGACAAAAGTGTCAAGTCAAGTCACCCTTATTTGTATAGTGCTTTATAAAATACAGATCGTTTCAAAAGCACCTTTACAGTGATCAACAGGAAAATAATGAAAATAGTGTGACTTATGGCTATGTATAACACCCGAGTCATATTAGAGTTTAAATTCCTGCTCGAGCCCGAGCTGAAATTTCCCGGCACGATCCTCGGGCCTGGCCCTTTAATCATTACTTTATTAGCCTAATTGGGTGGGCAGAAAGCTATGCTAAAAATAAATATTATTTCTGATCATAGCAAAGTAATACCACAACTAAGAAACAAATGTGTACAAAGTTGCACAAGTCAGGATTAGTCTAAAAATGCGTGTTAACTCACAGCACACACAGTCATGAGCTACTCGCGTTAACACTGCGCATTGCTTAACTAGTCTATTTCTTTTTTTAACTAGAAGTCAAAGAAAAGTAGACATTAAGCTTTCTATACACATATTTCTCATGTCTGTGAGGAAAGTAGCCTTCGGAGTTATGTTTATGAGACGCACTCCATGCATGTGATCGCTCCCGCGACTTCATCTCACACTTATAATCTGCTATTACTCTATTCGCTTGTTATTTATTAAATCCAAGCAATTGATTGACGAAACCTTGATTAAAATTAAGATACAATTTATACAAAACGAAATTCATTTTAAAGAAGGGCTTCATACAAAACAAAACTTAATATTAAACTAAATATAATAACCACCAAAATAATTTCTGACCCACTCGCATCTTTGCATGTTTCAAAATCAGAAGAAATTTAAAAATAACATAATATTTAAACTCGGACACAACGTGCACAGGCTTGGGTAGGGTCGGGCTTGATTTTTTGAGCCCAATCTAAGTCATATGGATAAGATACTTTTATGGTTCATTTGCAGTCTTTATTTCCCCAAGTCCCCATTAATTGTAATTGTATGGGATTGAGTAAGGTCTAGGGTCATGTTCCATGTAAATATATGGAGATCCATATATTTATAGATCCAAACAGGTGAAATAATTTGATCCATAATACAGTAATTACAGCAATATTTAATTGAAAAATAATTAATTATTACTACAATTTAAATGTTGTCTATTTTAAGATATTTTAAAATGAATATATTCCTGTGATGGCAAGGCTGAATCTTCAGCGTCATATGATCACAGCAAAATAACAGCATTTATTTAAAATAAAAAGATTTAACATTAGTGTTCAAATGTTTATAAAGAAATGTGTAGTGTATATTATTAAATAATCAGGGCTTGACACTGGCTAGTGGTTTTCCAAAGTTACTAGCCATTCAGCATTTTCACTGGCCACAATTTTGTTGTTAAGAAATTTGTTGTTGGCTATATGTAAATTACCACTGTAGACATCCAAATCAAGTCTACATGAAATGTATAACATGACAGGTCATCAACATAGGCCCATTTAAATCTAGCATTTTTTTTGTGTATGAGCCCATAGAGTGGCATAGTGAAAAAAAATCCATATTTTCATGTGATTTGACTGTTTATTTTATTATATCTAAAAAATCTAAAAAGGTGTGCATCATACCTGACACTTAGATGAATACTTTACAGGTGGTTTTATGATTGCAAGTCATTCTCTTCAAATTCTATTGAAGTTAGAAACGTGTATACCAATGTCTTATGCAACTTTAGAGACGGTCCCTAAATTAGCGAATATCGAACATTCAACGTCAAGCCAGCTTTATGCCAGTCACATCAGGTGTGCTATGGTTCTGTTGTGATAATTATTTGAAACTATTTTCACTGCTGAAATGGAACAAAAACAGTCACAGTATGATGAATGAATCTCCTACGTACATCGCACGCACATCTCTGCTTTGATGAGAGTGCAGCTTTCAGTGAGTGAGAGCGCGCTCTGAACAAAACTCTGGCGTTTCAGCGATGACTAATCTAATCATGACATCGCATTATAAACTCAACAGACTTGCGTGTGATTGGTTATAATGCGCATCGCGATTATAACAGATGCCTTTTGAGAAGACCCGCCAATGTTGCTGGTGGGAGTGAATGTTACATGCCACAGCTGAAATCCACCCGCAAATGGCGGGTGTTCATGTCAAGCCCTGAATATAATACATGTGCACAGGTGTATGTACTGTACATCAGCTCTGCTGCAAAAATTAAACCGTACAGGCTTTATTTATACACTCTAAAATACAAGAGCGGGCAGTAAATAAATATGTACTACTGAAATGCAAACATGATCAACTAGTTCTTGTTAGCATTTGCTCACTTGTAAATAACAGGTTTTCTCTCTCTCTGCAGGTTGAGCATGTGCAGCCAGGCCACCGTTCTAAACTGCTGCCTCCAGAGGGCATGACCGGTTACTGCATCCTGCCTGCTGTCTGAAAACGTCAGCAGCCTCTGGTCCGTGTCATCCAGAGAGCATGCGTCTCCCTCTTCTTCCACCTTATCCTGGTTAAACACACTGTAGTCTACCAGGGAAGGAACACACAGACAGAGTGGGTGTTATACATCTTGAGCATCTCACTGTGCTTGTTCATTGTAACACTGATCGGTTTTTCCATCTAATTTTGAAGTGAGATGTTTTGAACCGTTTTAGGTAGGTGGTAATCATACCAGCCTGATCCACCTCCGCTTCTGCCTCTAGACGCAAGAATACATCCTCTAACGTTGTCATGGAGACGCCATAGTTAATGATACCCAGGTCAGGTCGACAGTCCAGCTCCGCAAACAGCCCTGCAGTGCAATGTGAGTGAGAGACGAGAAGAGTAGTAACAATGGAAATTGTTAATAATTTTAGAGTATGAATGCTTGGTGAACAAGACAACTAATCAAAAACACCAAAAGCATTCCTAAAAAAAAAACCCTCATGTCATTCCAAACCCACCATGTACTAGACAAAAGTAAGTAAGTAAGTAAGTAAGTAATACAGGTGAGTACATCAAACTAAGCTTGAAATAAACACACCAACATCACATACTTCATATAACAATAGTACCAACAATAAATCCATATAAAATTAAATAAAACTGCCCCAATAAATGCCACCACAGTCCTGGTGACAGCATGACAATCTGTTGCTCCGCAGGGCATATGGCAGCATGGCGCACAGCAGATGGTGACATAAGGGCAAATAGAAGCAAGACCTGGGAAAGTGTCCATGCTCTCGAAAGGCAACGTGAATGTAAGCTCAGCCTCTTGCTGCCTTGACAACTGAGCCTTGGGAACATGATTCTTGACCAGTGGCGTAATGTTGTCCACCTCACAGCCTTCAGTCACAGACATTCTACAGGAGGTTTAGAAAGGACAACGTTAATGTAGTAATGTCCTGGGTGACAAGAAAATAAAATAAAAAACGTTTTCTTAATATAGAACTGACCTAAGATGGTAGCCAACCCCACATTTGGTCTTCAAGTACAAAGAGGAGCCAACACATTTCAGCTGTCCTTGAGAGATGACAGCTTTACGATCTGCGTGACAGAAAAAGCACAGAGGTATGTGAGATTGAGATGGAGATGACTAATGGAACAGAAAAGAAAAATGAGAAAAATACCTGCAAGTATATCTGCTTCATCCATGTAATGAGTGCTGAGTACAGTAACTCGTCCTGCTTTACGACTCTTCAGTAAGGACCAAACCTGGTGCCGAGACACTGGGTCCATACCAGCCGTAGGCTCATCCAGAAGAAGGATCTGATACATAAGCAAAAACATGGAGGGAATAAATTAGCAAACGGATTAAGAAGTCAAGAGGTATAAGCGGTAAGACATTTACCTTTGGGTCGCCAAGAATTGCTATGCCCACAGAGAGCTTCCTCTTCTGGCCTCCACTCAGGTTCTTCGCCTGGGCATCCATAATCTTTTCCAAATCCAGATCCTTTAGAACCTTCCTCACCTTAAAAAGAGAGATATTTTAAAACAGAAATTACATCAAAACACAAAGATTAAGCCAACTGAATGGAGCTGGATTTATTGCAGATATTTGGGGGGCGTCTATTGAACGGTAGTGTATATATGGGGGAAAAAAACAACTTCTTGAACCAAGAACACTGAAAAGTGTACGGTCACTGTTGCACTCTATAATGAACGGAATTAAATATGCAGGGTGGAGTTGATGTCAAATCGGCTCTCTTGCTGCATATAAATGCGTGGTTTGCTTTTTGAATTCCCTATACAATGAGTCAACATGAAGTCAGCTGATGTCTCTAGATCCACTGGGAGTTCCTACCTCACCGTCAATATCAGAGGGCAGGATCCCTTTAATGGCAGCAAAGATCCTCAGGTGTTCCTCTACAGTGAGCACATCAAAGATGATGTTGAACTGGGGGCATATACCAACCAGCTGTTTCATCTCGGCCCCCTCAGCTATCTCCGCCACAGGAGAGCCATAGATGGTTGCCGTGCCTATGCGTAAAAAACACAATAACAGAATGTGTGGCAGCAGAACAACATTTAATCTTTCCCAGGTACTCAGGAAGAGGTAAATGCGTTTGTAAAAAAGTAAATTA
This sequence comes from Romanogobio albipinnatus, assembly GCA_023566225.1. Taxonomy (NCBI): domain Eukaryota; kingdom Metazoa; phylum Chordata; class Actinopteri; order Cypriniformes; family Gobionidae; genus Romanogobio; species Romanogobio albipinnatus. Next base: position 9,192,034 of record CM042257.1, read on the forward strand.
TCAAATTAGCATCTATGCGTCACATGTTTGACCTTCTGTAGGGGGGCAGATGCCACACAGGATGTTCATGAGGGTGGATTTTCCTGCTCCACTGTGACCAAGCAGGGCTGTGATCTGACCCTCATAGATGTCAAAAGTCAAACCTTTAACAACAGAACACAAAACATTCACCTATACGTCAAAACCAGAAGTCTCTCGTCATAATAAATCTAGTACCAATCAAGTGCACTATGAGACTTAGTACTATAAAAGTATAACAGATTTTACCTGCAGCACACAAGAAGCAATTTAGTCATATGATACATAAATACTGACAAAGATTATGTATATTGCTCATACATAAAAACTGAAGTGTCACAATTTGGACACAGGCTTGAAGTCTCACCTCTCAAAGCCTCCACTTTGGTGTCTCTCTCTCTGTAGATTTTACGGATATTACAGATCCTAACAAGAGTAAAAATATAAACACAGAAAGCATGTGATGGTTATTAATTGGTCATTCTGGCTGCATGCCAGCTCTCTTCAAGCCTAAATCTATACAGTCCTTAAAGGATTTCAACATCAGCCCTAAAAACATTGCTCCCTTTACCAAACTGCTTCCTAAATCACTTGGCTGGTCTGATTTCAGAACATATTTATGAAAAGAAATGAAAAAAATAGAACCAAACAAATGAGAGAGATATAGTAAATATCATATATTCAAATATATTCTGTATTTTTTCATCAACACTGACTGGCCATTGTAGTTTGCAGATAAAAATACTTTTACTGAAATAAAATAATTCATGAAATGAATTTTGAAAAGGATTTTAATTACAAAAAGAAAAAAGAAAAAATTGTAAACCATTTAAATTTAGGTCAATTATTAAGGATGCTCCGATCAGGATTTTTGCAGCTGATACGACTACAGATTTCTAGTCCTCATGATCGGTAGGGCTGGGCAAAAAAAAGAAAATCGATTTTACGATTAATCGTTTTTTATAACGTGGTCGATTCAAAATCGATTCTCAAAGGCCACGAATCGATTTTTTTTCCATATTTATTTCCGCAAACATTGAACATGCATAAATTATGACATATTTGTTTTATTTTTGGGTGAACTATAACCAATAAGCCAGTATTAGCTGTCCTACATTGTTCATAAGCTTGCAGCATCCATGTTACAGATAATTTTGTAAGATTTTATGATTATTTTATCTTAAAAATGAAATAACCTGATCCTGTTTGATCAAGGAATGCGACTGATCTGACTTTTTTCAGCATACATTTTTCATCTTGCATCAAAATTGTATTGTTTTTATTTAGCATAATTGTATGAATTTGAAAATTAAAGCTGGGTTCTGTTTTAATGTACCCAAGTGTACCTAAAATAAAAGTTTAATATACAGGTTTGTGGCTTAATTTCTTTTTATTAATTACCCACTTTTAAACTTATGTTCACTGTTCTTTTTTATAAATATAGTATATGTATTAAATCTATATTCATTGAGTGGAATCGAGAATTGAAATCGAATCGATTTGAGAGCTTGTGAATCGAAATAGAATCGATCTGGAACATCTGAATCGATACCCAGTCCTAATGATCGGCTGATACCGATCCTTCAAGCCTTATATACAGTGAGGAAAATAAGTATTTGAACACACTGCTATTTTGCAAGTTCTCCCACTTGGAAATCATGGAGGGGTCTGAAATTGTCATCGTAGGTGCATGTCCACTGTGAGAGACATAATCTAAAAAAAAAAAAAAAAAATCCAGAAATCACAATATTATGACTATTTATTTGTATGATACAGCTGCAAATAAGTATTTGAACACCTGTCTATCAGCTAGAATTCTGCCCCTCAAAGACCTGTTAGTCTGCCTTTAAAATGTCCACCTCCACTCCATTTATTATCCTAAATTAGATGCACCTGTTTGAGGTCGTTAGCTGCATAAAGACACCTGTCCACCCCATACAATCAGTAAGAATCCAACTACTAACATGGCCAAGACCAAAGACACTAGAGACAAAATTATACACCTCCACAATGCTGGAAAGGGCTACGGGGGAAATTGCCAAGCAGCTTGGTGAAAAAAGGTCCACTATTGGAGCAATTATTAGAAAATGGAAGAAGCTAAACATGACTTAAACATGACTGTCAATCTCCCTCGGACTGGGGCTCCATGCAAGATCTCACCTCGTGGGGTCTCAATGATTCTAAGAAAGGTGAGAAATCAGCCCAGAACTACACGGGAGGAGCTGGTCAATGACCTGAAAAGAGCTGGGACCACCGTTTCCAAGGTTACTGTTGGTAATACACTAAGACGTCATGGTTTGAAATCATGCATGGCACGGAAGGTTCCCCTGCTTAAACCAGCACATGTCAAGGCCCGTCTTAAGTTTGCCAATGACCATTTGGATGATTTGGATGACCCAGAGGAGTCATGGGAGAAAGTCATGTGGTCAGATGAGACCAAAATAGAACTTTTTGGTCATAATTCCAAATTCTTGTCATGTAGCCAACAAATTCTCTGTAGCCAACAAATAATTCCTTGTCACTTACAGTTTGTAAGTGGTCCTACACAGATTCATGGCCACACTTTAGATCTTGTCTTGTCATGCAGTTTGCCTATTTTAAATATTGAGATACAAAAGGCTGTTTTTTCTGACCATGCACCAATTTTATTTGATGTTTTCCTTCCATACAATACTGTTAAGCAATGTGCTCCACCTCGTATTCGCAGGATGATTAAACCGGTCACTGCTGCACAATTTTCCGAAGCATTTAGTAATGTCATAGATACTTTAGAGCCGTCTGCTTTCCAATGTACAGATGAGCTTGTTTCCTGTTTTTCATCCACCTGTTTAAATATTCTTGATAAAATTGCACCACTAAAGCCCAGGCGCTCCAAACCTAATTCTGAACTGTGGATTAATGATTTAACTCGAGCGGCTAGGCAAAAGTGTAGGAAAGCTGAACGACAATGGAAAAAACATAAATTGCAGGTTTTTTATGATATTTTAAAGGATTGTTGGAATAATTATCAGAGTATTGTTCAAACTGAAAAGGCTAAATACCTCTGATGTTATTGATAAAAATGGCCATAAACCGCATGTTCTTTTTAGAACAATTAATTCTGTTCTTCATACCCCACAAACTATAATGTTGGGAGAATCGACTGTGGCCTGTGAAAAATTCCTCCACTTTTTTTTGGAAAAGATTACCACTATTAAAGCTAGTATTTTACCTCAAGCCTTTGATCCTTCAACTCATATAGAGTGTGCTGCAGTCCTTACTGAGTTTGTGCCTGTTTCCATCTTGGCCCTTAATGATATTGTTACACATTTAAAACCTTCAATTTGTCCCACTGATATCATCCCATCACGTATTTTTAAAGAGGTATGGAACACTATTGGACCAAGCATTCAAGCAATCATAAACAGTAGTCTGACTTCTGGTTATGTGCCACTTTGTTTTAAAGAGGCTGTGGTGCAGCCCCTTATCAAAAAACAAAATCTGGACACTTCAGTTCTTTCAAATTATCGTCCAATTTCAAAACTTCCTTTTGTGTCCAAAATTTTAGAGAAGGCAGTCCTAGTGCAGTTACAAGCCCATTTAGATCTGCATGGTATTCTTGAGGTGTTCCAGTCTGGTTTTAAAGCGTTTCATAGTACAGAGACTGCACTTATAAAAGTTTTTAATGATCTTTTGATTTCAACAGATTCTGGAGATTCTACAATCTTGATGCTTTTAGATCTTACAGCAGCCTTTGATACGGTTGACCACAGTGTTCTTATCTCGCGTCTTGAGCACAACGTGGGGATTAAAGGCACTGTATTAAAATGGTTTAGATCATATCTCTCAGCGAGAACGTTTAAAGTTAGGTATGGGGGCTCTACTTCATTAGCAGCACCAGTGACATGTGGAGTACCGCAGGGTTCTATTTTGGGGCCGATTCTCTTCTCCCTTTATTTGCTTCCTTTAGGTTCCATCTTAAAAAAGCATAATATTAGTTTCCATCTGCATGCAGATGATTTACAAATCTACCTGCCTATAAAACGAAAGGGTGAGGATTCGATAAAAAGGCTGTTAGAGTGTTTTTATGATATTAAAGCGTGGATGGCTTTAAACACTTTACATTTTAATGAAAATAAAACTGAAATTATGATTTTCAGACCTTGCAGTTTAACTAGCACCTCCAAATTGGACCTGGGACCCCTGAGGCCCTACGTAAAGTCTATGGTATCGAACCTTGGGGTAAAGATAGATAGTGATCTTCACCTAGAGAAACAGATAAACTCTGTTGTAAAAGCTAGTTTTTTTCAACTTAGGCTACTTACCAAACTGAAGCCATTTCTATCTTTTAAAGATTTGGAGAGGGTTATACATGCTTTTATTACCACTCGCCTGGATTATTGTAATGCTTTATATATAGGAGTTAACCAGGCCTCCCTTTCTTGATTGCAAATAGTTCAGAATGCTGCCGCTCGACTCCTTACAGGAACCCGTAAGCGGGAGCACATTATGCCCGTTCTTGCCTCTCTTCATTGGCTACCTGTTTGTTTTAGAATACAGTTTAAGATTTTATTGTTTGTTTTTAAATCTCTTCATGGTCAAGCCCCAGCTTACATAGATGATCTACTGAAGATGCATGCTCCTCTAAGGTCATTGAGGTCTGCTGAACAACTACTCTTATCTGTTCCTAGAACAAGACTTAAAAATAGGTGAGATCGTGCTTTTTCAGTCGTGGCCCCAAGGCTGTGGAATGATCTGCCTATGCATGTCAGAGTGGCTCCCAGCCTTGACAGTTTTAAATCACGGCTTAAAACTCACTTTTATTCATTGGCCTTTAAACCAGCCTGAGAGTTCATTTTTTTGCATTTTATTATTTTAGTTTGTCACTTGTTTAAACTGTTTTAATTTGTTGTAATTATGTAAGTGTACAGCACTTTGGCTAACCTTGGTTATTTTAAATGTGCTTAACAAATAAAATTGTATTGTATTGTATTGTATTGTATAATTCCACTAAACGTGTTTGGAGGAAGAAGAATGATGAGTACCATCTCAAGAACACCATCCCTACTGTGAAGCATGACCTATAGCATCATGCTTTGGGGGTGTTTTTCTGCACATGGGACAGGGCGACTGCACTGTATTAAGGAGAGGATGACCGGGGCCATGTATTGCGAGATTTTGGGGAACAACCTCCTTCCCTCAGTTAGAGCATTGAAGATGGGTCTAGGCTGGGTCTTCCAACATGACAATGACCCGAAGCACACAGCCAGGATACCCAAGGAGTGGCTCTGTAAGAAGCATATCAAGGTTCTTGCGTGGCCTAGCCAGTCTCCAGACCTAAACCCAATAGAGAATCTTTGGAGGGAGATCAAACTCTGTTTCTCAGCGACAGGCCAGAAACCTGACTGATCTAGAGAAGATCTGTGTGGAGGAGTGGGCCAAAATCCCTCCTGCAATGTGTGCAAACCTGGTGAAAAACTACAGGAAAATTGACCTCTGTAATTGTAAACAAAGGCTACTGTACCAAATATTAACATTGATTTTCTCTGGTGTTCAAATACTTATTTGCAGCTGTATCATACAAATAAATAGTTAAAAAATCATACATTGTGATTTCTGGATTTTTTTTTTTTAGATTATGTCTCTCACAGTGGACATGCACCTATGATGACATTTTCAGACCCCTCCATGATTTCTAAAAGGGAAAACTTGCAAAATAGCAGGGTGTTCAAATTTCCTCACTGTAAGTGATGTTTAAGGTCTCTGTTGGCAGTCACTGTTACTCCTGAAGGCATTTTTAATCTCAAATGGCTTATAACTCTTATAAAAAAAATAAGAAAAAAAAACTGTCAACTGCATTTGGGCCAAATATTGCGTTATATATATAATGAAAGTTACGGCATTGGGAAGCATGGTAGCCTTTTTTTTTTTTTTTAAAGTCCAAAAACCTCAAAAAGGGAAAAAGAGATCTTCCACGATCCATGGTTACAAATGCAAAATTAATGAATAAAAATAGACATTTAAGGAGTTAAGTCCATACCTGATAACCTCTTTGCCTCGAAACTCTGGAGAAACCGTCTCCACTGATTCATCAGTCACAGGGGTTCCGTTCACCTCGCCCTCGTTCACAGAGCTCACCTCCACATATCGCTTCCTCCGCTTTGACCAATAGGATGGCTGTAGGAAGTACAGCACTGAGCGCCTTATGCCAAACTCGCCTGAAGGAAGAAATGGTCATTCAAGTGAGAAGCTCACAAAACGCCTCCATCTCAGTGAAATGATGACTAACAAATACTTGTGTGCATTCTTTAGTGAAGCCACGCAATGTATGAATTTTATATAGAGGCATTTGCAAATGCTGTTAAACCTTTTCTCAGAACTGTTGCATTTACTTGTGAAGTGTTCAGCTTCAAAAGTGTGCTTGTGCCATCTTCATTTTAAGAAAGAGTTATTTTGTCTAATGCCAAAAAAAAAAAAAAAAAAAAAAAAAAAAAAGATAAGTGTAGCTCAACCATCCAAATACTTTATGGAGCTATACTAACTGGACACTAAACAAACAAGCTTCTTGTTTTTATGCTGAGCAAATGGAAAAGCATTGGTATAAATTAGCATACGCTGCCGGAATATAAACAATGTTAAAGGGTTAGTTCACCCAAAATTGAAAATAAAGTCAGTAATTACTCACCCTCATGTTGTTCCAACCATGTAAGACCTTCGTTCATCTTCGGAACATAATTTAGTATATTTTTGATGAAATCTGAGAGCTGAACAACAACTATTATTGTTGTTCAATTTGAGCCTCTGACGCCACGACGCATGCGCGAAAACTGAGATTAGTAGTAGTAGAAGAAGAACGCCGTTTTCGCGCATGCGTCGTGGCGTCAGAGGCTCAAATTGAACAACAATAATAGTGGGATAAAGTCGTTATTTTTGTTGTTTTTCCGCTCAAAAAGTATTTTCGTCGCATGATAGACTTAATACAGAGCCACTGTAGTCATTTGGACTCCTTAAATGACGTTTTTACTTACTATTCTGGGCCATCAAGTTTCAGTCCCTCTGAAAGCCTATGGAGGAGTGAGACAGCTCTCAGATTTCATCAAAAATATACTAAATTATGTTCCGAAGATGAACGAAGGTCTTACATGGTTGGAACAACATGAGGGTGAGTAATTACTGACTTTATTTTCAATTTTGGGTGAACTAACCCTTTAAGTACTGGAACTCTAACCAAAGAACTGATCTTTGGGGGGGTTTTTTGTAAAGGTCTTCTCGGGTCCTAAAAAATATACAAGACCTGAATTGACCTAATCACATCTTACCCAAACCTGACGTGCATAAATCAAGCTGAGAAAAACCAGCCTGAGAAAAACCCGATAAAATTAGACCTCAAGAAATAAATCAAATAAAATTGGAACCCAACCGGGCCCGATTGTAAAAAGCAGCGATGGCTCCACAGACTGCATGCCAGTTGCACAAATTGTTTTGTCAAAACAAAACAATTTGAAAAATTTTATTTAGTTGATTAGTTTGACCTCAACTGCATTTAGATATTTTTTTTTGTAATGTATTTGGCAACATTATATTGTTTTTTTGCTTGGGCGAGCGCCTCAGAGTAGATAAACCACTCATAAGCATTAGGTTTCACCTCAAATGACAAGAAAATTTAGATTTGTGTTAACATTAAGAAGCAAATCCCCACACTCCTCTCGAATGGCTTGGGTTTTGCGGGTCAGGTCGGACCTCAGGTTTGGTTTATGCAAAACGCTTTGACTCTAGTTGTCACCTGGTAGCACTTGGTCCAGGTACATGGCTAAAAGTAGATAGAGAATGCAGTCCAAGAACAGCATGACCATGGGAACATAGAGGGCATGAGGACCACTGCCCAGAGTGGAGAACACTGCGCCATCCCCTTGAGCCTCCAAATATACCACCTACACACACAAAAATATAGTGTCATAATATACATTTTATAGCCTGACGTTGTCATACTCAATTCTAGTCAGAATATGAGACTGATTCTTCTACGTTGGGCTGTGATTATGGGGCGTGTTTCAACCGAACCAGGAAAGACCTCAAATGGATAGACCTACAACCAATCAGCAACGGAGCGACGCATAACGTTAGTTGACAAATGTCAACAGAACACAACTGCACTGTGTTGCCATGTCCGCGGGTTGAAGTGACCCCAATTATGTGATATACAGACCGAGGAATGCGAATTTTAGCAGGCAGCCCTGCCAAAATAACATTTTACCCCCCAAATGCCATTTTCTTCTGGAGAACCCCCCCGGGAAGCTATTGGGCTTGTTTTTGGCTAGTTTTGAGTAGCAATTGGGTGGGTTTTGTTGTAAAAACTTGGCAACCCTGCACGTGCACTGGAATAAGTAATGTTAGAAGAAAAAGATGTGTAAACGATCTTTGCCGGTGTTGTAAAAAAAGAATTTAAAGATACACAGAGTACTTACCAACACGATCATCATTTCTGAGGGAAATAGTGAAGGTGAATGCATATACGAACAAGTTCTCCGTTTAGGATTAGAACAAATTCAACCCAAGCGCCTTTGATGACGTGGATGATTACATTACTGTTTATCAACTGTCCATCATCGTCTAAAGCCCGCCCTGACAATTTCATTGCTCCGAACAGTTTCTGTTCGGGCATAATTACTCCTCTACGGATCAAGTCCAGACCGAACTTCCTGACCTCAAATGTTGTAGACGGGGCAAAGTTCGGCTGGCATCCAGGCTATACATTTTATATATGTTACTGATAATGTGTGAAATCCTGCATTGTGTATAATGCCTAGGGAATACATAGAATGCCCGAAGTTTGTCAGCAAACTGAAATTTTACATTTCCTAGGCATTCTATACAATGCTTAAGGGCCAGCTGGCAGAGTATAGAATGCTCCACTTCCACCACAGAGGCCCTATTGTTCCCGAACAGTTGCGCTGTCATGATGCTGGAACAGGAAGAAAGTGTAGTGCAATTCAAAGTGCCACTCTAGCCTTCCTTGCTGCAACAAGTAGCTCAAAGCCTCTTCTGCTTTTGTATTTTTCTGGTAAGAACGTCCTTTACTTTATGTCGTAGCTCTTCGTTCATTTTCGAAAACACGTTCAATGCCAGTAAAAGGCATGTTTTGATACTTTACCTAGAGCAGGGGTGTCCAAATTCGGTCCTGCTGGGCCACTGTCCTGCAGAGTTTAGCTCCAATTTGTCTCAACACACTTGTCTGGAAGTTTCTAGTATGCCTAATAAGACCTTGATTAGCTGGTACAGGTGTGTTTATTTGGGGTTGGAGCTAAACTCTGCAGGAATGTGGCCCTCTAGGAGCAGGACTGGACACCCCTGACCTAGAGTGCGCTTGTCATTCTGTATAATACTTAAGGTAATGTATAGAATGCCTAGGATAAGTATGCAACAATCACAAAAAAACAGATATTTCACACTTTGCCTAAAAACTCATTTTATATAAAACGCATTCTATATACTCCCTAGGCATCCTATACAATACCTGCTTTTCACACATTGCCAGTAACATATACACTACCACTCAAACGTTTGGGATCAGTAAGAATTTTTGTATGTTTCAATGCTCATCAAGGTTTCATTTAATGGATCAAAAAAAAAAAAGTAAAGACAGTAGGCTATAATTGTGAAATATTAATTTAAAATAACTGTTTTCATATTAAAACATTTTAATACATGCTGAATTTTCTTCAATGCCAAATGATCCTTCAGAAATCATTTTAATGTGCTGATTTGGTGTTACAAAACTACATTTTTTTCATGATTTTATTAATCAATCTTTTATAACGTTATGAATGCATTTACTGTCATTTTTGACCAATTTAATGCATCCTTGCAGAATTAAAGGATTACTTTATATGAAAAAAAATGGATTGGAATGGTAGTGAACATTATGTACATACATTTAGAACATATGTATGTGTGGAAAAAGTTCTAGGCTAGAGAACCACTGATTTGTTATTCAAATCATCGCTGTTCTCATATGCATTTCTTGGCAAACGGTCCCATAACCTAGGTGATCGCTGTTATACAATGGAGCATGTTTGTGTAAAAGTGTGTTACCTGGGCAATGCCAATTGAGAAGGCGCTGGGGGACAGAAGGCAGAGGAGCCACACAGCTGACTGGGGGAAATCTCTCATCAGCACAGTGAAAAGAGACAGACATCCAAACACCACTGTGAGCATGGAGCCCACTGTACTCGCAAACTTGGGCTTCTTAAACAAAGGGGTCAACATGAAGGAGAAGAAAATCTGTGGGATTGAGAGTTAAAAGTAAATGGAGACTTTTGTAGAGAAGCCAACAAACCAAAACTTAACATTACTGGTCTTATTTTGGGTTCAGTGCATGTCCTCATATATTTTAACCCCTAATAAGCCCCACTTTTTAATGATACAACCAATTTCCAACGGATAAAACCAAGACCTGGGGTCCGTTCTTTGTACGTCGCTAACTCGGTTAGCTGGATTTGATTGTTGACGATTTGGCATTATCTCGGATTGTTTGGTTCTTCGACGCTCATCCTGGACTTCCTGTCATAGCAACAGGTCCGGAAACTTAAAAAACCTGCAGATATTATGGTAGTGGCTAGATGCAGCACAGAATATGCAGATAACTTGATCTTGACCCATAAGAAACTTTAATTAATGCTGTCACATAACAAATATGCATCAAATTGAATTAAAAATTAAATTAATTGCTAATTACAACATTGAATTAAAAATGTAAAGGGTGTACAAATACTATAAAATCTTGAATATAAATAAATAAAAAAAAAGTGCACATTTCATTGATCTATTATAACTTATTTACTTTTATTTCCTTATAAAGGTCCAGAAATGTGTGTTTTTTTATTTGTCAAGTTTTTGCCAGGCAGCTTTTTTTCGTTGATTTGTCTTGCCGCCAGCCAATCTCTGCATTGCTGATCGTGGTTTCAAGTATCGATACATCTGCCCTCTTCTGGGAACACAAGAACACGCAGTAATCTTAGAAGACTTAATCCAGCTATTTTAATCCAATCCTCAATTTCGGAAGAAGATACAAATTAGCCAGAGATCAGTTATCAGGATTATAAGATCTGGGAACTGTCAAATTATCTCAGATGTATTAAGCAAGGTACAAATAACGGACCCCCAGCCCTGCATTTTGTTATCACTGATTATCTGCTCATTCCGAAATGTCACATTATGTAAATAACTTGCAAATGTAGTTTCATGGTGACTTGGTGATAAATGGCCGGGGTGGGGTGTTGGGGGGGGGATGCTGCATGTTAACAGCACATTTTCATAAAAATATTCAAGCGATTTGCATTTTGTCAGATATTTTTCCAGTACAGAAACACCCCTCTGACGCAAAAGAAAACCAACGCAGCTAAAAGCAATTTAGCTTTGGAAAACGAAAATGAAAGCTAATAACATTCAATACGAAGTTGAAGATTAGCCCATCATTCACATGACTACTCTCACTGTGGGCATAAATCAAGAGCTGTGGCCAAATGAGTGCACACCCATTTAAACAGCTTTTCACTCGCTAAGGCTTTGAGTCGCTATTGTTCAGACCGTCACTGGATGTGACAGAAGGGTTGCTAGGACTTACAGAGGATATTCCATAGAGGAAAATGAGGAGGAAGATGACAAAGAAGTTGCTGTTGGAGAACAGAGGCGTGCAGGTTGCAATAACAGCCATGAGAATGGACATGGTCGTCACTAGTGCGGCATAGAGAAGGCCCCATGAAAGCCTAAAGAAAGCAATAGACCATTTTAAAGACTGACCATTTTTACATTATTTAAACTAGCTATGAATTACACTTTTATTTCAGGCTCTGCAGTAGACACACTTACCAAAAGGCAGAGTCATACAGTCCCATCGTGCTCATGGTGTCTTTGAGCCGCTGCTCTTTTTCAGCAGCCACATTGACAATGAGAAAGGACACAAAGGGTGTAAATGCCAGCACTAGGTAAATGGAGATAAGTGCGTGAGGGAACTTCTGGACCTCCACTGAACCAGGATGTCCCATCATCACTGCATGCACTTTTAATTCATTCCACACCGGACGTTTGGTCTTCATCTGCAGAAGAATGAAGCAATTATTATTGAAACAGAGCAATTGAAAAATTGTCTCAGAGCTCAGCAGGCTCCTATTCCCAATTATAAAATACCTATTTAATACAAGCTGTTCTTTTGAGCTTTCTATTCATTAAAGAATCCTGAAAGAGGTTTTCACAAAAGGTTTCAAAATAAAAATAAATATTTCTTGAGCACCAAATCAACATAATAAAGCGATTTCTTATGTGACTGGAGTAATGGCTGCTAAAAATTCAGCTTTGAATTCATAAACATGTACGTACTATAGGGTTAGGATTAGTGTGTTGAGGGTAAGTTGCATGTAATTATGCACAATTTAAGTATTTACTATAGTAACTATATTTAACATGTAGGAAGGACACTGTAAAATAAAGTGTTACCAAAAAGTCTTTCCTACACGAACGTTCAAAATCTAAACTTTTGAACAGTAGTGTACATTCATCCCAGACGTCAGCAGGCAGATGCACACAGTGCTTATTAACAGCTATAGTGCTTAAATACCAATAAATTATTCATCCATGTCATTTCAAACCTGTATAATGGCAGCATCAATGAGAGACTGCAGCCGTACGAATCCAGAATACCAGTAGTTGGCAGCACGGCAGTTGACATAGTTCGTGTAACAGCTGGCTGTGGACCAGAGAAAGAAAAATAAAGTCATAAGTGTTATTTCTTCAACATATCGATTAATTGAACATTACCTAGATCATGGATAATAAACTATTTTGATTAATTTTTTTGTCCTCATAGTTCACTCACAAGGTTTGTACTGTAAATACTGCATGCTCAAACTATTAAAGTACTACAAACTATTTTTCTTCTAATGAAAGTGTGCATTTCTTATCTTTGTGATTTTAAAATCATTGAAGGAAACAAACAAGGGGGGGGGGGGGGGGGGGTGTAATGCCATTTCATGCATTCTGACTTATTAAAGAGTTGGATTATCATGATAAACATGGCCAACATTTCAAAAAACGAGTTGGACGTATGACAGTATTTCTGTGCCAAATACACTCCTTCAGGATTCGAACAAGTTTCGGAAAGTTTTTTCAGAGTATGGCCCTGTATGACTTCATAAAGGGCAGAATTCCTTGTGTAGGCACTTCTCCCGGATGAGCGCGCACACACATCAACCAGAGTGAGAGCAAGAGCGTGCCCATCAACAAGCTTTGTTCGGTTAGAGAAGCCGTCGGCAACACTGTCATTTAATTTGGGCTTGGGTGTTTTCGGAATGTATCGGTACAGCGTATGTATTTTATAAATATGATAAAACTAAAGACTCTTCGGAAATATGAATGATGCAATATACTCCATAGGTACTCAAGATTAACATGAGATTGGCAGAAAAAAAGTTATGTACACTTTAATGTTGGCTTGAGAATATGCCCGAACGTTGAACCGGGAATCGAACTCGGGTCACTTCGTTTAGTGCTACAGCAAATATCATCCACAAAACCGCTCACTTTCATTAGTTATTTTGTCTATGGGTTGTAACATTTCTTACAGATTTCTGCTCGTTCTAAATCAGATACAGATAAATTAGCACAGTGAGAGTACATTTATTTAAATGCATTGAGAGAGTGATTGCGTGTGTGAATTAGTCATACCGTCTTCGGGGCTCTGTGTGTGTGTGCATGTAGCAAATAACAGACATGGAAAAATTACCTTGGTTAGAGTTTCTGAATTTCGGTTTTGATTAATCGTCCACCCCTACTTCAACAGTTTCTTTATTACATATGAAATGGTTATAAACTAAATGTGATTTGCATCAAAAAGCAAGTAACCATTTAACCAAAGAAAAAACTAAATAGCATGCCACAGATGCTGTGGATTTATGACATCAGTTTTAAGTGATTCTCACTTATGGATTCAGTGAAGTCACTAGGCAGAGGAAGCTGACTGTATGGGAATCGGAGACGGTATGACATTGAATCCAAGAAGACCACTCCCACATAGCCATCAGGTTCATAGAGACTGGCATTCTCCAAGTCTTCCTCAGTGGAGAACATGTCTAATCGCTCATTCATAGCTGAGGAATCAACACCAAGAAACAAAAATATAAAACTTTACTAACAGAGTCAACGCTGTTTTATCATAAATTAACAAAGCATTCAATAACATACCAAATTCACCATTCAATGATATTTAGTGGTTTACTTAAAATGAGGAACAGCTTAAACTAAATAGAAAATGGTAAATGGAAACTTTAAAAAATATTTTTTAAAGAAAGACCAATAATTGTGCCTTACGCAGTTCCCGTGCCACCTCTTCCATGATATGATTGGTGACATTGTTGATGGGGGTGTAGCCAAGACCTTTGAGTGCCATGTCCCGTTCATAGTCCAGCTCCTTAGTGCTGATACTGCCGTACGAGACATGAGGGTTGAGGGTGCTGATGAGGATCAGGAGGCCCAGGAGGAGCAAAGGCAAGATCAGCTCCTACCAAGAGAGAAGAGGAACACTTCGAATTTGACAGAAATGTGACAGGAAAAACTTGGTTCTAAAATAAATAAATTTTATATAATATAATTTTTTATATATTATATATATTATATATATATATATATATATATATATATATATATATATAGGGAGTGCAGAATTATTAGGCAAGTTGTATTTTTGAGGATTAATTTTACAACATTAATAATTAAACAACAACCATGTTGTCAATGAACACAAAAAAACTCATTAATATCAAAGCTGAATATTTTTGGAAGTGGTTTTTAGTTTTAGCTATTTTAGGGGGATATCTGTGTGTGCAGGTGACTATTACTGTGCATAATTATTAGGCAACTTAACAAAAAACAAATTTATACCCATTTCAATTATTTATTTTTACCAGTGAAACCAATATAACATCTCAACATTCACAAATATACATTTCTGACATTCAAAAACCAAACAAAAACAAATCAGTGACCAATATAGCCACCTTTCTTTGCAAGGACACTCAAAAGCCTGCCATCCATGGATTCTGTCAGTGTTTTGATCTGTTCACCATCAACATTGCGTGCAGCAGCAACCACAGCCTCCCAGACACTGTTCAGAGAGGTGTACTGTTTCCCCTCCTTGTAAATCGCACATTTGATGATGGACCACAGGTTCTCAATGGGGTTCAGATCAGGTGAACAAGGAGGCCATATCATTAGATTTTCTTCTTTTATACCCTTTCTTGCCAGCCACGCTGTGGAGTACTTGGACGCGTGTGATGGAGCATTGTCCTGCATGAAAATCATGTTTTTCTTGAAGGATGCAGACTTCTTCCTGTACCACTGCTTGAAGAAGGTGTCTTCCAGAAACTGGCAGTAGGACTGGGAGTTGAGCTTGACTCCATCCTCAACCCGAAAAGGCCCCACAAGCTCATCTTTGATGATACCAGCCCAAACCAGTACTCCACCTCCACCTTGCTGGCATCTGAGTCGGACTGGAGCTCTCTGCCCTTTACCAATCCAGCCACGGGCCCATCCATCTGGCCCATCAAGACTCACTCTCATTTCATCAGTCCATAAAACCTTAGAAAAATCAGTCTTGAGATATTTCTTGGCCCAGTCTTGACGTTTCAGCTTGTGTGTCTTGTTCAGTGGTGGTCGACTTTCTGCCTTTCTTACCTTGGCCATGTCTCTGAGTATTGCACACCTTGTGCTTTTGGGCACTCCAGTGATGTTGCAGCTCTGAAATATGGCCAAACTGGTGGCAAGTGGCATCTTGGCAGCTGCACGCTTGACTTTTCTCAGTTCACGGGCAGTTATTTTGCGCCTTGGTTTTTCCACACGCTTCTTGCGACCCTGTTGACTATTTTGAATGAAACGCTTGATTGTTCGATGATCACGCTTCAGAAGCTTGGCTATTTTAAGACTGCTGCATCCCTCTGCAATATATCTCACTATTTTTGACTTTTCTGAGCCTGTCAAGTCCTTCTTTTGACCCATTTTGCCAAAGGAAAGGAAGTTGCCTAATAATTATGCACACCTGATATAGGGTGTTGATGTCATTAGACCACACCCCTTCTCATTACAGAGATGCACATCACCTAATATGCTTAATTGGTAGTAGGCTTTCCAGCCTATACAGCTTGGAGTAAGACAACATGCATAACGAGGATGATGTGGTCAAAATACTCATTTGCCTAATAATTCTGCACTCCCTGTATAATAATATATATATATATATATATATATATATATATATATATATTATAATACTGTAAATACTAATAAGATTAATAAAATTAATTAGAATGAAATATCATACAAAATATTTTAAAAATGTACAGTATACCTGATGTAAATCTAAATTCAGAAAAAAAGAGGTAAATCCATATGGTTCTCAAAGCTACAGCTCTTGATTTACTGCATTAGGGAAGCTATAAATGCATGAGCGCCAGCGAGGGATCATCCCTCTGGGTTTATTTGCTAGACCATGACATAAGTTTAGCTTTTAACGTTCACTACAGGTCATAGGAATTTAATTTTAAGACCACACTGAAAAAGAAGTCATCGATTTCATGTCTCCCTGCCCCTGGAATACTGGATTATGGTAGAAAAAACCCTTAAAACCAAGAGTAGACCATTATAAATCAGTTTTTGCAAATTTACACTACCATTCAAAAGTAGTAACTGTTTTTTCAAAGAAATGAATACTACAAAATGTCAAATAAATGATTTCTTTCGATATTTCTATTCATCAAGGAATCCTGAAAAAAATAATAATAATACACCACGGCTCCCACAAAACTTAAGTATCACAACTGTTTTCAACATTACAGTAAAGGCAATTCTGAGATTGGTTTATAAACACATTATAAATGTTAGAAATGTATTGCTAAAAACACATTACAAAGACTGTGAACTGTGTAGTACAGAATTGTGAAGTTAGACCGTTAAACAGTTTTTCACCATTGATGTGTTCAGGATTTTTTGGGCGGGGGTAAAACAGTGGCTCGTTGACGCACTGGAGCCACTGAGCATTTGGCCCCTCCCCCAACAGTGTTGATGACACACTGGAGCCACTGAGCCTTGCCCCTCCCCTAACACGATCATAACTAGAGCACATTCGCTTCAGTTCGCCTGCTGTCAGTACCGTTAGTTACAACAGCCTACAACTTACAAAACATATAACAATGCTATCAAGAAGAGGCGGATTCATTTTGTGAACATCATGTGACACTGAAGCCTCGAGTAATGATGCTGAAAATTCAGCTTTGCCATAAGGGGAATAAATTACATTTTTAAATATATTAAAGGGGAAATGAAAATCTTTTTTTGTGTTTAAGTGCTATAATTATAAATCGGGTCCCCGGTGCATCTACCAACCCAGAAAACGGACAACCCAGTAACTGTTTTGGTAAGCCTTTCTCTGCAAGCATGTGAAAAAACGAGCGGCTCAGATTTTGCTTCCCTTCTGACATAGGAAGGAGATCTTATTATAATATTACTGCACGTTTCCACCCATTGCACAGCTATTTGGTTTTCGTAAGTGACAACTTTCGTAAGTTACTCACAAGACTTGACTTCTGTTTGTGTGCGTGTGCTTCAGATAAGTGCGCTCAGAAAACGATCCATTAGAAGTTTAAACTAATATAGCTTTAAAACGTGTGGAAATAAACTTTAACGATGAAAGAAGAACGATGCTATCCATGAGAGTGACCGCAATATAGATGAACAACATAGATAATCAGAGGCAGGAACTGTGTGGAGAGAGAAGGTGGCACATAGCAGCTCATTTGCATTTAAAGGCACATGCACAAAAACAGCCTGTTCTTGACTGTAGTCAGAAATGGGTATATACAACATGGACTTATAAATGATCTGAGGGGTATTTTAAGCTGATACGTCACAGACACATTCTGGGGATAACTGAGACTTAAATTATCTCTTGTAAAAATTGGCATAATAGGTCTTCTTTAAAAATGTTTTAAATTATAATATTTCGCAATATTACATATAAAAACAACAAAACTTTGGGGTAGTGTATAGAGGTCTGCTACCCGGGTTTTGGGTCGGGTTCGGGCTAATGTTTTAATGAACAGCCTCGGGTTCAGGATGGGCTCAGTTTTGTAACTAAGAAAATATAAATCAACTACATATAGTTTGCGCGCCGTGTGCTTTGCCTGCTTGCCGTGTTGTGACCGGAAAAAAATGTGCGAGAGAGAGAGAAAGCACGTGCAGAAATACATGCATACATATACACACACACCTATAATTTTTATTTTATCATTATAATAGGCTATATCATTTATATCACAAAACTGTTCTGCGCATGTGCTACCGCGCACTATCTCGGTCACAACACAGCAGACGACAGAAAGCAAACATTAACCATGAGTGCGATAACACAAAAAAAATTACTGAGGGAAAACTTATCACAGTTCCACGATGCAGGAAAAGCTGCACTCTGGAAGAATTATGATCAACTGTCGATTCCATTCTCTTCCTTCATAACTCGTAGGCTACTGAGAAGGATATATTTGTATGAGTAGTTTAGCAACACTGCGTGAACTTTTTGAAGTTTAAAGTTTGAGTTCCAGAGAAATTTGTGCCCGTTACACCTGTTCGACCACAGCAAAGTTACGTAATTGGGAAGTCTGTGCTTTTTCTCTTACTGCTGTGCTGATGGGGCCGCTGTGCCTGTGTTTGTACATGTATTTGTTTACCGTTGCAAGCAATCTTTAAATACAACATATGCAAAAATGGTAATTGCTGTGAGAAACGGACCTCGGGTTCCGGGTCAGGTTCTGGCTTAACTTAACATGTAAATGTTATGGTTGGGTTAAATGATCTCGGGTACGGGCTGAGTTCGGGCTTCAGTTTAAAGCCTGTGCAGACCTCTAGTAGTGTATCTGATACAGGTTTTGACGCATTATGGTAAATCATTAACACCTATACTGACTAAATTGAGTTTGGCCTACATACATGAAACCCACTACACCCAAGAACTAAGCACAATACAACTAGCTTCAGCATCACTACTTCCAAGAAAATCAATACAGCGATGACACTTGTTGGGAAAAAGCCCAACCATGACTACTGGATAACAATTCATTTTGTTCCATTTCTGACCGCTTTCCATAATGGATCATGACGAGCTTCCCTTTACAGAGCTCGGTTTTAAATGTACTAGAGTATTGACAGCATGAACTATGGTGGAACACCAATCCATTAACAGCCTTTTAATTCTGAAAGACTCTTATATGGCCCTTCACGAAACAAACAGGAAGCAGAGAGGCATTAAAAATACATTAAAGAAAGTTACCATACATAAAAAATACATGACCACATGAACAGAAGCAAACTGGGAAACAAAACTTGTGTAGGATTTTTCCTTTTTACTTTCTGAATCGAAACAGATTTTTTTTTAAAAAGGTAACACTATTTTAAGGTGTACTTACTATAGTAATAACAGTAAATTATGCATAATTACAAGTAACTAACCATAACTCTAAGTACATGTAGTTAATATTACTAATATTACATGTAGTTAATATTAATATTACTCAGCACTTATTTGAGTAAGTACAATGTAACTACGTCACCTTAAATTAAAGTGTAACCTAGAAAACCTGCTGGGTTGTTAAGAGTCAGCAGAGTGGATGGAAGAGTATTTCATCCAGATTTAATACACAACAGTAATATTAAGAAAGACTGCAAAGTCCTGTGATTGGCCGGGGTAATTGGAATTTTGCATTACTCATTTAGTAGATGCTTTTATCAAATGTACATATCCTGAAGTAACCCCACGAGGTAAGTCAACATGAAATGGAAGTTGTGATGGTCTTTTCTCCCCTTTTGTGACATATCCGAATTAAACGGCTGCCAGAACAAGAACAAATGTAGGGTGGGACTTGATTTTGTCCATTGGGAATTGATTGGATGGTTGTGGTTTGCTAATTGAACCAGTAAACACATCATTAGAGAAGAGAAGTCGTTGGGAAAAAGGTTGGTACGTTTTTTGATGAAATATTACAAAGGCACATAAATAAAAAGATACGCACTGATAATCATTTATAATAGAATGAGTTTCTATTTACACCAAGTGCAAATAGTGCGCCTTGTTGGCAAGCGCTATTTACACTAGCTCCACCTAACAATGCCTGGTTGGGCCACACAAGATTAAAAAAAAGACACGCATGTTTCAACGTCTTCAGTGGTGTAGTCAGTAGAGCGTAGGGCTCACGGATCTAGGTTGATGCGATCTACCCGGGTTCTAATCCACCTTTTGCTGAGCTCGCTCTTCTCCCTTTTCCCATCACATAGGAAAAAATTTCTAAAAGTGGAAATAAATTGCCTAACGAAAAATAACTTATTGGGTAGGGTTAGGGGTAGGGAGGGCTTTTATTGTCCCATTAAGGCAGCATCCATTTAATAACTTTAATAAATGTTATTATTGCATCCTATCAATGTACAATAATACTGAGGTGCAAATAGTATGCATCTGTCAAAATAATGTATCTAAATACTATTTACACATATTGCAAAGAACTGCTACTTTTACATGGTGTAAATCGAATATATCACTATTTTCACTTTGTGTAAATAGCATCTATCGCTAAGAAAATATGCTATTTTCTCTTTCCATTTGCATTTAGTGTAAAATGCATTTATTGCCATTTACACAGTACAAATAGCTGCTGCCTTATAATAAATACCGCAATATTCTGTAAAATATAAGAATTGTCAGTTTTGATTTCATGGTGACTTTAACAGATTCAAATGGACACTTCAAGGATTCCTTGAGTAGCATATACTGTACAAACGTCAGAGGGAGTTCAACACCAGCGCACAGAATAGATGACATACAAAAGCTTTAATAGCGTAAAAGATCAACTACAAGGAAGGGAAAAGAAAGCATGTGAGTGACAGATGCAAGGCACCTGGAGACTCTGTTGTTTGGTCCTCCATTTGATCAGCAGGTTTTTGTAGAGCAGGCTCCTCGTCTGATGCCAGACTCCGGCATCTCTTCTGGTTATGGGCTGCATTCTTCCAGCATGCTTCAGCTGACTGGCACATGGATCAGGCACAGCTGCAAAGCAAAACAGAACCTTCTCATTTCAAATGGGCTTTAAAGTTGTGCTTTAAACTTGTCAGGCCAAATTCAGGGTGTTTTCTTCTCAACTCATAGTTCATATTCATTTAGTCATAAAAGGTTAAAGATATGACAGCATGTTAGAATTAAGCTACAAATCTCGGATCCAATCATTCGTCCCCATATTTTACTCTTTGAAATGCAGTGCATTTATCAAGTACCCATTTGATATTTACATGTTCTAATTAATCACAGTGCTTTGGTGGGTCTCAAAACATCCAGCAACATTAAACCGCTGAGCTGTCTGTTCAACATCAACTGTTTCCCCTTTACTGTTAAAGTATGGCTTGCATATATAAAACACGTAAAAGGTCCCGTTCTTCGTGATCCCATTGTTCAAACTTTAGTTAGTGTGTAATGTTGCTGTTAGAGCATAAATAATACCTGTCAAATTATAAAGCTCAAAGTTCAATGCCAAGCGAGATATTTTATTTAACAGAAGTTCCCTTTCAAAGCCTACAGCGAACGGCTGGCTTGGACTACATCCTGGTACTTCCTTCATAAATGACATCAGTAGAACAGTAGAACAGACTAACCTCCGCCCACAAGAATACGTGAAAAAAGGGGGCGTGGTCTTGTTGCTGTCCCACGTGGAGAAGAGGACGTGTCGTGTGGAGAAAAGGAAGTGTTGCGTTTGAGTGTGTTTGTCGCCATGTCGTCGAGACGCTGTTATTTTCATCCCAGAGTCAAATCACCTTTGTTTGGCTTTCCCAGGGACGCTGTAGAGATCATTGAGCGCATATACCTCCAGTTAAGAGGCGTGACCTTTCCACGTGCGCTAAGCTGCTGTCGAATCACAACACGGGAACCGCTGGCACAATCAGAACTCGTTACGTATTTCTGAAGGAGGGACTTCATAGAACAAGGAACTCATCAGCCGTTTTTAGGACAGTGAAAACAGCGGTATACAGATAAGTACATTGTGTTAAAAATACTGTTTTTTTTACACGCGAAACATGAACACACGTTATATTGCACACTGTAAACACAATCAAAGCTTCAAAAAAACACGAAGAACGGGACCTTTAAATGATGCATACAGAATAAACATGCTTTCTACTTGACAGCTATTCATTCTAATGTGAGAACACTGAAGCATTTGGCAGTTCAAATGGTGAACACTTCAAGTCAAAAGTTTTTCAGATAAAAATAGATTACAGCAGCATTATTGGTCTTCCATTTATATTAAACAATAGAAAGAAAATAAATGGACTAATAATGAAGAGCATGAATTACATTGCACTGCTTATACTTTAATGACTGTATAATATTTTATCAAACAAACATGTAACTCAGTACACAGTAGACACAAGGAATGTTTTGAGCTTCATTTAAAATACCACAACTGTTAACAAAATAAACAGTTCTATATTTCAGAATAGTTGAATACTTATTTTTGTCTATAATAAGTAAATAAATATGGCACTTTGTTATTTAATATTCAATTAATTCATTACAAATAAACATTGCTTGTTTGCAAATTCTCCATGTTAAGTCTGATGACACCTTGGGGAATGTGAGTGCAAAGGTAACTGCAGATACTAATGAATATGAGATAGGAGCGTGTAAAGTGCACCAGTGTGCTGTTACCTACCCGGGGAAAATGTAGCAATTTCTATAAAAATGTTACCGCGCGTGCAGGAGGACGCGTGCATTTGACATGTTGCGCGTGCTCGCGCGGTGCAGGTCAATATCGGCTGGGCTTTCGCCCCTTCACCTTTTGTTTAATCCAGATTACATGTGTTTTTTTAATGAACATGACATATTAGAGCCAAATGTGCAAATGTCGATTAAATAATGAGTTTTGCTCGCTGCTCTCGGTGTGTAAACACTGACAGCTAACGCTAACTGGCTAACAGCTTTCCCTCAAGCTTAAACAAGGAAGTACACTTACGTATGAAATACATTAAGACATGTCTTTCCTTTCCTCCAGATTCGCTTTGTTCCTTCCAAATAAATAACCTTTAGGAAATAAATAAAAAAAGAATACACCCAGAGCGGCGTTGTCAACACTACTTGCGCCTCTGCTGCTATCAGCTGGACCGACCAGTCAGTCAGCCAATCAGAGCAGCCCTGCAAGTTACGAGACTCATGATTTGTCGGAGTCAAGCAAACCAATCACGAGCCTCAGAACTTGTAGGACTGCGCTGATTGGTTTGGGGTTTTATGATTGACGTCCTCACACTCCACCTGCTTTTGACCTACAGGTCTGAGTTGTTGAGGAATTTATTAATGTGCCCCTGAATATTGTATTATTATTAGGGCTGTCAAAAGATTAATCACATCCAAAATAAAAGTTTGTGTTTACATAATATATGTGTGTGAACTGTGTATAATTATTATTTATATATAAAAACACACACAAGCATGTATATATTTAAGAAAAATGTATTATATTTATATATACAATATTTATATTTATATATAATATAAATTATATAAATGTATACAGTATATACATGCAAATATTTCTTAAATATATACATGAATATTTATATAAACATACTAATTATACAGAGTACACACAAAAATGATGTAAACACAAACTTTTATTTTGGATGTGATTAATCGTGATTAACCTTTTGACAGCCCTAATTATTATATTAATTAATTAATCATATTTTATTGTATTGTATCGTATATTATATAATATATCAAATCATATATTATATTGTATCGTATTGTATTATGTCATATCTTATTATATTATCTTGTATAAATTATATTATATCATATTATATTGTATTTTATCATATCATATTGTATTATATTTTCTATTAATTATATTATATATGATATAAAACGAAATGAAATGCCATTTATTGTCACTATACACATGTACAATGAGATTAAAAGCAACTGGTTTCCAGCACCCGCAATAAATATAACAACATAGAATGAAATAGTAGTGCAAAGGGAGAGGTAATTATTATCAATATTATCAAAAATATCAAATATTTAAATATTGCCCGGTAAGTCCGAGGGTTAGGGAGTTAGACTCTGAAGTCAGTGCATATTATGTGAGTTCAAAGTCATTATGGCTTTTGGAAGAAAAAAAACTATTCTTAAATCATATCACATTATATCATATAGCATATCATATTGTATTATATCATCTTATTATATCAAATCATATTGTATTATATTATCTTGTATTCATTATATTATATCATATATTGTATTGTATTATATTTCATATTAATTGTATTCTATAATATATCATATCATATCATTATATCATATTGTATTGTATTATCTTATATCATATATTATCATATCTTATTATATCAAATCATATTCGGCTCATTGCCCATAAACACATACCTAAATGCCTAAATGTTCATCTGGGCGGTTTTGTCTTGAGTGAACAAGTTTGGAACGTGTCTGTCAGTTTTGAATCTGTGTATTACTGTAGGTCCCGTTCTTCGTGTGTTTTTGAAGCTTTGATTGTGTTTACAGTGTGCAATATAACATGTTTCGCGTGTACATTTTTTTTTATTTTTCACACAATTTACTTATCTGTACACCGCTGTTTTCACTGTCCTAAAAACGGCTGATGAGTTCCTTTATTCTATGAAGTCCCTCCTTCAGAAATACGTAACGAGTTCTGATTGTGCCAGTGGTTCCCGTGTTGTGATTTGACCGCATCTTAGCAAACGTGGCCCGGTTCCTGTGTTGTGATTTGACCGCAGCCTAGCGCACGTGGAAAGGTCACGCCTCTTAACGGGAGATATATGCGCTTAATGATCTCTACAGCGTCCCTGGGAAAGTCAAACAAAGGTGATTTGACTCCGGGATGAAAATAACAGCGTCTCGACGACATGGCGACAAACACACTCAAACGCAACAATTCCTTTTCTCCACGCAACACGTCCTCTTCTCCACGTGGGACAGCAACAAGACGACGCCCCCTTTTTTGCGTATTCTTGTGGGCGGAGGTTAGTCTGTTCTACTGTTCTACTGATGTCATTTATGAAGGAAGTACCAGGATGTAGTCCAAGCCAGCCGTTCGCTGTAGGCTTTGAAAGGGAACTTCTGTTAAATAAAATATCTCGCTTGGCATTGAACTTTGAGCTTTATAATTTTACAGGTATTATTTATGCTCTAACAGCAACATTACACACTAACTAAAGTTTGAACAGTGGGATCACGAAGAACGGGACCTTTAAAGTGAACGCAACCTAATATAGCCCATACTCGCTCCTGTCTGTGTCGCTAATATTAATCAAACAACAACAACAGGGGAAACACAAACAGTAGCCTATTCAAACTTAAAGCACTGCTTGAATCTGTATCTTTATGGTGTACTATTTACTTATCATTGTCAGTTGTTTATTAGTCCTTATTAGACTGTTTACTTGATTAATTCATTACTTGAAGATTTTGGTCAACAAGTTATCATGTTATTAAAGCTAGGCAGTAGCACTGGACTAGCCTTTTTTTAGTAAGATACCAAAATAAACAATGTGTGCATTTTGTTTGTTCTATTTTAATGTATGGCTATTGTTCATATAACATAATACATAATATGGTAAATGTATTATCCTAATTATTTAAAAAAGCATTGCAAATGTTCTGGCAAATTTCTGAAAATTCCCACCACAAATTCAGTCATTTTGATCGCAAAAATCACCAAAAAATATTGCGAAATACTGGAGGGACTGATTTGTATTATATTATCTTGTATAAATTATATTATATCATATTGTATTGTATTGTATTATATTTTATATTCTATAATATAATATACGATGCAATACAATATATCATATCATATTAGATTATATCGTATTATATCAATCATATTGTATTATATAATTTATTATATCTTATATCAAATCATATTGTATTATATTATCTTGTATAATTTATATTATATCATATTGTATTGTATTATATTTTATATTAATTATATTATATCATATAATATATATGATATAATACAATATAATATATTGTATCATATTATATCATATACTATTATATATTATGTCAATTATATCATATTATATATCATATATGCTCGTTTATCATTTTTTTAATTCTTGTGTGCCCAATTTAGAAGAAAATCCAATGCATTTTCTCAATAGCCTACGTACCTGATGATGCAATGTCACTATGCCAGATATTTTGCCATGCTTGCATTGTTTTGCTTGGTGAAAGGAAACAGGAGAAAACTGTTTACACTGAAATATTGACATGTAGTCCTGATAGCCACAAAGTGGGTGCCAAAAAAGAAAATATGATTCACATTTCAGTGTGCTGACAGTTCAGGAATGCAGTCAGGAATATTGTTCCTGAAAGGGAAACATTTGTGTACTATGAAGTCCTGTTAACTTATAGATACTGTTGTGGCAAGCAGTCGAGGCCGAGGGACCGTGAGCCACGAGACCGGTGCAGCGGGCGCTCATCATCTCGGCCCCGCCCCGTTCTCACGGTCCCTCGGCCTCGACTGCTAACCACACAGTCCTTACAACTTACCATGACAACATGTTACCACTATATAATGTATATTGATGGTGACATGCACAGTGCATACACTATAGCAATCACTTCGTCAATCAAATTTATTTTGATACAAAAAAAGGTATAAAATTAAGAGTAGAAAAAGTGTCTATGCATGTATAATTATGAAAAACAAAAAATACAGTCTTTTCAAAGAAAAGGCAGCCATATTACTTTTTTTTCCTTCTTTTTTGATTAAAAACATTCAACTGAGGATATGAACTACATGAAATATCCCACCTTGTCCGGTACTAAACTAACACAAACCCAAAAGGATTTTTTAGAGAAAACGGCTACGCTGAAACCTGCATGACACTGAAGGCAAATTTACATTGATTATTAACAGTAAACACGGTAAATGGAACGGTCACAGAAGCCAGACATATGAATCATAAGCAATGTGACAGTACATTCATTTGTGCAAGGCCTGAGGGAGTAATACTTTCACAGTCGCAGAAGCTGTGAAATATATATTGCTCTTTGGGGAATGAGAGGGGTATATTTGATTCCTCAGTCGCATAAACAAGCATCACCATTTCAGTTCTGCAGATTTATATATGATTTTTTGGGGAACTGCTTAATGAATTTCAGTTGTCACTATAAGGCCTGATATAAATATTCAACCAGAAGGCATCCGAGGCAGGTTTTATCCCCTGCAAATCGCATTGGCTCTGCTTTATGTTTGCATGTCATTGTGAGAAGTTTTGACATAAGTCAAGGCCATTGAATCAATTTAGCCACTTAGAGAAGCCAATGGACTCGAAAAATTAAAAGCAGACATGGCAAGTCACCCGTCACCACAGAAAAGCTAGGAGCATTTTAGCAAAAACCCAGGTAGCAAAATAGGTTTTTGTAGCAACATGGTCTTTGTAGCTCTTTCGTTTCTTAGCTCTTTTATTCTTTCGTCTATGGTACGGCTCTTCCATTTGGATACAAGAAGAAACCTTCCACTTGGTCTCTACATGTTTTCCACAGTGTCCATAGTGCTGATGCTGGGGTCGAGAGGAGACAGGGCAGGGCTTATGGTCCTCTTCAGTGTTTGCGGGTACGCTGGCCCCCTGTTCCAGTGGTTGTGACGTACAGGAGGGGCTGAAGTTGCCTGGTTTGGGGGCCACGCTTAATGAGGTGTGAGGGCAGGTTGGAGGAAGTGACATCTGCTGTTGATCCTGCGGGGAATAAATGGAGATAAGTGATTTTGTTTTCGGGGTCTACTAGCATTAGCCTGGCCTTACCAGACTCTTGTACATTTCATTTGTACATAGAGTCTGGTCAAGCGTTTACTTCCTTGAAGGCGGGTTCTCTGTTCAAGTTTAAAACTATTGGATCTGCCAAGAGTCACTCTGGATCTGCATAACCAATCGCTCACGTTTGGTCGTGACGTATGTCACGCGCCGTTCGCCTTTGATTCTCACATTAACTGTGCACACCACCTCAGTGTCAGTGATAAAACCTTGTGCATTCGGATTGTGATTTATTCACGGTGGAGAGGAGAGTTTTGTGATCGGAACGCGCTGCTCTCGTGGTGCATATCTCGTGCAATCATAACATGATTGTATGCTGTAAATAAAATGTCATATGCTTGGTATAATAAGAATAAATGCTGCCATAAATAACAGCCCAATTAAAATGTTTACGTGCTTTTCATCTTTAATTTTTTGAGCGGTGATGAAATATATTGCTCTTGTAAACACTTGCCAGCATTTAAAGAAATACAAGTCTAGAAATGCATCCAAATTATAGCGCACGCAACCGCACGGTGCTCTGCAGGGGTCTAAAAAGGATATAAACAGTGAATTTTGAAGCAATATATTCCTGAAAACTCAGAGATGTGGATTCGGAGAGCAATTACATTACCACATGACCTGGGTGTTTGTCAAAAGCAGTCGGTAATTCAGCCTGGGTTTTTCTGGCGGGTGGTGGGAGACGGACGGCTTCAGCCAACTCCTTCACCACTAACGGAGCGAGCTGAAAAAGACTTTTCCCGGACCACAACATCATGGCCACCAACAAAACTCAGCAGTGATTGTTCTTGCTCCGTGTAACCGAGTTCGTTTGTTCAGGGAAGAAGGAGGCGGGAACCGGCGAACGTTTAACAACTTTTGAGAAAGTAAAAGCGGCAGTCCCTCACGGACGACTGCTGCGCACATACAAAACGTAAACAAAACACAACTTAAAATCCAGGCCTGGTCCTCTCTCGTCCTTCACCGGTGTCGCTCGTCTTTATATGCCTCCGTGCTCCCTCATGAGAGGACTCGAGACCGGTGTGTCTCATTCTCAATCACACACACACATCTCGCTTGCTCGTCCACCTCGCCACACTCTGGCTTTAACTTCTGGACATTCGTCAGCGCTGCCACACACTCGCATCTTTCACCGCCGCCATTACTGAACTACAACTCAGACTAGCGCACGATATTCACATCATCGCTCTCAGCCACTCCTAAAAAATTGTAAAAAATTGTAAAAAATTGTTTGGGCGAAAACCTAAGCATATACAGCAGTACCAGACGTAGTACTGAAGGCAAATGAAAATTGAGCGGAAGTACATAGGAGGGCGGAGCCAGGCTATACTAGCATAGGCTTTCATGCTTGAATGTTCAAAAAACACATGATCTTTCACATATTTTACATTGTTGCAGCACCTCTCTTCTCAGTCTGCCAGTAACGCTCTGCTCTCTATGAAGCTCCAGTCTCTTCGGGAAAGCGCAATTTGCTCTGATTGGCCAGCTGGTGTGTTGTGATTGGTCAGCCACTTTGAGCGCGTTTCAGAAATGTCACACCCCTTACCATAAACCCTGAGTTTCAACCCTCCATTTTAGGCAGTTTATCATCACGATTATTTAATTTCAAGTGTTCGTTTATTAATTAAGTTTAGTTTTAGTTAGTTATTTGATGCTATACTAACGGGGGGGGGGGGGGGGGGGGTGACGTCATGATTGACAGCTGAGATTGACGGCTTCTCTGAGTGAAGTTGTCACTGAGGCACTAACAGACTTTTTTCGGGATTTTTGGGAGGAGATTGGAGCCTTAGTTTTCTACATTTCCATAACTGTTTATTTCACACCAACATAATGAATTGCTCTGCATCTGCGAGAGTGTGGGCGGGCTTTTGATATCGCGCCTCTACTTCCTGCTCTCTACTGCGCAGATTCCGGTCCCGAGATCACTACTGCACAGACTCTGTCCCAAGATGTCACTGCCATATTCGGACCTCCGGAGGCTTCAGTTACTTCAGCGGAAGCCAATGAAGTCCATATTTTTTTTACGGTCTATGGTTTCAACACACTGCTAAAGCAACTCAACAAGGCCTCACCCCCTTTATTTTGCGTATGCCTTGAGTGGGAATTATTTAAATGAGGAGTTAAAGAGAATAACTCCCTTCGGTGTGTCTTTGCGCTTTCTAACTTTGCAGACCTTTTTAGTCTTTTGACTAAAATGCCATTTAGTTTTAGTCATATTTTAGTCACCTGAATTGTGGACTAAATCTACAGTAGAAATTAAGTATTTAAGCATTACATAACCAACTGTTACTTGAATGCATGTCAAAACTGAAATTTTGACATGTTTTTTGACCCTTCAAGCGCAAAAATACATGAAAGAGAGCTCAAATTACTTTTTTGGTTTGTTTTTTAAAAACATAATTTTTATAATTTTGTATTTCTATTTTAGTTAGTATATCAGGTTAAGCTAAAGATTCAATATAAAGATTCATATAAAGTTTAAATATAATTTTTAATTTCAGTTAACATTTATTTAATTTCAAGTAGTCCTGAATTAAATGGGAATGAAATTAAATACAGTTTCATTATAAACAAGCTCGAAATTCACAGCATCTCTTATTTGGAAATGTCTGCGCCTTACTATTTGTGGCGAGCAGTGAGGCTGAGGGACCGTAAGAGCAGGACGAGGCCATGGTCATTAGTGATGATGAGCGCCAGCTGCGTGCCATCGGCCTCGTGTCACACGGAGGAGTGACGGGAGGATAAGGACGAGAGAGAATGTGTGTGGGATGAGCACAAGTGGGAGTATTTTTTTTTTACGACCACTTAGCATGCTTGAATCATGCCCTCAATTTTGTTGTGTGTTAACATACCTAATGCTAGAAAAGTCACCAAGTTTCATATTTTTCAGATGAAGCTGTGATTTAAAAAAATTCTAAATGTGGTTCATAGGCTCAGTTTTTCATAGGTGGGTGTGTATAAGTGTGCGTGTGTGTGTGAGTGGATGTGTCAACATCACACTGTTGATGTTTTAGAGTGTCACCCCTTCACTGCTGTGTACTTTTTCTCAGCATTGTGGCCGATTTGTAGATTGTACACACAAATATTCTGTGAATTTTTGTGTTTTTGCCGATTTCCCATTCATTTCCTATGGTCGGTCATTTAAGACCAAAGACAATGAACGCTACTTTTTTTTTACGACCAATTAGCATGCTCGAACCATGACCTCAATTTTTTTGTGTTTACACATACCCAATGCAAGAAAAGTCACCAAGTTTCATATCATTCCGATGAAGCTGTGATTTTTAACATTTCAAAACAGAAAATTTACCGGTCAGAAAATTGACCGAAGAGCACCAGAGGGTTAATGACAGTAGTCATCCAAAACTGGTTTTTATTTAGTTATCGTCTCCTTTTCTCAGTGAAAAAAGGTTGCTGATGAAAATTATTCGTCAACGAAATTAACACTGCATAATAGGTCCTCTTTAATACAAGTTCCTGATCCCATTGTACACAATTCATCTGTGCTAAAAAAAAATCCTATTGAATCTCACTGGTCTACAGTGAATGCAAATTGGATGAATGCAAAACATGTTTAACTTGTGATAAATGCAACTTGTGGACATGTATAAATTAGGCAAGGTTATTAATATATTTTTTTGTCTTTTACTTTTCTATCACTGAAAGAAAACTAAAAGTGTGATATCATACCTGTTTGGTGGATGTTGTGAGAGGGTCGAGCTTTAGCAAGCTGAGGTTGGGCTCTGTGTTGGGGACGCAGGATGGGGGCCGGGGGGTGACCGTTAATGTGCAGGTGGGGGTCAGAAGTGCTGTCAAGGGGACGAAACCGCTGGCTGGTGTTCTTCGTCTGAGACAACTGTAGGGTGGAGTTTGTTGAAAATAGTCATAAAATAAGTAAAACAAGTGTGTCAAGAGCATTTATAGAAATTATATGTTAAAGCCTATTTTAGCACCATTAAACGTTTTTGCATTATAATATTATTTTCATGACAGTTAAGCACATTTTTCCTTACTATAATGCAAAAAAGGCCATATTATTTATATTTTAAAATATACACTACAGTTCAAACATTTGGGGTCAGTAAGAGCTTTCACATTAACTTAAGAAATATCTAAAATACGCTTAAACTTCCTTATGCAAAACACAAACTACAGACTCGAACAGGTTTTCATGAGCTTCATCCATTAACACAGATGTGCATGGAAAACTCACTGCTTGTCCTGTGACTTCAAATGATCGGGATCTTCTCTTGCGTCTGCGACCCTCAAAGTCCTGCTCCCGTGGGGCGGGGTTCTTGGCAGCCTGGCGGTTCCGTGGCCGGGTCCACGTGCCATTGGGTGCGGGGCCTTCTCCTGTGCTGCTGGACAGGTTGTCATCAGAGGTGGCGTGTCGTAGTTCTGGGCTGGGCTGTCTCCCGCGCCGTAGCACAGAGCCTTTAGGGGGCGCCTCGGACAGAGACAGGTTACTCTTGTGCTTCTTTGGGTCTAGGGGTGAAGGTGGCGGAGGCAATCGCAGGGCATCTGTTTCTAAGACCTTAGAGCGGCGCCGAGCAGCCTTGACCGCAATGTTCTGCACGCCTCTTAGAATCTGCTGTCTCTCTGGAAGAAAATGGTCCAGGGATTTTAATACATGTGTATATAAACACCTGCTATTAACCTGACTTTTAATTAATCAATTGGTGTTAGAAATAGCTCATATGAAAAGCTAAAACCCTCCCAAATGATGTTTAATGCACTGAAATAAATTAGTTTCACTGAAAAAAGATTTATCATTTAATCAAGACAGAAAGGTCAAATTTTGGCAAGACAAAAGTTTTGTCGCCTATACAGAAATTGAACAAATTTACTGCAAATACAAAAATATGTCAGCAAATTAAGTAGTGGTGCTGTGAGATCCAAATTAATATCTTGTATGACTTCCATGAGCTTGAAGGACTGCATCCATGCGGTTTATCAAAGATTCATACAATTTATTGATGTCATCAGGAATGGCAAAGAAAGCAGTCTTGCATGCCTCCCAGAGTTCATCAATATTCTTTGGTTTCGTCTTCCATGCTTCCTCTTTCAATCCTACCCCACATATGCTCAATGATGTTCATGTCTGGTGACTGGGCTGGCCAATCCTGGAGCATCTTGATCTTCTTCGCCTTGAGGAACTTTGATGTGGCGATGGAAGTATGCGATGGAGCACCGTCCTGCTGCAGAATTTGGCCTCTTTTATGGTT
Organism: Romanogobio albipinnatus; assembly: GCA_023566225.1. Classification (NCBI taxonomy): domain Eukaryota; kingdom Metazoa; phylum Chordata; class Actinopteri; order Cypriniformes; family Gobionidae; genus Romanogobio; species Romanogobio albipinnatus. The sequence continues at coordinate 9,225,198 of CM042257.1, forward strand.
GGGAATATAAGAGGTAGCTAAGATTTCTTGGTATTTTAGACTATTGATGTTGCTTTCCACCCTGCAGATCTCTCGCACACCCCCATACTGGATGTAACCCCGCCACCAAACTGTTTTCTGGGTGAATCTCGGATCCATGCGGGCTCCAGTAGGTCTCCTGCAATATTTGCGGCGACTGTGGTGTAATTCAACAGAAGATTCATCTGAAAAATCCACCTTCTGCCACTTTTCCAGCGTCCATCCTTTTAGCAGGCTGTGGGCCTTGGCAAATGGTTTTTCAATTGTCTTTTGTTTAGTGCTGGCTTCTGGGCACTGATTCGACCATGGAGGCCATTTCAAGACAGAATCCGACAAACTGTTCTGGTTGACACAGGGACTTCAGGTGACCAGGTCTCGTGGAGCTCTGCTGCAGTGGAAAATGGCCTGGCCTTGGATTTTCGAGCCTACAAACGGTCCTCTCGAGCAGTTTTCTTGCGGGGTCTGCCTAACCTGGGCTTGTCAAAACCGTCTCCAGTCTCTTCAAATCTTTTTTTTATCCTCTGTACTTGACGCTGAGACACATTGAAGGTGTCTGCCACATCAGCAGTGGATCTGGTCTTCAGCCTCTTGATAATCAAAACTTTAGTCTCAGGGTGAATCTTAGGCATGTTTGCAGAGGTCTAGTTGCAGTTGATGTGAAGGTCTAGTGTACTGGGGTTCTTTTTATACACACCTGAGACCTAATTGATCCATTATTAGACCCAGGTGAAGCTCATATGACAAGGCGACAACACTTATGTCTTTGCAAAAATTGACTCAATGGGCTTTACCAAGCTGTTTTGTTTTGCACTGAAACATTATTACAAAAACTGTTGGGATTAAAATGAGTAATTTCTCGTAAAAAAATCTTGATTAGAAATATATTTCAGCGGCACTTCAGGTCAATTTGTACACAAGCAACAAGACTTTTGTCAGGGACTATATATACTATATATATTTATATAAGTTGGCATTACTGTATTGTACAAAAATAACATCCTGCAGAATGCCTCAATTGACCAATCAGAATGAAGTATTCCCGGGAGAGCTGTGCACAAGCACAAAGATGAAAGAGCAGAGGAAATCTTACCTTTAGGAGTCAGAGGGGCATCTGCGCCATTCTCGCTGCTCTCAGGTGAGGAGTCCAGATGGCTGCTCATACTGTGACTGAGATGGCTGTATCTCAGAGCGTCATCCAGGACAGATGGCAACAGCTGCAGAGGTACAGTCAGACACTGATTTATTCAGTACACTCAGTTAAAAAACTGAGAAACCAATTACAATAAATAAAATGAATATTCGCACAAAAGTTTGGGGTCGGTAAAATTTTTTAATGTTTTACTCTCCTCTCTTATACTGACCAAAGCTTGATCAAAAATACAGTAAAAAAGTAATATTGTGAAATATTATAACAATTTAAAATAGCTGTTTTCTATTTTAATATATTTTAAAATGTAATTTATTCCTGTGATGGCAAAGCTGAATTTTCAGCATCATTACTGCAGTCTTCAGTGTCACATGATCCTTCAGAAATCATTCTAATGTGCTGATTTGACGCTCAAGAAAGATTTATTCTTGTTATTAATATGTTGAAAACATATTTTCATGTTTTTTTTGGATGAACAATATTTTTGTAACATGTCTTTACTGTCACTATTAATCAAGTGTGCCGCACACATGCTGAAAAATTAAGCCAAAACATGATCTAGGCTGCGTCCGAAACCTGGAAAATGCTGCCTTCGGAGGACACATTTCAACGCAGGAAGGCACCAAGGCACGTCCGAATCTAATGTTAGCTTCACTTCCTGTCTCCAGAGATACCTTCATCTGATCGATTTTTGAAGGCAGCATATTTGTATCCTTCGCTGCCTTTGATATCCCACAATCCTGTGCGTTCCATTCTGTGACAGTTGAGCTGGAAAAAAAAGATGGCGTCCGAAAGTTGTGTTTGCTGGTTAGTTTGTGTGTAAATGTACTTTTTTTTACCAACATTTTCCACTTCTGATGTCCTTCCTAGCGAGAAATTACTAATGTAGTAATTCAATATTTGTTTCGTTCTCACCAAAGCTCTCTCTATTTTGCTGTAGATCTTTAAACTGTTACACTGCCTAAGAAGTCTGTCCGAAATGAGTTTCGAGAGGTGCCTTCATGCACAATCGCTGCCTTTGTAAGCCATTGTCTGATAAGGCAGCGAGGCAACGAGTCAGCTGTCTAGGTTTTTGGACGCAGCCATAGTATAGGCCATAAACTCACCCTCTCCATGTAATCAAATGGGACGTGAGCCAAACAAAAAAATCCAATTATACTATATTGTTTTTTCGAAGATGTTTCGTTAGTTCTTATGCTGACTTGAAATGTTCAAGTGTTAATTTTTCCGACAAGTTTGGTTTTAGTTAGATATTTGACCGTACAAAAACAGGGTGTAACGTCATGATTGACAGCTGTGCTTGCGACGGAGTCTGCGGAAGCGGGAAATATGGACGGAACCTTGATGCTGCAGCTCCACAGGCTCCAAATGGCCTCCAATTGACGTAATCAATGTAATATTTTAGCTTCATTATTCTACAGGGGAAGGAAGTCATCCATCTTATCCATCAATTTAATGTGTTCTTGCTGAATAAAAGTCTTAATTTACTGGTCCCAAACTTTTGAACGTTAGTGTATAATCGGTGGCTAGAAGAACTACTGTAAGCTGCAAATGTAAACTCCCAGTAGCTCACCTCTCTGTTGCCCTGGCCATTGATGTGAATGGGTGGGGGAGTCATCACTACAGAGTTCTTCATCTGTTTGTGACTGCTCTTAAACACCCGGTCTCTGTGTGGACAGGAGAAGGATTTTAGCTTGTACGCTACAGTATGTGAACAAACTTAGACCCCTTTAACACTATTACAATTCTCTTTATGTCTGCAGTGTATGTCTGCAGTGTAGTTGTGTATTTTCCCAGATTCGTTTTATTTTCACGATCACACAATATTTTTGGCCATTAAAGGTTTCCATACAAGGAAATGTATCAATTATGTACAGGGAGGGAAATTTTGCTTAGAGCTCTTACCCATCAGGCTCTGGGAGAATCGGAGGCAGCGTGTGTCTCCTCAGTTTTGTCCGCCCTTGTCTGTTGTCCGAACCCAATGTCCGAACACTCTCTTGGTCTGAATCCATCTCCTGCAAGGGGTCACGACCTCTACTGGGGAGGGTGATCTTGGGCAGGGAAACCTCCTAAAGAGATATATGTCAGAAAATATGTGAAAATAATCATGATTGGTCTGTTTCTTTATTTATTTTATCATGTTCTTCTCTTGAAGTGCTTTTAAGGTCAACATGAAACTCATTTTACTGTCACATTATGATGCATTTTCAAGTCAATGAAAATATTAGGCAGGGTTTTGTTTTGTGTTTTTTTTAATGTGCACTGATATAATGTGCACAATAAGAGAAGCAATATGTACTCAGAAAGTAAATGGAAAGTAAATTGGAGAAAAAATGCCTGCTTGATGTACCTTAAGAGTACGAATGGTGAACTTATCCAGGGCCACAACTCTGTCCAAGTTCTTCTCATCCATTTCCTTCATATACATCTCATACAGCTCTTGAAGATGAGGAGGGACTAGGAGACTGTGATCTGCAAAACCATCATTCACCTTAAATTTTCATAACCAAATTTTAAATCGTATATACAAATGTATACAGTACATATATAAATCCTATTTATTTATTTAAGTAATAATTTATCATTTAAACTTAATACTTTTATATTAAAGACCCCCTGTGGTGAAAATCAAGTTTTTAAATGCTGTTTATTTGTCTATATGGTATTTTAATAAACTTTAAGACAAATAATTTCATAAGTCAACACCATTGCTGAGAATGTTATCCTTAAATCTGCAGTGAACCAAAAAAGTCTCAAGTCTCAAAAACCCGGTTTGAAATTTCTGGTGTTTCTGACGTCACAAACTACGTTGTAACGAATTACGTCAATGTGTGGGTGAGCTTTAGCATATCATTAACTATTCTCTGAAGCTGGGGAGTCTCAGGAGAAGCCAGGTTATCCCGGTATATTTTTCTGTTTACGTGAAAATCTGGTAAATTCAGCAACATAGCGGGTGAATTATGTATTTGATGTACATTTGATGTGCAACAGTAAAGCTGACCTGAAAAGCTGGTGTGAGTGAGTGGAGGCGGGGCTAATTTGCACATTCTTGGATCCGCACAGCCTGAATGCAACTACACCATTTCTTCAAGTCATTTTGGAGTTTTAAGAGATAAAATTATTGACTACAAGGGGACTTTAATTAATTGAATTCATTTTTAATTCATTCAACTGCATTACAAAAGGAACTTTTTCTGTTTTATATTGTATCATTTGGAAAACTACTGCAACAGGCTCGATTCATTTCTGGCTGAGATTTCTGTGCCAATTTTTTTATTCCCGCGAATGACTCACCATCGATAAATTGCCTCTGCTGCTGGATGATCTCATGGCAGAGGTGTCTGTGCTGTTCAAAACGCTGCACTACCACGTTTTTCTGTCGGATCACGTTGTCCTTAAGCAGAGCGCTGGACTGCATCTCTGCGTTCTCGATCTCCAGCTCGTGGACCTTGCAGAGGAGGCAAAGCACTTCCCTCTGCTCCTCTGAGCTCACGCGGCGGGGGAGAAGCTCTTCGAGACGTCGAGCTTTCTCTCTCAGCTCTGCCAGGCGCTGCTCCATTCCGGCCTAAAAAAAAACAGGGGGACCATGGTCATTTACTGTGATAAGTGGCTTTATTAACACTGCTAGTCATGTACAATTTATCTCCACTTATGCGTGGAGAAGGTAATCCCATAATACACTGCCTATGCAGAGTGTTCCAAATGAGTCAGTTCGTTTAGGATGCTGTCTTAAAAGACAGCTGCCTATGTAGGTAGTTTACTATGTTTTGGAACAGAGCTAATGTCTTGTGAATATTTTTATCCATTACAACATTAAATCAGTGTATTGTTTTATGTGAATGAGTAGGCTCAATGATTCTCACATCAGTTTGAAGTAAAAACTCTAGGCAACAACACCTATTAGTCAAAAGTCTTGTGGACACATATCTATTGTATGTTTTGAGGCCTAAACATTATTCTCTCAGAAAGCATGTACATAAATGTTGCTTAGATATTATGGTAGCCCAGTTTGTGCTGAAAACAGTGTAATTACACTTTTGCCATTAGTATGTTTATAAGCAACTGAAAAAAGCACAAATGTCAGAGCATGTCAAAACTTCTAAAGGGCCCCAAAAGAGCTCAGACTCCTAGGGGTTAAGGGCCCTATAATACACACGGCGCAATGCGAAGGCAGGCATGACAAGGGTTTTTTGCTAGTTTCAGCCCAACGCACTTATCCTTTTTACGTTCAGCGTCACGTTTAAATAGCAAATGCACTCCTGCCCAGCTGTTCGGCCATGGGCATGCTGGTCTGAAAACGAGGTGTGTTCAGTTGCATTGTTGGGGCATTTCTATTTTGAGGCAACTGAAAACGACTGCGCCATTGGCCAACAAAAACCTGGTCTAAAGTCAATAGCGCAGTATTTTTTTTGTGTTATTTAAAGGGCGCGTTAGTAATATGTGCCTATAGGCGGGTCCACTACGCGCGTGCACTCTGCTTATTACACACACAGGGACGCACCGCAGCACACAAACATTTTTAAATATAAAAAATAAGCCTTTCCGCTGCAAATTCCGCCCAGCAAATAGCGAATCCTCCATAGCGTGAGCACAACTGGATTTTAAAGGGAATGGGAGATGAGACTCTGATTGGTTTATCACGTTATGCCCAAAAAACACCCATTAATCATTAAGAGAATAGGGACAACCCTTTTAGACCATGCGTCGGGCTATTTTTCCCATTGTTAAACTAGCAAAAGTGGATTCGGACACGCCCTAAGTGCACTTGTGCCGTGCGATTAAGGCCATGTGCTTAGAACGTTAAAATAGTGCCCTAAGTATTTCATACATAGCTTCATCTTGGCTGTAATTTCTCGCTCACTGGACTGTAGGAACTTAAAACTGTATGACATTGAAATAAAAACAATTTAAACTCTTTCATTTATATCACTAGAGAATGAAACAAGATACCCACATTTGTGTGATGACTTGAATTTAAAAAAGAAAAGAAAAGAATGAGAACCAGTTAATTGAAAAGAAATGTTTGAACTAATTGATTTGTTAAAATAAACAGACTTCTCAATACTATTGGTCCAGGGCTGGACTATGAGTTTTCTGAGGTGCTGATCTGCCCTCTAGTGGTTACTAATGACATTACCTTCTGTTTTTGTATTTTCTTCTGCTCAGCCATGAGCGTGACAAGGTTCTCTCTGGCAATGGCCACATCTTGTGTCTCTGTGCTGTCAGACAAAGATTCTGGTGAGTCTGAGTCTTTTTCGCTTTCATCTTTATTAAAAGTCTCTTTCCTCCTCTCCCCCTGCCACTTCTTTCTTCTCCTAAAGCGCTCTTGCTCCCAGCTAGATGGAGATAGACAATATTTCAATAAAAAAAATCAAACAAACCATGCATTTAATGAAACAATTGATAATGTTCAAAATCATAAACTTTTATTTGTAATCTTTAGGTGTTTTGAGTTTGTGTGCAGAATAAAAACTCACTCTGCAATTGTCAGCAGGTGTTTGGATGTGTCTATCTGGTTTTCCATGTTGCTGTTGTCCAGCTCCATGAGATGCTTCCTGATGTCCATCTGCTGTCTAAACGCATCGATCAGCTGCTCCCGCAGTTGGTCCATCTCAGCCCGGCTCTGCTGAGAAGAGTGAGCCTGCACCTCCGCTACAGGCAAACAGAGAACAATAATGTTATGATACACATGTGAATGAGATTACTCATCGAACTTAAAAAGGAACAGTGAATAAATGTAACAGAAAAGAATAGAATCTAATCTATTGGAAAATAGTCTAACCAAAACAAAAATAATAATTTAGAATAAAATAGAACTGAATCAATTAGAAAAGAATCTAGTCAAACTAAATATAAATACAATAGAACAGAATAGAATAGAAAAAATATTTGAACCAAACAGAAAATAAATTATTAGAATGTAATAAAACAGAATCAAGAGGAAAAGAACCAAGATCAAACAAAAAATAATCCATAAGAATAAATTAATTTAGAAAAATAATCTAATCTATTGGAAAATAATCTAAATCGAACAGAAAATAATCTGTTAGAATAGAATAGACCAGAATCAATTAGAAAATAATCGAATAAAATAGAAAACAATCTATCAGAACAGAATCAATTAAGAAATTATCTAAACAAATATAATCATTTAGAAAATAATATATTGCCCTAGAATATAACAGAAAAAAATAAAATAAATAATAATAATAATGCAATCAAGCAGAAAATAATCTAACTGAACAGAAAATAGAATTTAAATCACAATATCTAATCTAATTGAATGGAAAATAATATATTAGAACAGAGAAGACCAGAATCAATCAGAAAAGAACCTATAGAACAGATTGGAGGTGGCCTCAATGGTACATATCACTTCTGGTGTTACCTTGAACATGGCGGATGTCTGTTCTGTCCGCGTTGAGCTGTCTACTGGCCTGGTCTGCTATCTTCTTCTTCAGCCGCTGAATCTCGCTGCGCAGGTCAGAGATGATGCTGGTATACTGGGCGATGTGATAGGACACATTTAACAGGTTTCTCTTTACCTGCAAAAGAAGAGTAAAATATAACAATCATCAAACTCAATCAAATCAAACACAAAAACACAAGCTTTAACATAACAGTCTGCATGAGTAGCATGGATGTGTGTGTATTTGTGTATGTATGCCCTGGCGTGTGTCGTTCACTTTTCCCCTTCACTCCAGTCAATCTCAATTACATGTTGACATCACCTAAACACTGAGTATCAAATGCATCATTGATGTTAAAAAGCAAAGCACGGATTATTGCTGTAATTTAAAACCCCATTATTTTTGCTCTTCATTGTCTGTCAACTGTTCTGTTTCTCTTCGGGGCTTCTTGTTATTGTGTATTAACCACCTGTTGATACCCATGTGACATTGTTTGTCCTAAGACTGGGAAAGAGTGCGTGTGTGTGTGTGTGTGTGTGTGTGTGAGAAATATTACAATTTTAAATTAAAACAAATATTTTAATATATTGTTAAATGTAATTAATTCCTGTAATGGCAAAGCTGAATTTCTCAGCATCATTACTCCAGTCTTCTGTGTCACATGATCTTTCACAAAACATTCTAATATGCTAATTTGCTGCTCAAAAAACATTTCTTCAACAATTTTTAACAATGTAAAGGCATTAACAGTCACTTTTGATCAACTTAGTGCATCCTTGTGGAATAAAAGTAAATGACTTTAATATATATGTTGTTAGGCTGTCCATTGTTTTAACTATCAAACTAACCCGTGTGCGGATGCTTTTGGCACGGTCGGCATAAGTCAGGGTATTCCGTGAATCCTCGAAGGCTAGAGATGCAGGGCTTATGTGAGCAATCATCACCGTCCGACTGTTTCCTCCTAGAGAATCCTGCAGACATGTGAAAACCACAGTAAGACAACAAGAAAATTATCCCATGAGCATCTCTATTCATGAAGAATCATATAGCTGTACCTTGAGCAATCGTGTGAGCTTGCTGTCTCTGTAGTTGACGTATTTGTTGCCATTCTTTTCACTCAAAGCATTGATGCAGTTCCCCAGCGCGAGCAGAGAACGGTTGATATGAGCGCCCTCTTTTAACCTCTGACCTCTGTTCTGTGTCTGAAAGCAGAAACAGTAGTTATTGCAAGATGTTAAACTGACCGTCTACATGTGGGTTAGGAAGTCTGTTAAAGCATCCAGCAGGGGGCGCTCTCATATGTCTCTGAACAGTTGTGCAACAGGCTTGTCTTCCTCATCAATAGAGAACAAACAACCACTCATGTTTCTGAGCAACAATACCCCATAACCAGAAACAACGTGATCTGCTTTTGTGCCCGTCACATGCATGTTTAAACCCACAGGGTGCCTGGGTGATTTTTAACTGTTTCCATAGCAAATACATGGCATGCTCTCTAAATGTGTTCTCTCGTGTAATATTCTCCAGTCTCGTGCTGTGAGTGGAAATGACACTTTGATATAAAACATGATTCACACGTCTCTCATCAAAAACTCCTGACTGGACCTGTGGAGGTGCCTCATGCATCATAATGTATTTTAATAATGAACAAATATTTTCATTTTAGACAGCTTAATTTTCCCTCCAAAGTTTATCACCGATTGTTAAATCACTCTTGGAATTGTTCCCTCGTCACTGGCTGATTTATGATTCTGAATATATTTGAAGCCAACTGTGCCAGCTTTTATGTAAGAAGAAAGATTGATAGCTTTGATATTAACGGTTATCAAATTTATGGACATACGTCTGAGCCCACCAACTGCGCTTTTACGTAATGTCTGAATGATGAATAGACCTTTACGTCTCGCACATACAAATATCCCACCTCCTCACACACAAACACATCATACCTGTGAAGCCCGTTCAGACCCTGCTAAATCGATCATGAAGAGTCGTGCAAATCGCACTTCCTGCAGGATGTCTCGACACCGGCTCTGTTGTCGCACGACCACCTGCAGCACAGCGTGAGAGCGAGAAGACGTCTGATTGGCTGCTGTCGGCTCTTGAGTTCTCTGCTTGTTTCCTTTCACTAACAATTCCATGATCTGCGCGAGGAAAAAAAGAGAAAACTACATTTATACACAGTACCGTTCAAAAGTTTGGGTCGGCATTCTCTGCTATTTTTTTTTTTTAACCAAGATTGCATTTATTTGATGAAAAATACAATAACACAGTAATATTGTGAAATGTTATTACAATATAAAATGGCTGTTTTCTAGTTTTATATCCTGTGATGGCAAAATTTCCAGCATCATTACTCCAGTCTTCAGTGTCACATGATCCTGCAGAAATCATTCTAATATGCTGATTTAGTGCTCAAGCAATTACAGCAATTATTTTAAATTGAAATATTTGTAACATTATAAATGTCCTTACTGTCACTTTTGATCAATTTAACGCAAACTTGCTGAAAAAAATAAAATTAAATCCTACTGACCCCAAACTATTGAACTATTTAAAATATAAATATTACTTCTTTAGGTCCAAAGTTGAGGGTAACATGCATTTCATAAGAAATAAGAACAGAGAACACCAGAGTTAATTTTTCAATAAAGTATCATAGTATTAATTTCATTATTAAGGGTAAAGTTAGGGACAGGTGTGGTCATTAATTATTAATCTCAGCCATCGAAAGGAGAGAAAACGTTACTTTTTTATATTTTTTGGGGGGGAAATGATTGTAATAAGCACTGACTGTTGTATCAGTATTAGGGCTGGGCGATATGGCCAAAAAATCATATCTCTGTATTTTTTGGTTGAATGGTGATACACGGTATATATCCCGGTATTTTCTAATAATAATTTTATTTCACATCCTGCCCAATGGTGTCCTAAAAACAATGTTGATATTGAAGGCTATAAACAAATACGGTGAATGTAATGTAGGCTCTGCGATATGTGCAAAAAGGGGTTTACAATCTAAAAACCAAAATTAATAATTCACTAAACTAAAAATGAAAATCAAAAGCATATTGGCCTATATTTGATTACCCCATTATAATGGTCACTTTCATAAAAATATACTTGTAGTTTTAAAATTCCACATATGGCACATTTATTGTCCAACAACAAATATTTTAGAAATATGTATACTTTAGTCAGAATTATTACGTTCCTATTCTATAGCGCTCTGTCTGTTAGGCGTGAATGCGCATGGCGGCGCTCCTTCACAGGAGCCTGAATTTTAGCGGAGATGCACTTGCAGAAGGCTCGTCCTCTCCTGACAGCAAAATGGACATATTTGCATGACTTTCTAACATTTACAGATGGAGAATATTCTCTCTCTCAGAGCATCTGACAGGGCAAGCTGCTTTAAACTATACATGTTAACTATATCCTACCAGTTATTTTGAAGCCCTTAATATAAAGCATGTGTCATGTTTAGGACAAATTGTATCATGCACTTTCCCTTGAGTATTCCCCAGCTTATTCTGTGTACTCCGCTATTTTTCAGATGCGTTCGTATCAATCTACTGTATATCTATATAAATGGTATTGCCTCATTCCATATCAATTCTAAAAAAATATATTGATATATTGAACAAACTCGCTAATCAGTATTTACATTTAAAAAGTTACATAATTTATCAAAATGCTTGTAAAGTAACATGGGGTCACAATAATGTGTCTAACTAACCTCTCTTGCATTAAGAGTGGAGACCTCTGTGATTCCTGCAACCTGTATCTCTCCCTTTGAGTCCTCTCTCAGGTCCAGGAACCCAGATGATGGATTCAGCAAGTCTCTTATCATCTCATTGTAGATCTGGAACACAAGAGTAAAGACCACGCTTAGATTTCAAGATTACCACCATTGTTTATGCATGAACATTAATGCGCTTGACATTTACATTCAGGCATCTGACAGATGCTTTTATCTGAGCTGACTTGACGTGCATAAATATCAGAATGTGCCATCTGTGACCTTTCCATTGATAGAACCATGCTGTACCACCAGAGCACATGGAGAAATGCTATAATTTGTGAAATTTGAAAGGAATTATTGACAAAAGACCAGTCAATTATTGAACATTTAGTACACAGCGAGATCATGACGCATTTTCGTTAAGTGAACAGTCTGAACTCAATGCGTGTAGATAAATTAAGTAATCCACACATTTGAATGTTTATTCCAATCAAAATTCAGAATCTGTTGCATAAGGAGTCATATACAGTACTTTCAGGATGCTAGTGGAGTGATGAATGTGGGATTTAATATTTCATAATATTTCAATAAGCTTCATTCAACCCGGTTTAGAACAAGGCCACATCCTGAGCGCCATCTGCGGTCGCCTCAAACGCTCTCAAATTAAGTCGCCCCGAACGTAATATTTCATTACTGTCAGTGAGGTCACTGTGATGTGCCGTAAGCATGTGATAATTTTAGGGTGACGCTGATGGTATGAAAAGAAGCCATTGACAGAGGAAGAGTAGAAGACCTGCTATAGATGTAGATGGACGGAAAGAGAAAAAAAGTGAAAGGATAAACTGGGAGGTCGGAACCTAAACCACAGAAGCCGAGAATAAAAACGCGTTCTCTCCAGGGAAGCATCCTCTTGAGCATTTGGACAGCCCAAAGTAAACAGGAGTTTTAATGTGAAGGTGTAAGAAAAGCGGAGGACAGGAGAGCATTGTGCTATTTACTGAAGGTTGCCATTTCCCCGTGTGGACGGAGTGGCTTACTCATAGGTCTGCACATCCCAAACACCCCTTTAACCTAAAGAAGTCAAACAGTTCTCTGTGTTTATCGGTGCATGTTAAGATACTTTTGTTTGCGTGTGTGTGTGTGCGAGCGTATGCAGTTTTATTTGAAAATATATTTCTGATAAAATTATAATTTTAATTTAAATGTTTCATTATAGAGTAGTGAATTGCTCCCAAGGCATTGCTATGCAGTTACTAGGAATTCTAGTGATTGCCATGTTGCTGTGTGGTTGCTAGGGTGTTGCAAGGTGGTTAAGTCAAAAGAGCTCAATCTCAAGTCTGTATATTCTGGTCTCTAGATATGACTTGGGTACCTCCTTCAATGTAAATATTATTTGCAGTTTTATCTCCCAGCGCTCCTGTTTTTGACAGCTGATGCATGTGCATTTGAGATCACATATTCGAACTGATGGAGCATCACAATTCTTTTTTTCCATCTCTCACTGTCTCACATATTTTCTCGACAGTCTCCTTGCCCATTTTGTCAATCAAAGTCTGTTCTGCAGCATTTATCTAGTGTCTGACACTGATGCTCGACAATGTGTTATTTCACCTTTACAATGGTGAAAGTGCAACAAAATCCATGCACACAGTGTTCAATCATCACTTCTGGTCTTTCGTAGAAACTGTCCTTTTCTTTTTGTATGTCCTTGAACCTTACAGTGTGTCCTAACCAGGCACAATGTGACAAGTTTCATAGCTTAAAACATAGTGTCAGATTTACTAACAGCTTGCGCCAGTGCAAACCCTCTTTTGGCGTTAAAAAACTACTGTCAGGATTTACTAAAAGATGCGCAGTGAAAAATTAGCGTTGAAAAGGTGTGGACAGGGTTATTTCTGCGGCTGACATTACTGCATATGCATTTAGGAGCTTCCCTTTTAGATGCAAAATTTATCGGTGGAGAGTGTTTAAATGAATCATACAAGGTGAACATTTAAGGTTTGCGCTAGTCAATTTACTGGTGTTTGTGCCATTATTACTGCTCAAAAAGCACGTCTTAAACCAGATGCTAATTCGGCTAATTTGACACTGCTCTTGGTAGATTGAATTGGTCATTATGAAAATTATCTGATTGTATCTGTGTGTTTTTATTCGCGTGTTGTCAGTAGATCATGCGCAGTCCTTTCACAGAGCTGCCAACTTTTCAAAAATTTGATTTGGTGGGGCCAATCAAAATTTTGCCGCGTACAAATAACATATTAACATATTAACATATATATATATATATTATATATATTATATATATATATACAGTATATATGAATATATACAGAAATGTAATATTCAATTTCTCATTAATGCAATTATCTAATCATCCAATCACATGGCAGTTGCTTCAATGCATAGGTCATCTCCTGAACTCCAAACTGAATGTCAGAATGGGAAAGAAAGGTGATTTAAGCAATTTTGAGCGTGGCATGGTTGTTGGTGCCAGACGGGCCTGTCTGAGTATTTCACAATCTGCTCAGTTACTGGGATTTTCACGCACAACCATTTCTAGGGTTTACAAAGAATGGTGTGAAAAGGGAAAAACATCCAGTATGCGGCAGTCCTGTGGGCGAAAATGCCTTGTTGATGCTAGAGGTCAGAGGAGAATGGGCCGACTGATTCAAGCTGATAGAAGAGCAACTTTGACTGAAATAACCACTCGTTACAACCGAGGTATGCAGCAAAGCATTTGTGAAGCCACAACACGCACAACCTTGAGGCGGATTACCTACAACAGCAGAAGACCCCACCGGGTACCATTCATCTCCACTACAAATAGGAAAAAGAGGCTACAATTTGCACGAGCTCACCAAAATTGGACAGTTGAAGACTGGGAAAATGTAGCCTGGTCTGATGAGTCTCGATTTCTGTTGAGACATTCAGATGGTAGAGTCAGAATTTGGCGTAAACAGAATGAGAACATGGATCCATCATGCCTTGTTACCACTGTACAGGCTGGTGGTGGTGGTGTAATGGTGTGGGGGATATTTTCTTGGCACACTTTAGGCCCCTTAGTGCCAATTGGGCATCGTTTAAATACCACGGCCTACCTGAGCATTGTTTCTGACCATGTCCATCCCTTTATGACCACCATGCACCCATCCTCTGATGGCTACTTCCAGCAGGATAATGCACCATGTCACAAAGCTCGAATCATTTCAAATTGGTTTCTTGAACATGACAATGAGTTCACTGTACTAAAATGGCCCCCACAGTCACCAGATCTCAACCCGATAAAGCATCTTTGGGATTTGGTGGAATGGGAGCTTCATGCCCTGGATGTGCATCCCACAAATCTCCATCAACTGCAAGATGCTATCCTATCAATATGGGCCAACATTTCTAAAGAATGCTTTCAGCACCTTGTTGAATCAATGCCACATAGAATTAAGGCAGTTCTGAAGGCAAAAGGGGGTCAAACACAGTATTAGTATAGTGTTCCTAATAATCCTTTAGGTGAGTGTACGTATATATATATATATATATATATATATATATATATATATATATATATATATATATATATATATATAATTATCGTTATCGAGAAAATCCCAGAAAATATCGAGATATCTTTTTTTGTCAGTATCGCACACCCCTATGTTGTAGTAAAAACTACTTTAAGTTGTTAAGTTACATTCAAGCTACCTTTTTGAAAAAGCAGCTACACTACAGGGCAATTCCGCGGAAAACTGTCACATCCATAACACCAACACAATGCCATGGTATTTAGTTGGCGTTATGGATGTGACATTTTTGCGTGGAATTACCCTACAAGTTACTATCAAAAAGTAGCTAGCTACATTGAAACTACTTTTTTCTTTTTTTTTCTGAGATCTTTTACAATGAGATTGTTACAAATAACTGAATAATTGTTAATGAAGAATGTAATAATATTTAGGGTTTCAAGCAACATAATGCAATGTAATTATGATTTCAAAGAGTATTGGGTGAATTCATGGTTATTGGGACACTTTTTTCTCAGTCATTTCAATGGCAAAAACTGTCATTACACACAATACTCAAATATAGCCTATATCTCAAACGGGCTGTCAAAGTGCAAAATGACTACAAATTTAACATCAGTGCAAGAACGAAATGTATGCAACTTAAATGACATACTCAGGAGTCAGGATTAGTCTAAAAATGCAGGTTAAACTCACATTCAGTGATGAAGCGCAGCATTCTGAATAGAAACGCTCTGAGACGCCAATCATGAGCTGCTCGCGTGAACAGTGCGCATTGCTTGACTATTTATTTTCGTTACGAATTGTTTAGTTTAAAAGTGGACATTTAAGTCCACATGTCATGAAAACAAGAACTTCTGCTTCTAACCACAGGTCGAGAGCTGTCATTCCGACCACTCAGCTTTGCGATGCTGTTTGCAAACGTTCATTGGAACTATGTATCGGGAAACACCGACTCGTTTAACTACGCTTATAACAACAGAACTTGCGACCATAGCTAATGGCACTTTCGGGAAACGCACCCCTGAGCGTCACAGCGCTCCGCTTCGTCCATTACAAGCTTGTTCTCGTCAGAACCCAAAACGAAATGAGGCTTTTGATTGCAATACACTGTATTTATTTGCACATTTATCTTGAACCCCCTCACCAAAAGCTAGTCGGTCACGAGTGGCTCAACAGGTAGATCTATAGATAAACTCATCTTTCAGGCATTTGACCAACCGGGCTGACACTTCAGCGTGAGAAATTGGGGGTGTGGCATGTGAGCGTGTGAAACCAATCAAATGCGTGCGTCTCACGGCCAACGCGTGAGAGTTGGCAGCTCTGCTTTCCACTCCCATCTGTGTTTTTTTGGAATTGCGCTCTCAAGCTAATGTTTAGTCAATTGTTTAGTCAATCTGGCCCTTAGTCTGTCAACGTAATATAACAAAGTGTGGCGCCTGGTTAGGACACAGTACTTGAGACAATTGTAAAACACTTGGTACCAGATACATGGATCTTGCATGTGGTCAATAATAGATCTCTTCATTATTTGGACAGTCACATAAAAGCATAGTGATTTGTTTCTAGGCTAGCAAGTTGGGGATCAAGGATGCATGTATTTGTTTTGAGGAAACTTTGAACAAGTCCATCACAACTCAGTGGGGGAACAAGCTTTCTTGTATCAATACAACATCACCGTAATCAAAGATGCTGAGATAGTCGCTAAGCTGACAAGATTACCCCTCCCTCACGCAAACAGAGCTGATAAACAGACGTGCTTTCAGTCGCTCCTCACGGGCCTGATGATTATCTCATCACATAACACTTAAGCCGTTACCCTTTTTTAAAATGTTTAAAACTGAATGAGGGCAATTTACTTTACTATGTGCATTTATTTAGCATGGGAGTAGGGTGACGGTCTCTTCACATGGTTTGTATCGAACCTCCAGATATTGGAGCAAAAAACAAGTGGCTGCTTAAATCCTAATTAGCAAGCAAATGAAGATCTCACCTCCAAGTAGGACATCGAGACGCTGTACTGCATGTCATCGCTGGTTTCTTCGATGGCTTTGAACAGGTCGTTTAATGTGCGAACGTAGATACCAGGTTCTCTGTCTGTTCCCAGCATAGTGTAAGTCTTCCCACAACCTGTACACACATACATATGCTTCATAGGACCACAATTTACCATCATAAAAATAAAAATAGTGACCCAATATAATACTAAAATTGTTCAACATACTACAAATAAATAAATAAATGTGCTTAAACATCAAACATAGACTATTATTAATTAGTTGCATCCTTTTTTTTCATGGGGTCTGTGACACAGAACAGGCCGACCCCTCTTTTCATAAAAGTGAAATAATTGTAGATAATTAGCTTATGTTCATCAGCATGACATAAACAAGGCACAGGTGTGAGATGAGTCATAGTGAGTGAAACAATGTTTACGGGTGGCTTTTATCCCTGTCAGGCTGAGCACAGCTTTATATAGCCACGGCCATAGACAGGAACAGTCAGTAAGAGTCACTCTGAGGACAGATTAGAGCATGCGATAGAGCATCCTGCTTTCCAGGAATTAACTGGTATTCAATTCAAAGGAGCATAAAAAGGTCTTTAATGTATTTCGGGTGTGTTTTCATGACACCTGTCATGGAATTCAGTGAGCTAGGTGAACATAATACATATAAAGCATATTTGGAAACATCAATAAATCATTATGTGCTATAGTTAGCACTGGCAGAGTGGTCTTTTTGTGGAATCAGACTTTGTTGATTGAAGCGGTTCCTTAAGCAGGAGGAAAGAAGATCAGGGTGATAATCTGTGTGTCCTAGTCGTGTCCGGGTGTCTGTGATTTTTACTATATTGGCCATATGGCCACTGTGGACGTCATTTCAGTGTAAGAACAAAATAACTATAAAATGTATTTTATTTATATTATTATTTTTTTTAAATAGACCAGGCATAATGTAGATTAACTTAATTGACAGGCATAAAGATATTTGGGATATACCCACACACATTTATACAGCAAACAGAACAATGTGTTCATGCCATGGCTGTGGTTTCAAATAATATTTAAATATACTTTACTAAATTAAATTAAAATTAAAGCTGCAAGCAGCATTTATCGGGGTTCAAGCAGTTAAGGCCTTTAAGCACACAAGCATCAAAAGACATTAAGTTTTATTTAGCAAGCATTTAACAACTGCCATCATAGATGAAAAAGTCAATTTACAGCCTATACAGGCAGTTTACCATAGGAAATATATGGTTTTAAAGCGTTTTTACAGTTATAGCACCTTTTGCCTGAGTCTTCTTATAGTCTTGCCTGATCTCCACCACTTTTATTAGTAGTACTCAAAGTGTGCCCATACTGTATATATGTGTCAGATTTGTTGTAAATATGTCATTTTAATAAGGAGTTTATACAATTATATTCAGTGGCGTAACGAACGAGCCAACACCGGGCCCTTAAGTAGGATTATCAAGGCGGGCCCCAGTCCCAATTCAAAACAAATTTCATCACAATCCATCATTGTTCGTTTCAAACATGTGAGAGCATCAACATGATCCATAGGTGAAATTGATTGGATTTAATTAATTTTTTTGTCAGTTCCTATCATACTTTTAACATTTTGGCGTTATTGTTTAGCTATTTACCTATGTTTTCAAATTTCCTTAGGAGGTCACTCCTGTGAAAAAAACACGGGCTTGAAACTTCTAAGGCTCCTTCAAGGCATTGTGCCAATGACGTATACTGAGTTTTTTGAGATACACCAATGTTCTCATAGACTATCATGGCACCCTGGACAAAGACACTGCATGCCAATTTTCAGCAGACTAACGGTTGGGTGCCCTTATAGCTATTTTCATGATTTTTTTCACTGTTATAGCGCCAACAAGTGGCCAATTGTCACGATTTTTTTCATGTCAACTCAGATTGAGCTTATGAACATGTGTCCCAAGTTTTGCGAAAATATTTCTTTCCGTTCACAAGTTATAACCGTTTTATAGTGCCACCAAGTGGCCAATTGTCATGATTTTTTTCAAGTGAAGATGTATCCCAAGGTTAGCAAAAAAATCTCTTTCCGTTCACAATTTATAATCATTTTAGTAAAAATGGCCCTGGTGCCATCAAATATTTTGGTTCCCCTTATCGTCCGTTAACTGAAATTTTGAAGTTTTTGGATGATTATTGATTTTTGGACTCCAGAGAATAGTCTTGCAGTGGTTTGATTCCGATCGGGCCAAAAACCTAGGAGAAGTCAGCAAAAATAGGTTTTTCAAAAAACTGCAATTTACTCGAAATTGGCGCCTGAAGGGCGAGCAAATCTGAGATAGCCATTTTGTCCGCCTTGAGTCAAGGATTCCAACGATATAAGACACTTGATCCTGGGACAAACGGTCTAAGAGTTATGAGCAATTTTGAACTTTTGGTTGCTGTAGCGCCACCTATGGGCCATTCGGGGTCATACTCTGATAGGTTGTCCCAAAACTGAGGCCTACCATCTGGCCAGGTTTCATGTCTCTAGGCCTTACGGTTTGGCCTGCACGATGCGTTTTACGAAACCTTACAATTACAATAGGGTTTCAGCATTTCATGCTTGAACCCCTAATAAGAATGAAGGCTTTTTGCCAGTTATAGCGCCACCTATGGTCCGATCTCCATGAAACTCTGCATGCTTCCTCACCATGTTCTGACACATATGCTCATCAATTTTGGTGGAGTTCTGAGATTTCATTTGGGATTTATAGGCTTTTTAGTGTATTTTGCCACACCCCTTTTCTAAATGACCCTGTTACAGCCACCCAAATGCAAAAGTTCAACTTCTTTTCGATAATTATTGATCTAGAGAGTCCAGAGAATTGTCCTAGACTGGTTTGGTTCCGATCGGGCAAAAAACCAGGGACTAGTTCGCAAAAGTAGGTTTTGTACAAAATTCGACATAGCAGAAAATGTTCCCTGCCTAAATCAAAATCTGAGATAGCCATTTTGTCCGCCTTGAGCCAAGGATTCCAACGATATAAGACACTTGATCCTGGGACAAACAGTCTAAGAGTTATGAGCAATTTTGAACTTTTGGTTGCTGTAGCGCCACCTATGGGCCATTCGGGGTCATACTCTGATAGGTTGTCCCAAAACTGAGGCCTACCATCTGGCCAGGTTTCATGTCTCTAGGCCTTACGGTTTGGCCTGCACGATGCGTTTTACGAAACCTTACAATTACAATAGGGTTTCAGCATTTCATGCTTGAACCCCTAAAAATCCACTGTTCTGCTATTGTTGTGGTTGTGTGTGAGTAGAGTCTGGCAATATTACTTGGAAACAGATTAAAAAAAATGTTTATGCACCAATATAACAATATACTGTATTAATAAACCACTTGAATTATTTATTTATCCATCCCAAAAAAATTAAAACAGAGTCAGTACACAAACAAAATCACTGAATCAGAGGTTTGAAGCGATTCAAGGAAAATAATGATGTAATATAGATGTAATATAAGTCTTTGGTATCCCCAGAATGTGTCTGAAGTTTCAGCTCAAAATACCCCACATATAATTTATTATAGCATGTCCAATTTGCCCCTATTTGGGTATGAGTAAAAAACACACCGTTTTAGTGTGTGTCCCTTTAAATGCAAATGAGCTGCTGTTCTCCGCCCCCTTTCCAGAACAGATAGGATTCTGAGTTAGGATGTTTCTATACCATAGACTGTAAAAATTACGTAGTGTCTGTGACGTCACCCATAGGATTTTGAAGAGCAGTTTTGAAGCGTAAAGTAGGGACAAGCTGGCCGTTAACATCTTGGCAGCTCATCACTCCCGGTTAACAGAAAATGGGCAAAGAGGCAGGACGTGGGTGGAGCTGAGGTGATGCGATGACTAACAGACAGCAGACAAATGGCTATCCACCTGTCACTTAAGTGGCCACGCCCTTAATTATGCAGAACTTTAAGGCTTTATATAATGTAAACGAATGAGTTATAAAAAATAAAAAAAATCACCCCCCTCACAGTTGTCATGAAGAGCAAAATTAGCTGTATAGACCAAAACCACAATTTGTACCAGGCTGTAAACATGTTTTTTTCTGCTGTAAAGTTGGGCATTTTAACATGGGGCTCAATGAGATTCTGCTCCCTTCTGGAGCCTGTCCCTAGCGGCCAGTCGGTGAATTGCAGTTTAAGTCACTTCCGTATTAGCTTAAAGAGAAACTGCGGGAGATTGCCACTTATTCTATACATAGAATATATAGTGAAAAATAAATATCGCTTAGCCCTAGGTATGACCTGGTACTGACCTGTGGGTCCGTAGGCAAAAACAGTGGCATTGTAGCCTGATATAAGACCTTCAATCAAGCCTTTAGTGGTGGATCTGTACACCTCGTCCTAAGGAAAATACATTTAAAACGTTAAACCATGTTTAACTGAAGCCAAATGCTCAAAAAGGCATACACAAATAGGCACATAAACATGATCTTTTTGAAAGCATGTTAAATTTTGTATATACACGTGCTTACAAACATACACAGACATAAAACACAGAACAGGCTTGCCTGCGTGGCGGAATAATCGAAGGCCACATCAAACATATAAGTCTTCTCTCTGGATCGATGAGCTCGGAGAATATCATCTGGATCTTCCATGGGGTCCATTAACACCACCATCTGAAAAGGAGGAAAAGAAAAACATGAATAAGAGTATTACATCTGGTTACATGCTGGATATATGCCCTGCATATACTGAGTGTATATCAAAACCATTTTAGCCTTTTACTCGCCATCTGACAACACGCTTTACTGGTAATAACAGCTAGCTATCACCTCACATTAAGGCCATTTCTTGGGTTATAGTGACACAGAGTGTCCTAATAACACCTCTAAATAGAAATATCATAATGGGTCCACATGAAAGACACAGCTAGAGTGGCTTAAAAGCAGGCATCATGATGGAAGACACCAAACCTAATTTAGTATCCATTTTCACATCTACATTTCGGAAAAAATGGTCCTGATGGAGGTCAACGGCATTCAAAGGAGCCCATGGATGGTTCCAGATGTAACCAAAACGCTGAATCTTTTTGCTTCTAGAGTCGTGCGGGATCTGGAAGCCAATGTTTTAATCAGTTGGGGCTTGTGAAAACACACCCATATCGTTTGATGGCCCGTTCAAACACACAAACACAGCATTCTCTTTGAAGCCTTGCAATTGAAATGCAGCAGAGGAGATCTGACTTTTAAAAGAGGCCAATTACAGCGGCGCACAATGCAAACATACAGACGTTCTCTACAAACAGAGGAAGGAGAAAAGACGGGGCGAGGAAACGAACGATAGAAAGGTGGAGAAAAGGTGAAAAGGACAAACAGTCCATGCCTCATTGCATTTGTCCAAGGGACTGAACAAACTGTTAATGTACAGTTTTATATCTTCCGTTATGTTTATTTCAAAGACAAATGCAGGGATAGAGAGACATACACTACCATTCAAATGTTTGGAAAAATGTTTTTGATGGAGAGACCTTGAAGTTGTCTTCCATCACTGTTTTTACTGTGTTTTTACATTTCCTATGCATTTGGGGTTTGATATTTTATATTTCTTGTTTTAGCTGAGTGGGAGTGGCCTTAAAGAAAGTGCAAACTGTAGGGGAGCGCTCATTTGAGCTATTTATGGAAATGTTTGAGCAAATGTGTTGGTTTTATGCATCCTATTTATTGTACTTACTGACTTGTTTTAACTCTTATTCTTAATAATTTTTTGTATTTATTAATCATGGTAAAGCAAGAGCATTTTTTTCTGTATATAGTATATGTCTCTGCAGGACAATAGGAGTAGGATAATAGGAGTTACTAGATTAGTGGGCGAGGCTATAAACAGAGAGCAATTTTCACTGCGTTACCTGATTTGCCCACATCACAGTGTGGGTAGGGTTTAGGGGTGGGGTAGGGTGAAGGGGATCATTTTCATTGCATGGTTTATGAATGGGGTTTTGGTTAAATGGCTAAAATAAGGTCTTTGGTGAACACAAGCTCAAGGTACCTTCACGTTTTATTCTACGACATAAAATATATGAGGATTACCCCACTTTTTGAAACTGTTACGCATCTTGAAAAAGGCGGTTGCTAACAAGTGGCTAAATGAGACTACAGAGGCTGTCGGGGAGATTAAATGTCATCACGCCGAAAAAAGTATGCTCAGTCCACTTTTACAGCCCCATTATGCTTATTATTGTGCTCATAAACTAATCTAACTCAAATGTTCTGGGAAAATGTTTTTAGATAAAAAATGGAAGAGTTGTTGGAAGTTGAATACGTAGGAACGCAGTGTAGTCCGTTTATAGAATACCTTTAGCTTTTTACTTCTGGCGACTGCATTTAGACTTTTAGACTGTGATCTTGATGGACAAAACGTGCAAGTATTATAAACTTTTGTTGATCACAGATAGCCTGACAAGCCAGACCCACATCAAGATGTTGGGTCTGGAAACTCACCATTCGCAGGGCTCAATCCGAGGGGCGGGATAAACGGTTGTCTTTCAAATTCCCTCTACATTCAATTGGATAGTGCCATGAGCGCCACAACCAACCAGAGCAAAGAAGAAACTGAAGCCGAGCTAACGTTAGTTAATAGACTTTCGCCGTATCCGGTCGGCAAAACTTCAAACATATCTTCTTTTCTTAAGAATGACTTCAGTGGCGTTCTTTGTTCTTTTCTCAAAGAAAAGCTTAACTCCAGGTCTTCCAGAGTCGCGGCCAAAGCCAATTCAAAAGACCGCTGTTCGTCAGCTTCTTTGTTTACGAGTAGCACGCAGAACCTCCGCAACTCTGCCGTGATGTGAGTCATTATGTTATTCCCGCCCACCGACTCTACACACGCTGTGATTGGCCTGACCAGAGTTTGGTTTTTCCAGCTCTCAGGTCTACCTAGAGTTGCTAGACTACATTTGCGGCAAAATAAATTTTCTGCCGCTATGGTGCGTCTAGATTTCTAGGCTAGATCACAAAGCTTGTTTTTAGCAATGATCCAAAAGCCTATGGGAAAATCCTTATTAGGTTTTTCTCGAGGGAACCAACGTGACGTTAACCTACAAAGTGACATCATACCTGCACTACCCTATTGTAGTGCTTCTTGAGCTCACTATAACTGTCCTCAATAGATGAAGAGGGAAAGTTGTACTGTTTTAGTACATAACAGTTCTAGTTTTTAGACTGGTTATATTGATAACCTGTTTTATTTCTCTTAACCATATTTATGTGCACATCCTCTTATAATAAACACCTTTTTGAACGGCAACATTACTCCCGTGTTTACACCTTGGTGCTTTTCTCCTTGTGACCGGTCGGGTCCTTATCACTCAGTTATTTTGAACTGTAATAATATTTCACATTTGTACTGTTTTTACTGTATTTTGTTTAAATAAATGCAACCTTGGTGAGCAAAAGAAACTGCTTTCAAAAACCGTCCCCCCATTTTTGGATAGTAGTGTGCACTGTACTGTATATCTGCGCATTTCTTTAGCTACCTACGTATTGCCAGTCGCTGTCTTCTATGTCACTTAAGAAAACATCTTCCAAGAATATGAAAGCACATGAGTCAGATGCGTGATGTACATGCACCATGTGCGGTTTTTCCTGAGGGTTTTACTTACGACGGGTGCAGTGATCGTGCTCTCAGCCATATGGTACATGAGTTTATGTTATCTCATCATTAACACAGTGACAGCTGTAGAGTGGCAGTTTGGCCAGTCCTAATGTTCTTAAGATACCAGTGCCAGTATAGTTTACGTGGCATGAGAGAATGACGCACTGTAATCAGTACTGGGTCACTGATCAGGTTCCACTCACCTGAAATGGTCCCTGCTATTGATAAAGGCCAGTACTGTATACCTGCTGTATGTCCTCATGTAATGTCACCACTGGATAAACGGTCTAATAAAGTTGATGTGAAAATGGTCAATGATTTATAGTTAGTTATAGATAGTTAGACCCTCAGACATGAAAAGCTCGGTGCCGTTATGAAACTTAACAGGCACATGCACTGTAGGGTAGAAAGACATTCATCTTCCACTCGTCTTTTAATTACTTTTCTCGCTGGAGTCCCTGAGTGCTTAGGGTTTATTTACACAGGTATGATTAAACCAATGACAATCACTGTACCATGAGGACCAATGGAAAAGACAAGCCACTGTCACAGAGTTCTTTCCAAAAGACGTTTGATTGCTGCCAAGCAACCATTTAATTAAGAGATAAAAAATAGAGTTGGCAGGAAAACAGGAAAGTATGAGATGAGAGCACAGGCTAACCCTACAGTGAGGAAAATAAGTATTTGAACACCCTGCTATTTTGCAAGTTATCCCACTTGGAAATCATGAAGGGGTCTGAAATTGTCATCCTAGGTGCATGTCCACTGTGAGAGACTTAATCAAAAAAAAAAAAATCCAGAAATCACAATGTATGATTTTTTAAATTATTTATTTGTATGATACAGCTGCAAATAAGTATTTGAACACCTGCCTATCAGCTAGAATTCTGATCCTCAAAGACCTGCTAGTCTGCCTTTAAAATGTCCACCTCCACTCCATTTATTATCCTAAATTAGATGCACCTGTTTGAGGTCGTTAGCTGCATAAAGACACCTGTCCACCCCATACAATCAGTACGAATCCAACTACTAACATGGCTAAGACCAAAGAGCTGTCCAAAGACACTAGAGACAAAATTGTACACCTCCACAAGGCTGGAAAGGGCTACGGGAAAATTGCCAAGCAGCTTGGTGAAAAAAGGTCCACTGTTGGAGCAATCATTAGAAAATGGAAGAAGCTAAACATGACTGTTAATCTCCCTCGGACTGGGGCTCCATGCAAGATCTCACCTCGTGGGGTCTCAATGATCCTAAGAAAGGTGAGAAATCAGCCCAGAACTACACGGGAGGAGCTGGTCAATGACCTGAAAAGAGCTGGGACCACCGTTTCCAAGGTTACTGTTGGTAATACACTAAGACTTCATGGTTTGAAATCATGCATGGCACGGAAGGTTCCCCTGCTTAAACCAGCACATGTCAAGGCCCGTCTTAAGTTTGCCAATGACCATTTGGATGATCCAGAGGAGTCATGGGAGAAAGTCATGTGGTCAGATGAGACCAAAATAGAACTTTTTGGTCATAATTCCACTAAACGTGTTTGGAGGAAGAAGAATAATGAGTACCATCCCAAGAACACCATCCCTACTGTGTAGCATGGGGGTGGTAGCATCATGCTTTGGGGGTGTTTTTCTGCACATGGGACAGGGTGATTGCACTGTATTAAGGAGAGGATGACCGGGGCCATGTATTGTGAGATTTTGGTGAACAACCTCCTTCCCTCAGTTAGAGCATTGAAGATGGGTCGAGGCTGGGTCTTCCAACATGACAATGACCCGAAGCACACAGCCAGGATAACCAAGGAGTGGTTCTGTAAGAAGCATATCAAGGTTCTGGCGTGGCCTAGCCAGTCTCCAGACCTAAACCCAATAGAGAATCTTTGGAGGGAACTCAAACTCCGTGTTTCTCAGTGACAGGCCAGAAGCCTGACTGATCTAGAGAAGATCTGTGTGGAGGAGTGGGCCAAAATCCCTCCTGCAATGTGTGCAAACCTGGTGAAAAACTACAGGAAACGTTTGACCTCTGTAATTGCAAACAAAGGCTACTGTACCAAATATTAACATTGATTTTCTCAGGTGTTCAAATACTTATTTGCAGCTGTATCATATAAATAAATAGTTAAAAAATCATACATTGTGATTGTTTGATTTTTTATTTTTATTTTGTTTCTTACAGTGGACATGCACCTACGATGACAATTTCAGACCCCTCCATGATTTCTAAGTGGGAGAACTTGCAAAATAGCAGGGTGTTCAAATACTTATTTTCCTCACTGTATCTAGGGTATAAAGTATAGGAAATATCAGGTAGCTGAAATCCACACACATTTATACACACATTATTGATGACCCAATTTTATATATTGTTCCGAATATAAGACGACCCTGATTATAAGACGTAAAATGTCTTTTTGGTAAAATGTACCAACAATAAACCCTTTACGGCATACCATAAAAATAACCTGTGGTGCGTCCAAAATCGCGTACTGTCTGAGTAGGTGCTACATTTGAACTTACTTTGTGACCATTAAAATAGTATGTTCTATGTAGTATGAAAGTAATCCGGACATATTACACCCGCCATGTTGTCAATATCACAAGACCGAAAAGTTGCGTCGCTTCACCGCCATTCATAAATGGCCTCATGGGATAGTCAAGTGTCCATCGTATGCACACTTCAGAATCTCGCTGGAAGTAGTAGGTCATCCGGGTCATTTTACTGTTACCTATTGTTTTTCAAATCCTATGAATTCTGACATACTCTGTTGGTGTACTGTTTTCCATACACTGTAAAAAAAAAAAAATTGTGAAAAATTGTGAAAATGTATCATTACAAGTTGGCCCAATAAATGACTTCCAAATAATTATCCCCATGCAAAAATATGCATTGTACTAATCATAGCTTAAGGTCTTTACTTTGTATATTCATCGAACATATTTAATTGTGCTCAGTCAATCTATGAATTCTAAGTGAAAAATCCATGTTGGCTGAACAAGTCCTACGTTCGAAAAACGGTATACGCATGCGCAAAATGCGCTTGAAGAAAAAACGTTCGTGAGGAGATTTCAAATGCGGAGTGCGCGAGCCGGAGCACGAGTGGAGCCGAACCAGCAGGTGCTGAAGACAGAAACAGACATTCCCAAGAGAATAGAGATATTCATCTCACAAAGACGTTGGTGAGTATTTAGCACTGAAATTATTCTCCAGAGTTTTGCTTTATGACCGGTATGAAGTTTAAAAGACATTTTGTAGAATCACGAGTTCATGCATTCATTGGTTTCATGTGTGTGTTCTCGTTTACCTCGTTTACTCTAATGGTAGCCAATAGTTTTATTTTCCTCATGTCTTATATGTCTAAAACAATAGGTAATAAGTAAATTAAGTCATTTGTGTGATATGTGTGCCATGCGACCCGATGCCGTTAAGATTGCTTTGGCGTCGGCTTCTTTCAGAGCTTGATTTATTGCCTTTTAATATCAAACACGTCAAGCTCGTGATTTTCTTATTCGTCCATTCATTTGTCTCATCCTCATTATATAATGAAGAACTTCTGTTCTGTCATTTGCCAGATGTGATGCAGGACAACTTTGTCATTAATGTTTTTATTTTTATTTGCAGGTTTTTAGCCTCTGCAGTGCCGCGTTTTCTTCACCACATTAAGACATCCTGTTATGCAGAAGACTTATTGAATGTATTCAGAGTTTTTCCTTATTGAAAATAAGGTATTTTCAACAAATATCCTGTGTTGGAATTTACTTGTTAATAAAGTAATGTGATAAAATGTCAACCCTGTTGTCTGTGTTCTGTATTTTGCTTAATATATTTAGGCTATGTTTTTAGTCATTTTTGTCTTTTGGGCAGTGAGAAATAAACAATTGTGACTACAATTTAAAACATTTAATTGGACCAATCTGACAGTTTCACTGTAAAACATTTCTCCAATTCAAAATGTTCTAGTATCTAATTTTTTTAGTTGTATCAATTCACAGAAATTAAATTTGGCCAACTGAAAAATGTAGATGTGATCGGTCACTAGAAAATTTTAAATTGGAGAGGCCTGACATTTTTTACAGTGTTGTAAATTACATTTTTCCATTGGCTCAACATATTATTTCTAATTGAGCCCATGTTAACAGACTGTTGCCACAATGGATAAAATTCAATTCACAGAAATTCAATTTGGCCAATTGAAAATTTTTGATGTGATTGCTCACTAGAAAATTTTAAATTGGAGAGGCCTTAAATTTTTTACAGTGTATGCTATATAGTAAGGAAGTATTCAATTTCGGAAGCAACGCTGTAGTTCTCATTTCCAGTAGATTTCACTATGACTGATTCCTCACCGTTTTTATGTACAGATGTTGGCATTTAACAAATGTAGGCCGATCACATATTGCTGTCGGAGGGCAAGCGCTGAGCAAGATTTGTTCTGCGGCGTAATGCTAACACATATTTGGCACTCCCTATAGTTGCGGGGGTATTATTGACATGAACTTGAATATAAGACGACCCCATTTTCTCAGATGTAATTCCAAGGAAAAAACATTGTCTTCTCTTCGGAAAAATACAGTAAATTGCATTTCAAAATTCAAATGAACAAATCAAAAGTAAACAAAACACTCGCTCGCAGGGAAAAGTTTTTGTTGAGATCTTTAATGTCTCATTTGTCCTCCTGGATAGAAATGAAATCGAGAACAAATGGAGACTTAATTTTCTAAAGTCTGATGCTTCTGACTGTAAAAAAAATATTTAGAAATAAATAAAAAAGTTACAGTATTATTTTAAATTATATAGAAATCAATAGAAATGTTAATAAACAAATAAAAAACAATCAAAAAGACATTTAGAAATCACTTTAAAGGAGTACTTCACTGCTAGAAAGATGAATGTGCATTTAAATTGGGTCATTTATATAGCAGAAATGTGAAATTATTTTAGAAGTTGGTGCCTTCTAGACTGAGAAAAGCCAGAAAACGTATTTTTGGCTCATATGGATGAAAGACAACAACTCCCAGAAAGCACTTGCTTCACTGCCCTATGAGGCCACTCCCAAGCCATGCCAACCAGTTACTTCACTTGCCCCACCCCACCATCTTTTGATTTTTATAGTAATAAAATAATTTAGTTCAGTTATAGAACCGACAATACAATAAAAAAAAAAGAACATGTCTGCTTAATACAGTGTGAGCCGAACACGAGTCGCAGCACAAACGCAGCAGGAGTCAGATTTCATTCATTTACATTTACATTTACATTTAGTCATTTAGCAGACGCTTTTATCCAAAGCGACTTACAAATGAGAGCAATAGAAGCAGCTAGAACAGTCAAGGGCAACAGTATGTAACAGTATGTAAGTGCTGTAACAAGTCTCAGTTAATCTAGCAAAGAACACATAGGACAGAAGGTTTTTTTTTTTTTTTTTTTTTTTTTTTTTTTTTTTTTTTTTTTTTTTTTTTTAAATAGACAGACAGACAGACAGAAAATGAATAGAATGTTAAGTGCTAATCTTGATTGGTAAGGTACCGCTGGAAGAGATGTGTCTTTAGCCGTTTTTTGAAAATGGCTACAGACTCGGCTGCTCGAATTGAGATGGGCAGGTCATTCCACAGGGTGGGTGCGGTCCAGGAAAAGGTCCGTGAGAGTGATTTCATGCCTCTTTGGGATGGCACCACAAGGCGTCGTTCACTGGCAGAACGTAAGCTCCTGGAGGGTGTGTAAGTCTGAACAAGCGAGTTTAGGTATCTTGGTGCAGAGCCAGTGGTTGTTTTGAAGGCGAGCACCAGTGTCTTGAATTTGATGCGAGCTGCTATTGGGAGCCAGTGGAGACTGATGAAGAGAGGCGTGACGTGTGCTCTCTTCGGCTCGTTAAAGACCACCCTTGCCGCTGCATTCTGGATCAGTTGCAAGGGTTTGACAGTACATGCCGGAAGGCCCGCTAGAAGAGCATTACAGTAGTCCAGTCTGGAGAGAACAAGAGCTTGGATCAGGAGTTGTGTGGCATGCTCTGATAGGAAGGGTCTAATCTTCCTAATGTTGTATAACGCAAATCTGCAGGACCGGGTTGTTGCAGTAATGTGGTCAGTGAATTTTAGCTGATCATCAATCACAACTCCAAGATTCCTGGCTGTCCTGGACGGAGTTATGGTTGATGATCCTAGCTGAATGGAGAGATTGTGATGAAGTGCTGGGTTGGCTGAGACCACAAGCAGTTCTGTCTTTGCAAGGTTGAGTTGCAGGTGATGTTCCTTCATCCAGGCAGAAATGTCTGTTAGGCAGGCGGCGATACGAACACCAACCGTGGGATCATCTGGTTGAAATGAGAAGTAGAGTTGAGTGTCGTCGGCATAGCAGTGATAGGAAACGCCATGTTTCTGAATGACAGATCCCAGTGATGACATGTAGATGGAGAAGAGAAGTGGTCCAAGCACTGAGCCCTGTGGAACTCCAGTGGCTAGATGATGTGACTTAGACACTTCGCCTCTCCATGACACCGTGAAGTTCATCAGAGAGTGAGGAGCTGACAGACAAGAGGATGTAAAAGCGAAATGTAAAAGCACTTATTTAAGAGAGTTTGTCATTGTACCGTTTTATTGTTGTTTATCATTAAGAATAATAGGCTAATGAACCCACAGTTCAAGCAACCCGCCCCCGAATTGGCACTAATTATATACCTAAACTAAAATGAACATGGCCGCATGGGCATTCATTCATGGCCACATTGTCATTCATTCATTCATTCATTCATTCATTCATTCATTCATTCATTCATTCATTCATGGTGCATGTCCAGTCTGGTGCATTTTCAGTTCATGCCTATGGAAACTTAACTTTCATAGGAATTCATTGAAAACGCTCGCTTTGCTCCGCAGCGCTCCGTTATCAATGCCCGATCGGCTGTGCTCATTTTATATTCTGTGAGTGAGATCCCTCCCCTATGGGCAGGTTGAAAACATGCGGAAGTAACTCCTACTACTGGCTGTAGTCTTTAGCCTCTGGACAAAAAAGCCTCCGCTTTTTTGCAGACTTAAAATACATAAATCTCTCGTCTCAGGGAGATATGGGGGGTGGTGGTGGTGGAGCACAATCATTCAAATATACTACAGGGTTTCTACTGATACAAAGCTTAATGATAATCGCTAAAGCAACCCTTTAACAAAAAAATAGCATTTCTTACAAATACAAAATGAGCTATCCACATTTATTTTATAGCTTTATAGTCTGTCTTTATGCCAACAATTGCCCACTGTCTGTTTTTATTTGGACATTGTGATTTGTGGAACATTTGAAACATAATTCCTAATTCTAAACAATAAAAAAAAGCAATCTCTGACCAACAAAATCTGTGAGATTTAAGTTTGTAAATCTTAAATCATCCATTTCAAAAAACACAACTTGTCTAAAAAAAGCTAAAATTTTGTTAAATTGTGTCTCAATGCTGGTGAAAACACAAGCCTGTCCGTGACTGATGAGAATCACTGGTCAACCATCTAAAACCAGCAGTCTGTTCCTGAGGTCTATCCTCTCAGTATCACTGCAATAAAGGAGCGAGCAAAAGAGGCCCTGTTAAAGGGCTGCAGGTTATTCGGAAAAGCCATCTTTGGTTTCCACCTGCATAAAGGACAGAGGGCATTCACCTGGCCCGACATTAACTGCTCGACTAGTCCACTTACTAATTTATATGTTCATAAAGCCTTCAGGCATCATTACAGTGCACAATACTTTATGAAATGGCAATCAAATGATCCCCCATTTGTTTGAGAAGGCAGCGCTACCCATTGTAGATGATGCTGAAGCGCACTTATCTGAAACAAGCACATCTGCTCGTATGAAAGGTTTCACAGAGTCGGTGCACAAAAACAAAACGAGCCATGCGTGAATGAAGGGTGCTAAAATTAAAAGCGGAGTGTGATCGTAAAATATTAAATGGCGTCAAAGATCAGCCAGGGTCTCCGCAACAGCCTGCTAATGCACCGACATGAAATCAATTAGCAATATGGTGTTATTTAAATAAGCACAAAGAAAGGCACGGTCGTTTGGGGGCGACAGTCCAAGTCATCCAGGTGGATTGAGTAACCAATTAACCACGGGGCGAAGATTAGCAGCAAAGGGAGGTGAATATTGGGATCTATCCAAGTGATTAAAACACAGCAGTGGTTGTAATGTATTATAAAGGAGGTGGGGCTTGTGTGGGCTCCTGCAGGACGGATACGGATACTAAAAATTCCTTTTTGTCAAACAGACACTGGACTCAATGAACTGTGTTGACTCCCTAACCCAAAAATCTGAGGTCAGAATCAGTGTACTCCATAAAAGAAGAGAATGTTTTATACTTAATGTGATTCTTTCTACTGGCGTTGTTCAGAAAATATACTGGCGCTGTTCTTCTTAATATAGACCTTATTCTCAGAAGCGGCATCATCATTTTTAACGTAAGCCAGGCTGTGAGAGATAGATATACATCTCTTTAGTGGTTTGTCCTGTTATTTACTGTGTTTATGGATTGTTCTGCTGACAAAACACTGCAAAAATCTTCTCAATCTTACCAAGAAATTTCAGTAGTCAAAAAACTCCAGACAACATGAGCTGTGAA
This sequence comes from Romanogobio albipinnatus, assembly GCA_023566225.1. NCBI lineage: Eukaryota > Metazoa > Chordata > Actinopteri > Cypriniformes > Gobionidae > Romanogobio > Romanogobio albipinnatus. Next base: position 9,258,243 of record CM042257.1, read on the forward strand.
AAATTAGAAGTGATCTAGGATGGATGCCATTGAAAACACGGCCAATTTATCCCTCACAGCCTCGCTTTTATATCTGTCATGGCGGCTGGCGCTGCTCTGAATAAGGTCTTTTGTTCAAATGTTTGACGAAAGACATGATTATAATTATCAGCATCTCTTCAACATGTCTGAATGAATAGTTTGAACTTATAAAAAAACTAATAAAACGCTTAAACCCATTCAACTTATAAAATAGTCAACTTGAGGCAGCTAAAAAGAGCTAAATACCAATTTACTAGACTGACGTCGTCATACTCAATTCTAGTCAGAATATGAGTCTGAAACTGCTCCATTGGGCTGTGATTATAGCCCTGTCCCAAATGGCACACGTCATGTGCTCGCGAGCGCCCCCTTTGAGGTCGATATGCGCCCTCGATGTGCACTTCTGCAGAGCCCGCACTGGTGTGAGCTACGCAGCGGACTTCTTCCCGGCAGTCAAAGCGGCATTACGTCGTGAAAGTGCAGACTCAGAGGAAGGCCGTGAGGGTTCAGGGCCTATGAGGGCGTGTTTCAACCGAACCAGGAAAGAAAATGCCTCTGCACTCAATTGGATAGACCTACAACCAATCAGAGCAACGGTGCGACGCATAGTTCTCAACAGAACTCAACTGCACACACGCTGGAAGAAGTAGAAGAAGAAGATGAATGTAAACGATCTTTGCCGGTGTTGTAAAAAAGAATTTAAGGATACATGGAGTACTTACCAACACAATCATCATTTTTGAGAGACATAGTAAAGGTGAATGCATATACGAACAAGTTCTCAGTTTAGGATTAGAACGAATTCAACCCAAGCGCTCTTTGGTGACGTGGATGATTACGTTACTGTTGAGCATCTGTCCATCATCGTATAAAGCCCGTCCTGACAATTTGATTGGTCCGAACAGCTCTTGCTCGAGCATAGTTGCTCCACACCGGATCAAGTCTAGACCGAACTTCCCGACCTCAAATGTTGTGGGCATCCAGGCTACCAATTTACATGATTCTACTATGTACTTCGCTGATGATGGGTTAGGTCATTTTTGTGTCCATTGCTGTAAAAGTGAGTCAGGTTTACAAACAAGCACAGAGAGTTAAATACGTTTAAAGTCAAATCAAAATCATCCTGTCAAGTGACAAACAATTTAAGTAAATTATTAATTAATACAAATAAATATAATACAATACTGTAATACTGTAATTACTGCAAGCATTTGCATGTAAGCCCAACCAGTACCAAATAACTACATTTATTACCTGGAAATTACTCAAATTTAACAACTCGAATTTAAGTTAAGTTAAAAAAATGCAGTGTCATAGAAAAAGTTATAGAAAATAAGCTCCTTTGCTGCACCTTTGAGAAATTCTTTTTTAAATACTATAAAATTCTGTGGCTTTCGGTCATTTTAAAGCGTGTCATTTTTTTCTGCACCAAAATTTCCTCCCGTCTTCCATTCTTCTCACAAACAGTTTTGCCCCTAACTCAATCACTGTTGGAGGCAATATTGCATTTTTGCTCTGCATGCTCAAAAAATGTTTTGAAACACATGCACCAAAGGCTCCAACTGTTTTTGTGTTTTGACTGAGTATAAACCATAGGGGAGAACATGGCATCTCTCTTAATGAATTAAACTTTACTCTCTCTCTCTCTGATGGGTAAACAGAGAAAGAGAGAGAAAAACAAGGCAGAGAAAATGAAAGAGAAAGACGAGCTTCTGACTGCGACTGATTGCGCGGTTACATGAAGCCAATGATGAGGACGCAGATATGAGGTGGTGTCAGATTGACCCCACAATTATGCGACAACTTGACAGAGGCAGACAGAGCGATACGACCTGTTCATATTACTGATCTAGGCATTGTGATGTGTGTAAACTCAGCCATGCTTTATCATAAGAGAATTTGGTTCCCCATGGCATCACCTGGTCCCATGGCATCACCACTGATAAAGCTGTGATGTAATACACAGGCCACACAATGTTACCTTGGGAAATAAAACCCGTAGCGGCAAATCCACTGAAGTCAGCCTGACTCTCACAGCTCAGGGATATGAAAACACCAGCCAGGCACTACTGAAACATGCACACAATAAAATCAGCGGAACAAATCTTAGCAGAAATGACAGATCCAGGTATCATTTCATTGTTTACACTGCACCCAAAGCCAATTGTTGACTTTTGAATGAAATCTCATAAACAAAAACAAATGAAAAAAAATATGGCATTTTATTTTGCTTAATGAATGAAAAATTAAACACACTGATCAGGTCAAAAAATGAATTATTTAGAAAAATAAAACAAATCATTACATTTAATAATAAATACATAAAAAAAACTAAAAAACTAATAAAATAATTAAAATAATTATAAATAATAACATTATTTTAGGTAACTTATTGTAAAGAAAAAAACTCTAAAAAACTAATTTTCGAAGTAAACAAGATTATTGGAGTGTGTTTTACAAGAAGTTAAAGGGATGATGAATTGAGAAATCAACTTTCCCTTGAGCCTTTGATATATAAAAGTTCATTGTGATAAAATAATATCCTGTACGTTTCGGAGCTGAAAACGTCCTTGTTAGTCAAAGCTTTTATTGACACCAGGCCCAGAAAACGCTCAATCTCGGAATATGTCGACCCTTGACGTCATCGTATGCAGAAACGCCGCCTCAACAGAAGAAGAACGCCTGCTTCTGTAGTCCTGCCCACCGACTCATGGCGCTAAACGGATCGCTCTACTGAGCAATAATCATGCCGAAGAGAGTAATATATTGCGCTGTGCATGGTTGTGGAAGAACACAGTCCCTGCATAAGCTTCCTTCAGATTCTAATATTAGGAATTTGTGGTTGAACTTTATTTTTAATGAAGTTCCAGCTTGCGTTGCGCGTTTGTTTGCTTCATTTCACCAAATAATCGTGGAGATGTGTGTAAACAAGATACAGGTCGAGACTGGATTTGCAGACATATTGAGATTAAAACTTCTATATTGGATCCGACATGGTGCAACACACTTATGTGAGTAAAACATGTTTTTTGTATGTGATAGTATTGCATTATTACAGATCGTATTGGTTATGTGTACATGTCTAACTGAACATACCTTAACACACTGTCAAAGGCTGAAGAATCCTTTATTTGTGGTGTTGTTGGTTCATTGCGATTCGGGATCAGACTTGGACCTGTAGCCTATGGGCCAGAGCTTGCAAAGCCCAACGTCAAGGGGCTATGTGTTTTCACTCTTTTGACTTGAAGGGTGCACGTGTTTCTTCAGAGAGCCTCAAAGCCAGGGTAGAAAATAGCCTATTACTTATTCATTATGATGTTTTTGAATGTAAAAACCATGCGGATGTCATAAGTTAATCTCAGACAACAGTATAAAAAATTTAAAAAGCCAGTTCATGACCCCTTTAAAGGGATAGTTCACCAAAAAATGTACTCACCCTCAAGCCATCCTAGGTGATATACAGATGAATACAATCAAAATATCTAGCTTCCACCAGACCGCCTTCCGTATTCAACTTAAGAATAAAGTATAACGCTTGCGCTACGTCCTACATCATTCATCGTGCCAGTTACGCTTTTTTCGTAAGTTTAATACGGAAGGTGGTCCGCCAAACTAGATATTTTACTTCATAATGTGTTAAATATGGATATTTTGTGTGCTGCTTGTTTGTGTGATGCTGCGCTTCCCTGTGTGTGTAATAAGTAGAGTGTACGCACGCTGTGCACCCTCCCATAGGCGCATATTACTAACGCGCCCTTTAAATAGCACAAAAAATACTGCGCAGTTGGTCAATGGTCAAAATAGCAACGCACCAACAATGTGCCTGAACACACCTCGCTTTCAGACCAGCACGCCCATGGGCGAAAAGATGGACGCAAATGCATTTGCTATTTAAACAACGTGGCGCATGACTTGAAAATGATAACTGTATCGGGCTGAAACTAGCAAAAAACACTTGCATTGCATCTGGCGCCGCATTGTGCCAGGTGTATGATAGGGGCCTTCATGTTTAATTCAATGTACCATTTCTTTGTAATTGTATGTATAGTTAAATAAAAAGAGCATTGTGGTAACAAAAATTATATTATTGATTTAATTAACAATATTTTTTATTTAAAAAATACTCAATCTTGCTGTTGTGCTTAATGCATACAAATAATAATATATTTTGAAATGTCACGTAGGCCACTATATGGTTAAAGAGTGAGCAAAACAGTCAAATCACATATGGCGAATGGAGGAACACTCCACTTTTTTGAGACTTTAGCTTATTCACTGTATCCCCCAGAGTTTGGTGTATGGACTTATCTTTCTCATCTCCTCATAGTCCCTAGTGTGTATACGTTTATAATATGGCTGTGTCTCATGGAACCTTGTTATTTGTACACGCTGTGACTATACACATCACAACATGTAAATAGGAAAATGTTGGCGTTATTTTGTCACTTATTGAGCAGTAGGCTAGCTGGAGCCATATACCTCCAGTCTTTGTGCTAAGCTAGGCTAACGGTGGGTGCATCAGACAGAGTTATGGGATGTACGGAGATGAGAATGTATGTATGTATGGACTTATCTAACTCTGGGGGATACTGTGAATAAGCTAAAGTCCCCAAAAAGTGGAGTGCTCCTTTAAGACGTGAGATCACTGCCATCTGATATGCTGAAGATCAGTGGACAGATGTTTGTCTTTATGCGTCTCTCCATCATGCGCAGGTTACTGTTTGCTTGTGTACCCATAGAGATGCATGTGTGTGCATGCTGGTGATAAAGCATGCATGAATGCTGGCTGGTGTATTTGCACTGACATCTATGTGTATGTCAGATACTATGTCCCCTCCCTTTATTGTGTGGCACCCCGTGACATGCTAGTTGTCATGGTTACAGGAAGGCGGGTGTGGACCGACTCCGACACCTGTTGCTATTAGCCTGATGGAGAATGGCGACGAAGGGGGTAGCAGTAAGAGGGGCCTCTCTGGGAGAAGACACACACACACACACAGGCAGGGTTGTAACTCACTGTAACACTGTCACACACTCTCACACATACATTGCAAGCTATATATCATTGACAGATGGCTATCCTGCTCCAATGGTTAGGGTTATGGGAGAATAGAAGAATAAGAGAAAGGAAAGAGGAGGAGAACAGAAGAGATGTGTTCTTTAACAGGGTGTATCTTGTGTCATGTCCCATTCACTCTCTAATATTAAAACCTTTTGGGTGATTTCACCCTAACGTTTACATTTTTATGCACCGATGTGTTTGTTCCAAACCTGCATCCTTTCATTTATTTATGTTGGATCAAGAGATTTTTTTAAGCTCTTATTTCATCGTGAGCACATTTGTCAAGCTCCAAAAAGAACAAAAATCACCAATATAGAAGAGAGTTGCATCAAGGTGTATATTAATGACTAATTAAATTAAAAAGTTTAGGGTCAATACATATTTTTTTAAAGCTTCTGGAAGAAATCTCTTATGCTCTCCAAAGTTGTATTTAATTAATGAAAAATACAGTAAAACATTTATTATTGTGAAATATTATTACAAATTAAAATAACTCATCTATTTCAATACATCTTAAAATTCCTGTGATGGAAAAGCTGAATTTTCAGTGTCTTCAGGTAACATGATCCTTCACAAATCATTTTAATTTGCTGATTTGGTGCTCATGAAACATTCCTCATTATTATCGATGTTGCAAACAGTTGTGCAGCTTTTTTTCTGGACACCGTGATATGTTTTTTTTCAGGATTCTTTGATGAATCCAAAACATATTTACTTTCTCTTTTGATCAATTCAATGTATCCTTGTAGAATAAAAGTATGATTTTTTTTTTTTAAACAAATCTTATTAACCCAAAACTTTTTTACGGTATTGTAATTATTAAATATATTTCCTTTTGTGCTCAATAGAACAAAGTCATTTGAGTTTGGAACAACTTAAGGGCGAGTAAATAACAGAATTCTCATTTTTGCGACTTAAATGAGGCCTTTCCACACGGAGACACATTTAGCTGTATCCGTAAAAATGTTGTATCGTATCAGCGTTTCGTCCACACGGATCTGGTGTTTTTGGGAGCCTGAAACAGCCTTTTGAAACTGGTCCCAGAGTGGATAAATCTGAAACCAACACCCTTGCATTTTCGTGTGTATAGCCAATCCGTATATTTTGTGAAACGGTGATGTCACCACACCACGTCCCGCACGGTAAAGACTAGAAGGGATTCAACTACAAGCACTGGGCATGCACACATCAATATTGCGTCATTTAATTAATGTATTTGCATTATTGTATGGGTACATAGGGTTGGGGTAGATGTAGGCGTTAATAAAACACAATCTGGTAAGTAGAAAATGTATTTATTGTAATTTTATCGTGAGATTTTGCCTCACTTCCGAGCCCCGTTGCTGTACCTCTTCTAGCCACAACTCTTCTTCTCCATTTTTAGTGTATTTCTGTGGCAGAATTACAGCGACACATACTGGCCTGGCATGTATACTACATCATTTTGAGTCTGTTTCAGTGGTTTCGTGTGTACACAGATATTTCTAGAGACGAGGGGGAAAAAAGATTGGATAGGGCAAGCCTGAGAATCATTCATTTAATAGGAAGACACCCTGGTAGGATCTTCAGATGGCATTTAATTAGCACACACACATAGACAAACGTGTCATGTGTCATTCACACCTTTAATGATCCTTAATGAGTTTGGTCACAACAGACGAAGGTATGATGTGTTATATCAGGTAGATCAGTTTCACACTTCAATGTGACACATCACTCTCCTCATCAAGGAGCTTCACTTATCTGACTCAAAGAATGAGGGAACTTTAAGAAACTCTCACAAGACAAGTGAACAATAAAATAAAATAAAACAAAATGTGTTGTCAGTGTGATGAGTAAATACACTCACATAAAGGATTATTAGGAACACCATACTAATACTGTGTTTGACCCCCTTTTCGCCTTCAGAACTGCCTTAATTCTACGTGGCATTGATTCAACAAGGTGCTGAAAGCATCCTTTAGAAATGTTGGCCCATATTGATAGGATAGCATCTTGCAGTTGATGGAGATTTGTGGGATGCACATCCAGGGCACGAAGCTCCCGTTCCACCACATCCCAAAGATGCTCTATTGGGTTGAGATCTGGTGACTGTGGGGGCCATTTTAGTACAGTGAACTCATTGTCATGTTCAAGAAACCAATTTGAAATGATTTGAGCTTTGTGACATGGTGCATTATCCTGCTGGAAGTAGCCATCAGAGGATGGGTGCATGGTGGTCATAAAGGGCTGGACATGGTCAGAAACAATGCTCAGGTAGGCCGTGGCATTTAAACGATGCCCAATTGGCACTAAGGGGCCTAAAGTGTGCCAAGAAAACATCCCCCACACCATTACACCACCACCACCAGCTTGCACAGTGGTAACAAGGCATGATGGATCCATGTTCTCATTCTGTTTACGCCAAATTCTGACTCTACCATCTGAATGTCTCAACAGAAATCGAGACTCATCAGACCAGGCAACATTTTTCCAGTCTTCAACTGTCCAATTTTGGTGAGCTTGTGCAAATTGTAGCCTCTTTTTCCTATTTGTAGTGGAGATGAGTGGTACCCGGTGGGGTCTTCTGCTGTTGTAGCCCATCCGCCTCAAGGTTGTGCGTGTTGTGGCTTCACAAATGCTTTGCTGCATACCTCGGTTGTAACGAGTGGTTATTTCAGTCAAAGTTGCTCTTCTATCAGCTTGAATCAGTCGGCCCATTCTCCTCTGACCTCTAGCATCAACAAGGCATTTTCGCCCACAGGACTGCCGCATACTGGATGTTTTTCCCTTTTCACACCATTCTTTGTAAACCCTAGAAATGGTTGTGTGTGAAAATCCCAGTAACTGAGCAGATTGTGAAATACTCAGACCGGCCCGTCTGGCACCAACAACCATGCCACGCTCAAAATTGCTTAAATCACCTTTCTTTCCCATTCTGACATTCAGTTTGGAGTTCAGGAGATTGTCTTGACCAGGACCACACCCCTAAATGCATTGAAGCAACTGCCATGTGATTGGTTGATTAGATAATTGCATTAATGAGAAATTGAACAGGTGTTCCTAATAATCCTTTAGGTGAGTGTATATGGTTGACCTTTCATGAAAAACATTAACATTGTTGTTCCTAAGGAACAGAATCTATAGTTATCTCTTTAACCTTCATCAAGAAACTCTGTGAAACAGCACAGACACCTTTCTGAACATGAGGTCACACTGCTTCCTCCTGAACTCCGGAGATAGCACAATCAAGCAATTCACTGAGCCGTCCAATCTGCATACGTGACGTCTGCAGGTCTGACGTACAAGTCAGCGTCAAACAATAGACCCAAACACAAACCGTGCAGCTCTGAGTCTTGAAAAGGCCGTGACCTTTGAGTGGCCCTTTCAAAGCCAAGAGCTGTGCTTTGAGAAGGTGAAAGCTATCTGATGGGCCAGCCACCCCCTTCATTCCACTCTTTCATTTCATCATCCCTTCTTCCCTTCTCCGACACGGTACCCCAACAATGGTGTCTCCTCTTACAAGGGCCTTGAGTGCCTCCTCTGTTCTAGTGCTGCCAACCAGATACATGCTACTTGGCGGTGCTTGTTCCTTTGCTTTTTTAACGTCACCCGTCTGCAGTCTACACTTTGCTGGGCTACGCAAGGCTAAGCTAGCCGACTGTAAACATACTCGTGTCCCTGCAAGCATGGAAAAAAAAAACACAGTAGGTCAATAAGTTGGGTGTCCAAATACTTCGTTATCCAGAAACAGGAGTGAACAGTACCTGAATGTTGTACTTGCATCCTGGAAGATGAACCGAAAAGGAAGATTTGATATAAAATTGGTAGAAAACTCTGAGCTTGACAGCTCAAGTTTTAGTGCTACAGACAACAAAAATGTACCTATACATATAGTTCACTATCTTTTCCAGCCAAAATCAACACTAGTGACAGTAAAACCAACAACTTTTATTCTTTTTCACACAAAATGTGATTACGGGGCAGATAATCGATTAATAAGGACTTCTTTTTGCACGATTCCTTCCACAATACCATGTTATGACCTCAAAACACTTTTACCATAGTGCGGTCACAAACAGAAGAGGACAGACGAGGTAAGTAACAACTACAAGTTTTTATTGCAGATAGCAACGGAGCAGAGCAGGAATGCAACAGGTTATGCAGAGTTCACAGTGCCCGATTTAAGCCCAGATTTTGACGCGCCGACAAGTTTTGGGAAATTGTAGACAAATGCCCAAAATCATAGCCAAATCGGTGCTTGTGCACGTAAGTGACAATCACGCAGTGTGAATTATGTCTGCGATTCAAACTCCTGCTTTGAATGAGAGAGCAAGATACAGGGCAGCAGGAGGTTCACGGAGGAGTTATAGACCAGAATATCAGTATTTTAATAGATATATTTACAATTCTATCAAACAGAACAAAAGCACAAACATTTGCTTGATCAGCCGCAACAGTAGCACATTGCAAAATTATTTATTTACCTCCAACTCTCTTTGCAGAACACAATCCTTGAACCCCATGTCTCCCCAACCATTTCCTCCTCCATAATCTTATTTTCTTTTTCTCCTTTTCACACAGACAATTTGGATCGCAAACTTTCTGCATTTTATCATTTTTAATAACAATTCCAGTCTCGCGCGAGAACTCCGGTCTAATGCAAGTGAAACGTGTGGTTGTGAAACGTAGTTTGTGCACCGGAGAGAGTTGTCGGCGATTCATGCAATGTGAAACCTCCTGTCGACGATCCATCGTGCAGTGTGAACACAGCAGTGACTGAACGCTACCCCAGTGTGAAAAGAGCAGTGATCCGACGAGTTTGAAAATCATGCAGTCTGAACTCGGCATTAGTGTGTGAAGCAGATGAAATGTTACTGAAGGCTTATCTGCCAGTAATACAGTCTTTCCTGTCACATGTGACGAGATGGTGAAACAAGCTGGAGAACGGAGAATCCTGGTGGATGACACATGGGGATCAGAAGAAGGCAGACAGAAGATAGAAGATAGATCTGGATCAATAAGTAGGTTATCTCAGGTGAGTATAGCAGTCGAAGTCTGTTGTGTGTATTAGCGATGGGACCAGACCCTTATTAGGGTGGAAGACGACTGCTTAAATACAGAGGCTGAATCCGAAATCACCCCCTATACCCTTAAATAGGGCACTATCTGTGGGGACAGCCGTTTGTAGTGGTGTATACAACCATAGTGGACGTTATTGAGTGCACTCATTCTATCCCACATTGCACCACAGGAACGAGTGTACGGCCAATGTACACACAGCGGCTGTCTAAATTCGCTCACTTATTTTCATTCACTCCTTCAAGTGAACTGTATTAGTGGACTAAAGTAGGGAATAGTGATTGAGGGTTTAGGGTTCGATTTCGGATTCAGCCAGAGTGTGATGACGAGGGTGATTGCTGGCAGGTGCGGGTGATGGTGGAGTGTGTGCAGGTGGTGTGCAAAGAGGATTATGGGAAGTGCAGTGCTGAGGGTGAGTGAGCTAGTGACCATGACAAGTGCATTATTTGCAAACGAATACCTTTTGACGTTCGCATCATATAACAAGCTCCATATGTATGGCTTTTCTGAGCTTGCTCTTTAGCTCACTTGGTAATGCACTAGCCACAAGCCACAAGAAAAAAGCTCTAGACTTGTAGAAGCAAGCTAAAATGGCATGGTTGCTTCAGCAAATGCATTATCTTACGTTTGCTTCTGTTAACACTAGGTTTTCAATAGGGTTTACTGTAGGTGACATTATTTTCAATGATAGAGCATTAACATTTTGGCACCACTCACCAGATATTTCATTTCCGAACTAGGGATGTTAACCGATGACCGTTTGACCGATGGTTGACCGTATCAACGTTAACCGATCAAAGTTGTCGGTTGTCGGTTAAAAAAAAAAAAAGTGATCTCTAAATTAGGCTATTTATAGAGAATGGGAACGTGACGTCACCAACGCAATGCATTCGCGGACTTTAGGACACAGACACTACATTAGAGAATGAGTAATAGTGGAGGTAGACTTTAAAACTTGTATTATACAGTTAAAAACACATTAGAATGGTGAACGCTTGCTGTGTTATGAACTGTCATAGCCTCTCTTACAACCTGCGTGGAAAACATATCTCAAATCATGCGCAATATTTCAGTTTACCAGCTTGGAAATAACAAAAGTAAGTGAAAGTAATGCTGCCTTCACGTGCTATCGGAAATTTGACAATTCCCACTTCTAAAGTCGTGATTATGAAGTATGAACTCATCTCGTTCATATTTCGAGGGGTGGAGCGCGTTCACGTGCAATTTTTACCTAGGAAACTCCTATTTACAATAATTCAGAGAGCACGTGAAGGCAGCATAACACTCGGAAATAAACAACTTAGCCAAAATGTGTCTTTATAATTTGTATTTATTATTTATAACCGATATTACAGATGAATATTTTCTGAACCGCTTGAATGTGCTCACACCATAAATAATGCATGAAACGCGTCAGCAAATGCTTCATTGTTCAGCTTCAGATGTAAGTTGCAACTTGTGTGATACAGTGCTTAAATACAGTACTTAGCACATAATCTAAATATATTACATCTACATTTCAGTGGTAACACATAAGGTGTTGATCATCATCTTTCTTTATTATTGTTAGCACTACCTCGAACTAAAGCGGCGTCTCTTCGGAGCTGTCATTATCTTAAATGAGTCGCGGCAATGTTTCAAATGAGCTACTAACGCTAGACAATAGCCTTTATTTTCAACGCGATCACCTTGTGCCCAAACCATTTCGAAACTAAGGAGCCATTTGTCCTCCGATTACAAACAAGCTCCTCAGCGCCGCGTTTGCGGGACTCATGTTTCGCGCTGTAGGGGATTTTAAAAAATTGACGTGAGTGGAAGGCAGGCGGCGGCGCCTGGACAGTGTGTGTGTGCGTGTGTGTGTGTGTGTGTGAGAGAGCGGGAGGCAGAGATGCGACAGAGTTGCGAAATTGCAGGCGCGGCTCGCGAGTTGCGGCTGTTATTTCAAATAGCGCAGCATATTTTTTTTACTAATCGGTTAACCGGTTTCAACCGGCTAATGAGGCTCGGTGGTCGGTCAAGAAAATGTTTAGTTTTCGCCATCCCTATTCCGAACCTCTGCAATACGAACAACAACTAACATTATAAAATGATCACATGCATTCTCTGCATAACTGAACAGGTTTTTAGCTCTTCTCACTGGATATTTCACTCTGAAAATGTTTTGCTGAAATGTCGCCACATTCACATTTTTCGCTATTTATACTACAAACTTGCATATCTACAGCACGTAAATTGCCAAAAGTTTTGGGACGGCTGCCTTTACATGCACATGAACTTAATGACATCCCATTCCTAATCCGTAGGGATTAATATGGAGTTGGCCCACCTTTGCAGCTATAACAGCTTCAACTCTTCTGGGAAGGCTTTCCACAAGGTTTAAGTGTGTTTATGGGAATTTTTTATCATTCATCTAGAAGCGCATGTGTGAGGTCAGGCACTGATGTAGCCTAAAGGCCACACGAAGTTTGGAGGTCTGTAGCTGTTTACTCTGCAGAAAGTTGGCGACTTCTGTGCACTGTGCGCCTCAGCATGCGCTGACCCCGCTCTGTGATTTTTACATGGCCTTTACATGGAGTTGCTGTTGTTCCTAATTGCTTCCACTTGTTATAATACCACTAAAAGTTGACCGTGGAATATTTAGTAGTGAGGAAATTTCACAAATGGACTTATTGCACAGGTGGCAACCTATCACTGTACCACGCTTGAATTCACTGAGTTCCTGAGAGCGACCCATTCTTTCACAAATGTTTGTAGAAGCGTCTGCATGCCTTAGTTTTATACACCTGTGGCCATGGAAGTGATTGAAACACCTGAATTCAATGATTTGGAGGGGTGTCCCAATACATTTTGGCAATATAGTGTACTTCAGCATTGGTCAAGAAAGATAAGTTTTGCATTAAATTCAGTACATAGGAATTTGACAGATAGTGTTGTCTAGTCTAAAACTAGCAAATGTTAACACAAAGGAAATAACATCGACTATTCCAGTAAAACAAGCCAACTGTGTAATATTTGACAATTTGTCAAAATGCAAAGGAACTGGAGTCTTGGTTTTATGTTAGTCTTGGCTTGGCCCGTGTGGTTGCATTTACATTGTCCTTGGCCTGAATACTGTTTCCTGGCAACTTGGTCAAAACACTATAGAGATGGAGTTTGTAACACACTTCTAATCTCAATACCATCTCAATATCATTGGCACGGACTCAAAAATCAAGATCATGTGGTCAAGATCATGCACTGAAGAAGTTCCTGGTCTACTTGTGCATCAACATTTGAGTTACACACCAATGCATCCGATCACAGCAAGGCGGAAAAACATCACCAAATAAGCAGGCCCTGACATGCCTGGGAATGGCCAGGGGAGTCACCGATACAATCCAAGCAGAGATTAAATTAAACTGTGAAAACTTCATAAACTTACAATCTCTGACAAACAATTCATATCCTTATTGGCCAATCTCCATGCTCACTGAAGATAATAAAAAGAAGTAGGTTAAACACAACCGGAAAAGCACACACTTAAGTGACGTCCCGTACTGTACCTTATTTTCTAGAGATTACCTTGGCATTTATTAGGGGTGGCACGGTTCACAAAACCCACGGTTCACAAAACCCACGGTTCGGTTCGTATCACGGTTTTAGGGTCACGGTTTTCGGTTCTGTACGGTTCTTGTTGTTGTTGTTTTTTTATTGTTAACGCTCAAGAAATTTACTTCAGCATATGATATATAGCTTAATCATCCACAATTAGGATAAAGTATTAAAAAATTGTTATATCATGTAGAAGTTGTTTCTTAATTGGCTGTCTACAGAGGAACACGGTCGCATTTGCAGCAGATATATGCTGCCCATCATAAATCAAAGTATGAGACAGACAGGGGTCAGAGGAGAACACCGGAAAATGTGACATAATGGACAATATTTGTCTGTATTTGCAATACACGAGCCGCGGTTCAGCTGCGCGAGACAAACACTGCCAGTGTGTGAATGCGCGCGCGTGCATATGCACTGCATCTGCCCTGGCTGCTATACGTCGCTGGCGCATCCTCCAACTCCGGGTAGCCTTCCTTATCTCTCCCACTTGCATTTCTACACGTGACGTGACCTGCAGCACACCACTTTTACTTTATTTTACTGTATGTCCACACACACACACCTCTTATTTC